>CM021108.1:15996461-16599714 GCA_007115665.2 Sequoiadendron giganteum | reverse complement strand
AGGACATTTGCTGGTGTGGAAATGGTTAAAATAACTAGGGAGGAGATTGCAGATATTTTTAATCTGCATGAATGGAATAAGGATATGGTTACCATTGACCTTCAAGCATTCAAAGAAGAGTATAGAAATTCTAAGGGTTTATTTAGGGCTTCTATGTTACAACCTCATTTTGTAACCACAGGAACTAGAAAGAATAAGAAAATAGTGATTGTCAAAAATGAGCCAGAGCCTTTCCCTATAAACTACTTTGCAATTATTTCAGGAAGACTATTTGTTCCTTGTGTCAGGTTCTTGAATATTAGCATAAAGACTACCTTTCCCACTGACCTCATGTACATGGTTGTGAACCTTCAGCATCGAAGTTTCAATGTCGTATATGATTTCACTACCTATTTGGAAAATAAATTGCATGAGTGTCTGGAAGCTCTTAAAGAAGGAAAAACCTTGGTTGGTTTTAGGTGGAATTATCTATTAGTGCACATGTTTCTATACAAGGGAGAGAAATTCTCTGGGAAAAACATGGAATTTAAAAAGAAGGAGGATGATATTGAAATGCCTATCAAGTATTGGACCAAAGTTCTAGATAGGCATGATCATGAATTTGATTATGTGGCATTCCACAATGTTTTGGGTCAAAATTGAGAAGATCTTTGGTTTGTGATCCACCTATAATTCCAAAGGAGATTCATGATTTCTTGAGGCCAATGTAGAGGAGGCCTGAGTTGAATTTGACACACAATTGGGGAGATATAATTCCATAGTATAATACAACCATTTTCAGAGTATATGGCACTAATGTCAACCCATATACTTTGCCTAGGGATGTGCCTCTAAGGATTGGATTCCTAGACATCATTAGATAGTTGGGATGTGCTCAAGATGCACACTTGCCAATAGAGCATAAGAAAGGATATTTCTTTCCTAAGTATACAACATATTTTAACTTTTTCATGGCAAAAGGAGGATGGAAAGATTTGTGGGCATTACTTAAGCATTATGGGTTGAAAACTATATGCCCAAGGAACCACGATCCTAAAGGTTTCATTTCTCAAATGAAATCAAAGCATGGAACAAGTGTATTCATTCACAACTTCTACTTCCCTGAGGATATCATCAAAAACATCCTTGATTTGTATGTACAAGAGGAGAGAAAAGAAAAATATATAGCTTTTACTAAGATGTTGAAGAAGAAGACAAAAAATAATCCCGCATACAACCCAATGCCCAATATCAGTGGTGAGTTGAATAGGGCCATATATGCTATCGACAATTTTGAGAGCATGGTGGGGGTCTTAAAGGCTGAAAAAGTTGTTGAAGATAAAGGAAAGTCACAAGCTATCGAGGAATATCCTAAGGTAAAAATGGAGGAAAGACCTTCTTACTAGCTACCACAAAAGGTTAGGGTATATTCTAGGAAGAAGGGAACATTTCCTAAAAAGAAAACTATGCCACCTTCAGTTGTTTCAAAAGAGCCTAGGGAAATGTCTCATAAGAAATCAGTGCCATCATCTTCATGGAAATTGTTGCAAAATATTGTTGATCTGGACTCTCCCTTGAGAGCTCCTTCTCCAACACAACCACCATCACCCAAGAGGCAAAGGGTTGAAAAGGAAAAGGTGGTTGAATATCCTAATTTGGATGATAAAGAAATTATGGTGACCCCTAATGATATGCAATAAGGAATGCCATCTTTTCCACGAGGTGTTCTATCAAGTTTTGAAGTAGTTTCTCTAAGATTGGGAAAACATGAAATAAGAGGGATAACCAATACTGATGACCTAAGGATGGAAGCCTATAGGGAATTCATGAGCGATGATTCCTTTATTAAAACAAATGCTTTTAAATATTTTTGTGTGGATGGCACATGCTCTAGTATATGCTGAAAAGGTAGCTCAAGAAAGGAGTCTACATCTGGAGCTCCCTGAGAAAGTAATTCAATCCAATGTCATGCTGCAAATGAGGGAAACTTTCAAGGAAATGACACTGGAGCAAGGCAAAGCATTGGTACAAAAGAGTGGAGTATTGTTACTCCTTGAATGGGATATCATTGATGTTGTGGTATTCGATACATTAAGAAGAGCCAATAGGCCACTTCTTGAAACTGAGGAGGAAGGTACATTGCAGTGATAACTTTAAGAAACCCCCTCAAAAAAAGATATAAAATCTTGGCGAATCTTTCATTTTTTTAGGAAAAAAATTTAATTTCTATTGGTGAAACTTTCCTTTTTTTTGAAAAAAATATTATTCTTATTGGCGATTTTTTTACATCACTAAAATTTTGTGGAAAATTTTTGCGAATCTTGAAAAATAATAGGAAAATGCATTAATTATGATGGTGAATCTATCCAATCTAAAAATTATTCTCATGGAAAAGTAGGGGCCCGAGGGTGGAAATTATCGATGAGTTGAAGGGGTAGACTATAATATTTACTTTCTACCATTGTTTTATAATATAATATAATGGCCCTCATTATATTCTATAAGGTAAAATGCAACCATGATCTAAAATTCTCATGGGGGCTCAAAACTGCTTTTAGATCATTGGTCTAACAACCCTTGTTGTACACTATAAGGTGAAATTAACCCACAATCTATAATGCTCGTGATACCCAAAATTGTGAACCCCATGAGCATTAGAGATCATGTGTACATTTTACCTCATCGAATACAACAAGGACCATTAGATTATATTTAAATCAATGGTGGAAACTAAAGATTAGAAATATGGTCCTAAAGCAACTAATAGTTATGATATACTATTGGCGAATTAATATAGATTTCTCAAATAATTTATAAAATTAAGATGAATCTGATCTAATCATGTATTGAATATTGTGGCAAATTTTTGAGTTGAAATTTTTAATAAAATAAATTATTTGGCGATTTAAATAAGACTATAATAAAATTTTGTAAAAATGTGGTGATTCAAGTCACATTGTAGCTCGAACTATTAGCCAATTTTGGATTCCCAGATTTCAACTATTAGCTAGTTGGCGAGCATTAGCCACTAAAAAAATCACTAGTACGTTGGCACTTAAAGGATCAACCTTTAGTGAAGAGTGGGATGCCATGGAAATTTGGTCATTATCTATCATGTCTAGGAAGCCAACAGTTGGAAATCCATCCAATTTCGGTGGTCATTTAATTGTGAGAAGAGTTGTTGATACTCCAGCATTGGGGGGAGTGGATATGGCAGTAAATATTGCCAAGTTCACCAAGGCAACTATTGAGGGTTTAACAAAGGACATAGATACTCTGAGGGGCCAGTATAATGACCTCATTATTGAATATAATAAGAGTCAACAAAGGGTTGCAGAGTTAGAGATTGAGTTGGCATTGTTGAAACAAGAAATGGAGGCGTGGAAGTCTCAAGCACAAGGTAGCTCTAGCCATAATGTTCCTAACCCATCAAGGGAGCAACCTCAACCTTCCTCACAAGAACAGTCCTTAGAAATTGTTCCATATAATATGGGACAGGTGCCCATCGCAATTGAAAGGTAAAATAGCCTAGGAGGAGGAATTTCAAGGGAAAAATTAATCCATCAAGTTGAGGAGTATAAAGAAATGTTGCAACAGATCCAAGAATCAACACTGAAAAGAAATTTAGTAATTGTAGATACTCTATTGAGACACCTAAATAAAAAGGTCCATGGAAAATTGAATAGTGTCCATGCAAATTATGTTTTAATGTTGCAAGAAATCAAGATGTTCCCAAGAGATAAAGAATTGGCCACCCCACTACTGGATAGATGGATTCCTAGAGCTGAGCAGTTAAAATTCATGGCGGTAGGAGAAAAGCATCAGAAGGATAAATACCCCAAGCTTATACCAACTTATCAATTTGTTAATGAAATTGTGGAGAAGAAGTTCCATGAATATGTTGCTCCTATGGAAATGAAGATCAAGGAACTGAAGGCCAAATATGATGGAGTAGACCTTACACCATTACCAGAAATCCAGCATAACTATGATGAGGTAAAGCCTTTTGAAGCTTGGAAGGATTAAATGAACAATATCATGACGGCCCCGACAAATGAGATATGCATGAATGGTGATATCGATATGTTGAATGGTACACTTGAGAAACTATCTTTTTTTATTAGTTTCTTAGAATATTTTGATAAGGAGGCTACTTCAGTAATGGTGAAATATGCACCATATAGAGATAAGATTAATCAGGTTATTGCTTTCTAGTGGCCATCTAAAGCAGAATTTGAATTGTGGAAGATGGTATTCACAAATGAGTTTGGGATATGAGCATTCTGGTAGAGAATATGAATTGGTCAAGTATAGTATAGGTCTAGCCTTAGAATTTATAATTGAATACACAATTATTCTCTCGGATCAATGTGCAGACGGCTGATGTGGAAGAATTGTTGTAACGGTTAAAGATGCTTTTTCTCCTTCCAGGTTTCCTTTTGGAAGGCGATTTCTCTTCCCCATGGTATTTGAAATAAAAAATTTCTTATATGTATTCCCTCCAATTGCAAAATGAAAATATAACTATATGAGGGAAATTATGATCCAATCAAGTGTGGACATGTGTACACTCTGACTTGAGGCTTGTTTTTCTCCCTTATTCTATAAAAGGGAATTCAGGGCTGATGTATAGGGTCTTTTGTTGAATCTGAGATTTGAGAGTGCAAAAGTTGTAATACAGAGAGTATGAACATTGAGTCCATGTTTTAAGGTTTAGAATCAGATAGGAGAATTTTGTCAATTATGGGGTTCTTAAGCATGTTTGTGTCAAATATGATAACCTCTTGAGTCTATTTTCTCTCCAATTGTGATACCTTCCATAAATTATTAATGAAATATTGGTCAAAGATTGGTTTCGTTGATTTTCATTGTTATTTACTATGAATTATAATTTAATTATGGCTTTGGTCCAAAGGACCAATTAAATGCTTTAGTTATTGTGTGAGTTCATGCAGGTTGGCAGCTGGATTGATAAGTAGTAATAGATTTCTGGTATAGATATGTGAATTGTAATGCGATTCATATAGATCTTAACTGTTTATGATGAAACTTACCTTATAGTTCAATTCTTTCTCATTTGACTCTATGCTTTACGATTTTGAAACTGATACTAAAGTAGTGGTCATATTTCTCACATCTTTGGCATTTGATATTAGAGAATTTATTAATAATAATCTTCGTATCGACCCATCTTTGTTATGTTTGAGGTTCTCTGCTAATAAGAGTTGGATCTTTAATGAAATTTCCAATTTCTTCAAGGATTTCGTTTGTTCAATTTTAATGGGGAATTTATCTATTGTTATGCAATGTGTATTTGAAGTTGTTTAGTTATTTGTAAGAAACACATTGTGGGATCACCCTCCCAGGTCTTGCAGAGCCCAAACTGTAGGAGAGTAAGCATTGTTTCTTTTTCTCATCAATTTGGCTAATCGTTTCCTAGGCTTTCATAATTGAACATGGAAAATTCATAGAATCTTTGAGGAATCCATTTGGGTTTTAAAAAAAACCAATAGAGTCCACATGGGACCCACAAATATAGTCGTAGGTGGCTATTGATGATTTCTGATAGCTTGTGGCTAAGGCTTGTGTCTATGATCAGGGTCAGGAAGAAACCAGGACTAAAAAGACTTATGATGCAGGGTTCATGCCTCCCCTCTGATTGATAGATTTGGTACGGGTACCTCCTCGAGGGAGATCAAGAGGTCGAGGGGCAGGTAGAGGATAAAATAGAGGTGGATAATAGGCAAAGTAGTAGCCTAATTAGTAGAGAGTACGGGACCAAGGGCATCAAGCCGTAGGATAGGTTCAAGGACAAGGGGGATAGGATCAAGTAGTGGGATAGGTCCCATAGCATCCCTCGCAATAGCCATAGTAGATGGTATAGAAACGACCACTAAGGCCAGAACCTTAGGTCTGTCAGATTATAGTTCTCATAGTGGATAGAGACTATTTGGGGTAGTAGTTGTACACCATGATAGCTATGAGAGATCATGAGGTGCAGTTGTAATATCATCTAGACCTACAGTTGGCCTAGGAGACTAGGCAACAACGAAAGCTAGAGGTTGTGACAGTGGTGGCACAAAGACAGGTAGTGGTTGCCCACATGTATAGAGAGTCCATCTTAGAGGCAGTATATTACAAGACTTTACATCACCGAGATATTCCTCAAGAGATGCGACAGTCGAATTAATCTCATAGAAGTGGAGTTCCACCTAGGGCTTTAGATGGTCCCCCACCCATTGGACAACTAGGAGAGCCCAACCACAAATAGTGTCGGGAAAATGTGTCTCAACCTTGCAATTATATATTATGTATTGATAGGATGTATGTTGGTATGTGGTGACTGATCATACAAATACTATACATTCATAAAAAGACGTGGGGTTTGGGGAAATGTCCCAATTTTTTTCTCTGACACTTCAAGGTTTTTTCCTGCTGACGCATCAAGTTTTTTTCCTACTGACACTTCAAAATTTTTTCTCACAGATACATCAAGGTTTTTTCATTAACACATATAATGAAAAAAAACCTTGTAAAACCCTAATTCTAGAAGGTTCCAAAAATCTTACATTATAAATAGGTAGGATGTATGTAAACGTGGGTGTATTATGAGAGTCTAATAATGGTCATGGTGTCACTTGATCTCTAGTGGTGAGACTCCTACGAGAAGCTTTCTCTGCAAGTATATTGTAATCTTTTGATTTCTGAAAAATATATTGGGCGGATTTTGGAGTGGGGTTTTTCTCCTGAAAGGGTTTTCCCCATGTAAATCATTGTTTTGTGGTATGCATGTTATTTGTATTTATTTTTGTTTAAATTTTTGTAACTAATAAAGATCTGTAAAAGTTTTGAATTATTCTCCTCTCAAGGTTAGTGTAGGAAGTTGTGCTGGTACCTTACCTTCCTTACAAATAGGACCAGACCCATCATGATGATCGAGGCAGCAGGGGATAGCCTCCTTGTACAAATACTTTTTAGATATATATATCCTGATTTATACATGTAGATACATTCATCAGCTCATTTTTGATAGCCTCTTATATATGTAATTTTCATGATAGTTACACACATTGATTTTGATATTTGTACCATGACATTTATTTTTGAGATATAAAAATGAGATGGTCCAATTTCATTTTATGATGTGATGCAATGCACTTATTTTATGTGTTATGATTATGTATGGATGCAATGGATGTAAATTTTTATGTTATCGATGCACTTCTTTAATTGTGCTTATGTGATCTGAGATAATTTATGATACGATGTTTATGCGATGTGATGATCTGTAATGCAATGTCTATGTTATATGAGATAATCTATGATGTTATGTTTATGCAATGTGATGTATGATATGGATGTAATGCAATGGATGTTTCATTTTATTTTTTAGTATCTTTCTATGACATGCCATGAGATGGATATGCTTTTCTTTCTATAATTTTCCATATCCTGATGTCATTCTTTATGATCATGCTAAGATATGAGTATGATTATGTAGGATGTATGTGTACTAGTAGTTTGTAGATGCAGGATGGATGCATTATGATTTTGGTTGACTTTCATGTTACCATGTTAGTGTGGAAAAGAAGATAGAAGAGTAAGATGAATGGATTGACCATTTATTTTGCGATTGATTTAGAAGTCCAACAAGTCCATAAGTCATCGAGACTTTATTAGATATGATGATGATATTGATGATTTTCTCATTTGTGGGATTGGGACTCTTTGTCATTCCTTATTTTTGATATAACACATAGACACGATGCATCATGGTATTGATAACTAGGATGCATTGTATCTAGTTTAATGGACTTTGACTTTAGAAACATATAGGATAGTACTTGTTCACACCTTGACATATTAAAACCTCATTGGGATGTAGTTTAGAGTTTTATAATATTTCAGACCAAAGCATACACAATAGTCAATAATCTACCCCAAAAAAACTCCCTACATGCAACTAAGAAAGTATGTGGTGCAAGAATACCCCAAAAGCACAATAATAAAAAAGATAATGATTAATGCCCCATTCCTTTCTCTCTAAATCATTTTGATAGACATCATTGAGAAGACCTCGGAATGGATCAACAAGATAAATCATAAGAAAAGAAAAAACAAGCAACTAAGATGTTATGTATACCTCTTGCCAAAGTGACATAGCTAAGGTGATTTCTGATGTTGATGTCCATTGTAAGAAGGATGCATCATAGGTTATGTTTATCATATTTTTTTACTAACACTAGATGTTTGATAGGTTGTTGATACAAATGCTATTGACTCATTTACCTATAATCTAAACTTTAGATTTTGAAATTTAGGTTCATACTTTATGATTTACCACACTTTTTTTCTACTTTTTTAACCAAACTTTGGATATGATGATTGATTTATTATGGGTGAAGGTTTATTGTAGGTGAAAGAGAGATGGGATGGATTGTTTTAGGATTTTCTAGAATATTTCAATGTTTTGAGGTTGTTTTTGTTTTTTTGAATGTTTATGTGAATGTTTTGGTTTTTTATTATTTGAGGTTATTTAGGGTTTTTCAAAGTTTTCAAATGTTTTGAGTTTTTTCTATTTTTTCAAATGTTTTGGTATTTTTTGAGTTTTGACCAAGACCTAAAAGGGACTGACCTAGGGCTTTGGGGGATTATCAAAGATTAGCCTTACCTACGTTATATACACAAAGACCATGTAGTTCAACTGACTTTGACCTATTTATTGATGGGAGATGAACACTTGATGGATATTCAGTTTATTATAATGGACTCCTAAGGACTGACCTAGGGTTTCTCAAGGGTGCATCAATGATGGCCTTGCCTATCTTAAAGCTCAAAGACTCGTAGTTCAACATTGTATTGTTTTTGGTTTCAATTTTATAACTTTTTGACTTATTTAGGGATTTTGATGTGTTTTGGATGTTTTGGATTTTGACTTTACAATTTTTTGAAAGTTTTTGGATTTTTTATTAGGTTTTCAAAATTTTATAGATTTTTGAGGGTTTTCAAATGTTTATGGCTACAGGCTACGTTGAATGGAAATGAAGTTCAAATATATAATCCATGGATACAAAAATATGCTAAAATGGATGCAAACTAAGCTAAAATGGAAGCCATTAATGGATTCTTAAGCTAATATGGATGAAGATTAAGCTAAAATGCTAACAAATGCTAAATATAGATGCAAGTGAGTATAGATTTCAACAACATAAATTTTCTTTGAAAAGGTGGATCCATTTCTCTCCAAATGGTGAAGTATTTATAGGAGAGAAAATAAAGGATCAAGGGCTCAGATCGATTTGATCAATAAATGGTCAATATTGATTCAAGGGTGAAACATGGATCAAGGATTCTCATCAATGGATGAGAATCAAAGATCACATGGATCAAAGAAAGCATCAAGGTCTCACAATGATTCAAAGAAACACACTTTATAACAACTTTGAAATTTTGTTTGAAAACAATCATTTCCTTTTTGGAGCCAAATAGGAGAATATTCCTTTGGAATATTCTTTATGCAAGTGGATGGGTGAGGAAAATTAGCATTTAGTAATTAAAACTAAGTTTTTATTGTGCAAATTTGAAGAATGAGGATATCCATTAAATAATTGATTTATTTGATAAGAGGAGGGTGCAAATGACATTTAATTAAATAATTTAGGATTATTTAATTAAATGAGAAGATTTAGCGGTTTAAATTAAATAGTTTGCTTTATTCAATTAAACAGGATGAGAGGTGAAGGTGAAAGGGGCTGAATTAACATAATTAGAGAAATTAGATTAATAGATGGCATTGATGCATTTAATTAAATAATTAGGTTTATTTAATTAAACAAGAAAAAAGAGGATGAAATTTAGGACAAAATGATGCTAGTGATATAATTCAAGTGCATAATACCATTCAAGATAATTGTAAGTGTCTACAAGAAGGAATGGTTATGGTAGAGGAAACTTTTTTTCCTCCTTAGTTTTGAGAATTTGTGAATTCTTGAGCGCAACTAGCTGCCATAGGGATGCCAACATCTACTATGTGAGCTAGACAACACAACACTTATATTCCTTGAGAATAATTTATCAACTTCCTAAGGTTATCCACAATAGGCACTATTTCACCCAAGAAATATTTAGTACTTAAGTAATCTTGGAGACCTTCTAAATATTTTTCCAATTTTTTTAGTTTCTCCTTAGGAACATGGGAAATAGTGACCTCTAAGTCCACATAATTTTTCGATTTTGAAGAAGATGGGTAATGTGTGATGAGGGATGGAATGTAAAATAGATTGGGTTAAAGCCATACATTGCATGAAAGAGGTAAAAGACTCGAACACCACAACATATTTGGTTACATCTCAAAATACCATAAGTTTGAAAATGTGTGTCATAGGGGTATTAATAGTAAGACACCAATTCATGAAGCTCGTGTCAATTTGAAAGTAGTTAGGTAAACCTACTATGCAAGGAAATGTATAGGACAGTCACAAAAAACCATACAAAGTGAAAAATCAGCTTGTGATCCACATTTGGATGAAATTTAGTAGGTCTAGGGTGCACTCACCCTAGACTAGTAAGGTATTTAATTGAATTCAAATTCTAGATGTGTTCTACACTATTTAAGTATCCTATTCGCTGATTATGTAGGTATGGTAGTGAATAAATTTCTAGAAATTAACAACATTATGATTTTTCAATATGAAAGACAACTATGCAAAAAAAAATCAAAATTCTTAACCAATGAATGCAATTGGAAATGTAATTTTTAGATTGTAAAGTACATAAATTTATCGATCCTAACTTGAAAATTTTGAAAATTGAAATCTTTTTAGGTTTTTGCAATAATAACAATGCACTTTTTCTCTTTTTCACTATATGCAAATGCCTAAATGAATGCTTTGAACACTTTTAGATTTGGTTTCAAATTTCACATGAACTAATGTAGATTTTCCAATGTAAGCATGAATTAAGTGTACTTTTCAATGATTGAAATTAATCCTAGATGTCTTTTGGATGCAAAATGCAATGCACTTTTTCTTAACTTTTTTCAATGCTTTTTATGATGAATATGCAAGCCTAAATGATGAATGCAAATAACTCACTATCACACTCAAATTTTAAAATGATATATTTCATATTTCAAAAGGTTTAAAATGTAAGAAACAATTAGGTTCACCAAAATGTTTGATTAAGAAAATGGATTTAGGTCCTAAATCACACTCTTCCTAGTTTGGTTTGAAGGATTATAAATGATCTCAAATCCACTTGGCTACAACACCTAATAGGAAAAGTCAGAATGGTAGATTAGGCTTCTAATCCTTTTGAATAAAGAGTGTGTGTTGATGTGATAAGTGATTTGAATTATTTTTAATTGATTGATTTTATGGTGAAATGAAATAACTATGTAAACTATGAAAATGTAGTAGTCTGTTATGATTTCTAACAAATTGAATGCAATAATATAAAAATAGAATTTAGGAATGTAGAAGGTAGAAACAAAGGAATCTGGGATTAAAATTTTAGCTTCAATTAGTTGGTCTAGGGCATAATACACCTTGGACTATCCTCCTTTACCAGATTTGAAAGTGCATGCCTGAGTTCACTAGTCTATCACTTATGTCCTTCTGGGCTCACTGTCTAAACTTCATCTATTGATGAGAAAATCCATTTTCCATGGCTTGAAAACTTGTGGTGTTGGAATGCATGAATGAACATAGAGCCTTAAATCTTCCTCCAATTCACTTTAAATCTACAAATTATACACATGAAAAGAGGGGATGGGTTGTGCCATATAAGGGCTTTCCTAAGGCAAACCCCATGTTTGTATTCCTACCTCTACAATGGAAAATAATGATATAAAAGAGATATTATCCTTGGTTGGATAGAGTTTGTTGATAAGCAAGTAATGAATTGAAAACTTGGTGCAAATCACCACTCAATTTTATATCCTTGATGGACTGAAGTCACACTCATCACCTTCAAGGATCCATTATTGCTTGACATGATGCTTGGATGATGAAACTCTTCAACAATTCTGATAATTTTGCTCTTGATTTCTCTTGAATGATCAATAATAATATCTACTTCCTTCTCCAAAATTTCTATCTTTCTTAGGATTTCAAATGATAAAATTACTAGTATTTATATGCAATTCTTCTAATTTCCAAAAAATCAAATACTGATAACCAACAATTTAAATTAGAAATTCAAATAATAAATTATCAACATTGACATATATGAATTTGGAGCTAAAATACGTGGTTTAGGGTGTAATGCACCTTCGACTAGATCCACATTTTTTGGGGTCTAAAAGTGTCAAGAGAAAAATATTAAATGCATAATTTGATTTCCCATGTTTTTTTTTCAATATTTTTTATAAAATAGGAAATTAATGCAGAATTAGGTCCAACCATTTAGGGGAGAGTAAAACCTGGTGTAAAATTGTCAAGGGTGACAATTTTCAATGCTATACTTTCCTTATAGGCAGTATGATTTCCACGATGTTGTACGAGAAATTTCATCAAGTGCACATAGTAGCATGCCACATAGAGCATGATGTTAGGTAATAATTCAATGCTTAAAATATATTGTAAGTTATGTCCATACCCATAGGTTAGAAAATGGGCATGACATTTAGGCACTTTTTCCTATTAGGTTATGCCTTTTGGTCTTAAAAATATAGGAGCCACATATCAAAGAGCCATGATATATTTCATGATCTAGTATATGATATCATGGATGACTATGTGGGTGAGCTCCTAGGTGAACAACCAAAAACATATACAAGAAGGGAAAGAGGATTCTCCAAATAGGCCCCTAGGGTTTTTCACCTAGGAGCTTGGATGGAAGAATGACTCTCTTTCACCTAATGATATGCTTTTTGGGTGAGTTCATTCAAATATTGGGGTTGTTTTGTGTGTATTATGTCTAAATGAAATAGTCTAAGTGTTATAAATGGATAAAAGAAACTAAATGCTAATGTAAAACCTAGGAAATAGACTATGTTTGAAAACACATTAAGATATGCAGATTTATGCTAAATGACCTAAGAAAGCTTATGAAATAAAACAAAAAGCTATAAAATTGGAAATGTGCACCTAGAAGTGTGTTACAAACTTGAAGGAACTTTGAAATTCTAAAAATACTAATTTGTATGTCTGGCGGGACACTTGTGCCAAGCTAGGCAACCTAGTCCTTTTTTGGGGTGATTTCAGGAAACTGATCTCAGGCCTGTTTCAGCCAAATTGGTATCTGGATCCATAGAAATCTCTAGAAAATAGGAACACTAGGACTAGGTTGCCACAACTTTTGGGAATATGTAGATCTCAACCTACACTTCTTCTCCTGGTAATTTCCCAAACCTAAAAATGCAAAACTCGGCCTGTAGGTGTCTTTTTGTGAATTCTTTTCCCTGTTTGGCAAGGAGATTCCCTAACAAGTCTTCAATCCATCCTTAAATGATCTTCAAACTTTCAAAATACCTAGATCTGCAAATACACACAAAGAAGGAAGAAGAAAATGTTGGATGTTAGGGTATGGGGGCTTGCCTTGGTCAAGCCCCTTTTAGATAATTAAATCAAATGATGAAACAAAATAAGAAAGCATGATATGTAGAGTAATGGACTTAGTACCTTGCCATGATAAGATATCTTGAGTTCTTACAACCATTCAACCCTTGAATGCTTCAACAAAGGATATCTTGATGCCCTAGGATGCAAACCCTAGCTTGCTTGAGAAGAGAGGTGGATGAAGAGTGAAGTGTTGTGAATAATGAGTGTATCTAATGAGAAATTAGGGGTTTTAGGCTTATTTATAGGAAATGAACCTAAAAACATTCGTTATTTGATCCTCAAGGCCAAAAAGAAGGAGAAAAAGACCAAAACCTTAACTTTTCCCGCTCAGAACCCCAAAATGGCTCCAATGGGACTAGGTCGCCACCTTGGGTGACCTAGTCCACCTGGATAGGACTAATTCACCCAGATGGGTGACCTAGTCCTACAGGGGCCCTTTTTCCAGCTGGATTGTTTGAGAGTGAAGAAATTAAGTTTATATGATGATTTTATCATCTATTTGATCAAATTAAGCCTTGGGATGCATAATACAGGGCCATAGGGGCCTATAAATTATTGTGAAAATGGGTTATTTAGGTCCAAAATTCGTAGGAAAGGGTCCAAATGAGTGAAAAGTGTCAAAGGCTACACTTTTTGGTGAAACACTAGGTAAGTCCAAACAAAAATAAAAACACCCCCAAGTCCTTGAACACATCTTTGGTTTCTTAGAAATATATCAAGTGCACCTAAATCCAAAGAAATGTGTCTTTGTTGTCACTTTAGGTAAGATTATAGGATTCATTATGCTACAAAAAATAATTGAGGTTGATCCAACAAAATTCAAGCCTATAACTTAAATGCCTGGACACCAAAGACTCTAAAACAACCACATGGTCTTAAGGGAAAGTTGCAATCAATCAGATACTTAATTTCACAACTCACAAACAAATTCCAACCAGTTTTCCATCTTCTTTACAATAAGGTCAGTGTAAATGGCTCGAAACCAATCTAAATGGCTTGTCAAACACTTCCTCTTTCCTCCTTTTTAAATATATCTTTAATTTTGATAAATTTATACATACCTCCACAAGAATATCCTCCTATCCAACCTATCCAACACCCAATATCAAACCTTTAGATCTACCATTCATCTCGCTTCACTATCCTCGATGATACCCTTTATTGAAGGAGCTTTGATGAAAATATCATTAGGTGACTTGACAAAAAAGAGGTTCAAACCACTTTTAGAGAGGTGCATGAAGGTATATTTGGTGCACACACTAGTGGTTTTATCATTGCTAAGAAGTTACTAAGAATAAGTTATTCTACTGAATGAAGAAGTTATCTTTTACAAAGTAAATCTTCCTAAAGAGTTAATCTCACCTAATAAACTAGTTTTTTTGAATTTATTTTTAAGTGTATTGATTTCTTCAATAGGAAAATGCAAATAGATAACTAAAATGCTTGATGGAAACATACTAGTGAAAATATATATTATTATAAATATAGATAAAATTTAATATTATATAAATGAAAAATATAGATTTTAAGGAACCCAAATTTTAAGGAGGAATTCATTGACTAGGATGTCAACATGTCATGTAGATGCTCATGTGTAGTGTTTTCATCTATAAAAACAATGTGGGAAGTTCCCAAAAAATGTGAAAGTTAGCTAACCTCCATGAAATTGAGCTCTCTCAAAATATCTACAAACATAAAGAAGAGGAAAAGTGTTTAAGGCTATTTAGGGGCTTGTCTCAATTCAAAACCCACTTTGGTCTTTCAACCTCCATGGATAGTCAAGATATATAAATAAAATATATTACATGTTTAGATTCTTCTATCCCAAGTGTGTTTGGAATGGTTAGAGATGTTATGTACAATAGTGTAAACTAAAATGAAATAAAGAGGAATGAGATATTACCAAGGTGCTCAAGATCACAAGAAATATCTATTTTCCATGTTGTGGGTCTTATTCAAAAGAGATATAAGGTCAAGAATTTATAATATACTGAATTTTCTCTATAGGGCCCATTTTCTAGTGCTTTTAGTTTTTATCCTCTATAATTATCCTAAAAAACTAACTATGTATTGTCTAATATTAGATATGTGATTGTGGATATGGTCTCTTCGAGTATGAAATTGATGTACTAAATAAAAGTGATCCTATAGAGTGGGAATAATTTGGAACTCCAAACTTCTACAACTTGTTATCCTTGACCTTTGATTTATGAGTGCTTGTAATGATTAGTGATATTTATAAATAAATTTAGAAAAAATAATAATTATACAAAGGTAAGAATTTCCTTGTACAAACCTATAATGGACCAATTATACAACTACGAGTGAAGATTCAAAGTTAATATTAAACATTAAAGTAGATCTCAGATAATATACATTAATAAACTGTAATGATTTTACTATGATAATTTCATAAATATTATATTAATAAAATACTTACTATTTTCCTCATTTTTGACCCTACAAAAAATTAAAAAAATTTGTGTCCATTGAGTTGACATGCGTCATCAAGTCATTACCATATATTTTGTGTCATTGTTTTAAATTATGTGTTAATTTTCTCTATCATACCATTGTATTTGACTCAAAAAATATTGAACACACACACAATTTATCCTTGGTTATAATTTGTTTTGGTCTCATGACTATGGAAAATGGTTATGTGAACCTTGTGTAGTCTCAACTGTGTGAAAACTAGTCGAATTATATGATGGTGATGATGCTAGTAAAATGAGAGAGTTGGATATAGGTTTTATTATAAAATTTGGTGTTGGTGATCCATATACTATTATTTTTAGTTTCCCAAATAATTGCAATAAGAATTTATCTTGTTTTCTAGAAGGAAGGAACAATGGTACTTATGTAAGCATAAATCCTAATGAGGGCACTTTTGAAGAAATTGTGAGAGTTATCATTAACCATAAACAAGAATACATATTGGATGATTGAGTGTAGATAGTGGATATTGTAGAGAAATATATTCAGTGTTTTCTTTCAATTGAGAAAGGTCAAAAAATCTTTGGTACATCTTGAGTTTGATGAAAGATCCTATATTGGGTACAATTAAGAAGCTTTGATCTAAGGTTTGTAAAAATCATATTGATAGAAATACAATCAAATTAAACTAATAAAAAAATTCTTTAAAAGATGTATGCCTTTGGAAATATTGTGGAAAATTATTTGAGGATTTTATTACAACAAATTGGTTGTAGCTATGTGCTTGATCCTTATTATCAAGGTTTAGATGCAAAAGAAACTTCCTATAGCGTGACTTCAATTTTATTAAATTGTAGTATAAGGAATATTGGTGAGTAGTAACATGGGGTTTCTATTACATTTAATCTAAGTTAAGAGTTGTCCATTTGATGACCAAATTAGTAGAAGAATCATTACTTTAAATAAAAATTTATAATATAGTTTCCTAAAATATTTAGATGAAAGAGATGCCAATAATTTCTAGTTGAAACTAAAATAAACCAAGTACATATTGGTTTCAATCATCTCCTAGATAAGTAGGGATAATACTCAACATATCCATTTTATTCATCATTCACAAGTGGTGTAAATCATACTAAATTGAGTGCAAAATTTTTTTGGGTATTGCATTTAGATTCTACCATTAAATTGAGATTTAAATCACCTTCATGATGTGGATTTAATTTTCATTAAACAATTTGAATGAAAAGTGAAGAAATATTTGTTTGACTATCCCATCTAAAACATATGAGATAAAAAAATAATTAAAATCTAGCCAAGTGATACTTATATGAGTTAGTGGGCAAGGATGAGACTAATTGGTCACCATGACTGGGCTTCTTGTTAAATTCAATATTTTTGAAGTGAAGAAACTCTACCAAGGAAATGTTGTCTCATCAACTCCAATGATCGCATGATCAGCTTAAAATGTCATCTTCAATATTTTGTAAAACCTTTCTATCAATCAATGGATAGGTATTCATTATGATACAAACACCCAATCACTTTCATATGAGGCTTCATAAAGCATTAATGTTGTAGAGATTTAAAAATAAATAACAAGTTGTCAATATTTTAGATAGTTTTCACAACCACATGTGTTATCAAATTATAGTTAGGTTCATAGAACCACTCTAATTCCCCAATGCCAATATGATTTAGTTGGAAATGTTAAAATTATTTTGTAGGTGTTGTCATTGATATCAACATAATGGAGATTTCTAATGGTGTTGTCATTGATGTCAAAAAAATAGTGTGTAGATGGTTGCATATGATGTAATCATAATATTGATCAGAAGTTTTATGTATGATACCATGAGCTTGCTCTAATAGTTTTCTTGCATTTCCTATTTCTCATGTATGAGTGAATTATTTTGTAAATATTGTATACACTATGTTTTGATGAAAATTGTATAAAAGAATCTCTTACGATCAATGGCTTAGGAAGTTTCACTGAAAAGCTCTAGAGAATACTCTACATTCTTCCACATTTGAAGATAAGGTCAGACAGTTTGGAAGATAAACAAAATCAAGTGTGAATAATGTATGCTCATGTTTTTAGAACATAGTAGTCACCATAGAAGTTTCTTGAGTTAGCAGAGTGAAGACTATGTTGCAGTCATGGAAGGTTAAGATAAATACTCCACATCTATTTGTGGTTGATGTTGTGGTCTTGTGATTTGGATAATGAGTTTAAAATTTCTATCTATCTTCTTCCTTCAAGTTTTAGTTGTTGAGGTGTATTGCAAGTTGAGTTTTCAATGTTCTATCTCAAGACCATGTTGTCTTGGTTTGCGAGAGATACTAGTTATGTGTCCATTTTCTTGCAACAACATAATGTTGTATGAAGTTCTAAAAGGAGGTAATGGATTTTTTTTTTAATATCATTCAATGCTTTTAATGTAATCCACATGATTTGATCTGGTCTCTCTACTACCACTTGTGGTTTGGAGTTAAAATTTTGTGGGTTAAGTGTTTGTTGGGCTCACCTAGTACATTAAGTTATTTGTGCCAAGTTTTTGTGTCGTGTGACAAAATGGGATTGTGTACAGAGGTAAAATAGGTCTTTCTTATCTCCTAGCTTGGACCACATTGAATTTCCCTTTCATGTGGATGTTTTGGAGATGACTCATTATGGCCATTTCACATTTCATGTCAACACATTTTAGTTTATCCGACAAGGAGAAACATTTTGATGCTTGCAGAAATATAAATGAAGGATCATGTGTTTGATCAAGTGTGTAATATTAAGTGTTGTGTGTTCAATGTAAATGTCAAAAGTAGTGAGTTGAAGGGAAAGAAATGTGTGTGAATGTGCATATAATTTTTTGATGTATGATGAAGGTAGTGAGCTAACATAAGTGTGTAAGTGAATGTTGGAGGTAGTAAGCCAAAGGAAAAAGTGCATATGTGATAGTTGATTTTAGTGAGCTGAAAGCAGAGGAGTGTGAGTGAATTGTTGAAAGTCATCAACCGGAGGTAGAAGAGGTGTTATGAAGGTAGTTGTGTATTTGATTCATCAAGTTTTGTATGGTAAATTTTTAGCCTCTTTTTGTAAGTGTTATATTGAGCAGAGATTTGTAAAATTCCTTAGGTTAAAGACTTTAAAAGCCATTGTAATTTTTTTTATTTGTGAGGTTGGATTTGGACAATAGCTCCAAGTAGCTTTCTCACCATGGTTTTTCCCTTGTTGGGTTTTCCATGCAAATCTGGTGTTGTGGTAGTATATTTGTTCTTTGAATATTTAATTTGGTTAAGAAAATAATTTGTTTTGATTGATAAATTTAAATTGGATTTTAAATTGAGGTATATACTAATTCACATCCCCTCTTAGTATATCTGTGTGTTCTAACAATTGGTATCAAAGTTGATTTCCTTGGTGTAACCTAACAGATGAAGGTAGATATTGGTTTAGAACACATGGCTTAGAAGGAGTCCTCTTTAAGGAACCATAGTTTGATGGAAACAAATATTCCTTCTGGAGTGTGAGGATAGATGCGTATCTCTCATCGTGAGGTTATGATGTTTGGAGAGTTGCTAAGGATGATTATACTGAACTTTCTCATCCTATCACTTATCCAAATACAAAAAGGGCTCATGAGAATAATGCTAAAGAAAAGAATACTACCCTAACTAGGTTAGAAAATTATGAATTTATTAAGGTAGTGCAATTCAATAATACCAAGGAGATATGAGATAAGATCAAGAATCTCTATGAAGGAAATAAGAGTGTGAAGCAAGAAAAGTTTCAATTCTATAGAACATTGTTTAAGAACCTGAAGATAAAAGAAGAGAACATAGCTAGCTATCTACTCTGGGTAGATGAAGGTTTGAACCAAATCAGAGGTATTGGCGAAGACATAATTGACTTTATGGTGGTGAATAAATTTTTTAGAACTCTCCCTCATTGGTTTGACTCAAAAGTCTTTGCAATTGAAGAAGCCAAGTATTTGAAAAAGCTTACCATGCAATAATTTTTTGGATCCCTCAAAAGCTATGAGATGAGGAATAAAGTTCAAAGTACACACAAAATAGAAGCTACATTAAAAGTTTTGAAGAAAGAAGAATCATTCAGTCCACAAAGTGATTATGAGGAAGAAGAAGCAAACTTTGTGAGAAAGTTGAAGAAAGCATCAGGCAAGTACAAAGGTAAATTACCATTCAAATGTTTTAATTGTGGAAGAATTGGTCATTATGCTTCTAAATATTCCTTTTGAGAAAATGAAAGTAGAAACAAGGGTTTCAAGAGAAATATTTTCAAGAGGAACCTCCTCTCTAAAGAAGAATACTACTCCTTGGATGAAGGAGATCACTACAATCAAATGATGACGGAGATGAATCCCTATTTATAGCCACTATGATCTTTGGAAGTTCAAGAAAAACTATAGATGAGGAATAAGGTGAAGTTTATTTTTGAAGTTGAACTTGTCTCTACTCTTGAAGATTTGGAATGTGCAACTTGAAAGAGAACAAAAGGAAAAATGGCCTGATTGAAGCCAAAATAAGTGAATGTAAAAAGATTGAGAAGGATGTCCTTTTACTCAAAAAGGAATTGGAGAAAGATATGTCTAGATGTGAAGAAGCTGATATCAAACTTAAAGAAGGCTATCCTTATACAAGAATACCCTCCACAAACAAGTTCAATTGTATATTTTTTAGTTATTGTTTCTTCTGCAATAAGTATGGTCATAAGGCTTTCAAGTGTAAATCTGAAATGAATAGAAGAAATTTTGTAAGAGAAATTCTCTTGCTTCTCTGGTGGATGTTAATGTGATATGTTAGTTCTGCAACAATGTTAGACATATATAAAAAAATATAAAAAGTGATTTCAAAATCATAAATACAAAAGGTAGATGGTATTGAGAAATTCAAGGAGACAAGCAATGAAAATCAAATGGTTGTCCAAACAACATTTCATGCTCAAGGAAAAACAAATCTCTGGGCAATAGATAGTGGGTATTCAATTCACATGATTGGTGACAAAAGAAAAATCATCAAGTTTGTTAAATGGAATGGTAGATCAGTAAATTTTGGAGAAAATTCATTAGTAAAGATTTGTGGAAAAGGAACTGTAATTATTGATGAAAAATTATATGTTGAAGGTCACAAGCACAATCTTCTTAGTGTAAGAAAAATGTGAAAAAAAGGATACAATCTCTTATTTAATGAGAAATGTGTTGAACAAATTTTTTCATTGATGTCAAAGGTGTTGATTCTTTCAAGGGTGTAAGGTTTACTACTTGAATTATCATTATATTCCCTTATCGTATATGCATGATAATAAACAGGGTTTTATATTTTTTTGTTGGTGATTTTACCATCAGATCAATCATATCACTAAATCAAGAAACATGGTTTTTGAGGAGTGTTTTCATGGTTTTTTTATGCTTGTAATATCATGCATGTATCTATTCACTGTGATAGTGGTGGTCTGAAAGGTTGCACCAAAATTTTTCAACTCAGTTCTCAGGACAGAGAGATTTCTTTAGCGATACAGTTATGGTCTACACTTATTCTATCACAAGTTTGGCTCTGTGGTTTGAGAGGAGAGTATTCCCACACTTATTCTATCACATTATAGTTCTTTCAAAGGATATGTTCAACATACAAAAAAAATGAATTGATAGAAGGTTCTTTGTGCATGTTTGTTAACTAGCTAGTGTTCTTTTAGACTATGTGGTAACAACTAGTAGTGTATGGAATTCAAATATTGTGTGTGGAATCAAGATACAACCTGGTTAAGGTTCTTTTAGTAACACACAGCATCATGTTCTATTGGTGACAATTAAATTTTTTTTGGACCATGTTGATGGGTGTTTTTTCACCTTCTCAACATAGGTAACGCACAAGTGCACTACCTCTCTTGAAAGGTAATTTCCTACAAGCAAGTTGCAGAAAATCACCCCAAGGTCTCTCAGGTGCCAAGTCATGACAATGCTTGGAATAGTTTAACCAGTTGATGTGATTTACTGCTAATCATAGGGTAGCCTTACATGTGTTAATTTGGAGGGAGATTGGCTCTTTAAATGGAGTTCCTAAGGTGTCAAGATGGATATGCAATTGCTACAAGTTCAAAAAAGTAGCCTAGACTCCACTTTTATCAGCAGATTTGGCTTTACAATGATGCCTAAACTATTCCTAAATTAATTTTTCAAAGAAATTTCAAAAGGGAAAGGGGAGGAGGAATTTCCTAGACTTGCAACTACCAATGAATAGTGATAATGGAGAATGCTACAATGTATAGTCTTCCTGAAACTAAGTTCCACTTAACCAAATCAATCAACAATATCATGAAACTAGTGTTATCTTCTAAGGTCTGCAGATTTTCAACTATTCATTCACCATGAAACATGAATAAAAGATGAATTTTAAGTGCAACAATCAATGTATGTTTAGACTAGCTTTACACTACTATTTATCATCAAAAAACAACAAAAATTATGAACAAGGAAGGGTATCAACACAATAGTATTTTCCAGCATCAATGAACAACATATACTAATTTACTAAAGCACGTAAAACACATAGAAAATTAAATTAAATCTATTCAAATCTATCAACTATGAAGAGAAGAGTCATGAAACATGAATGAAACTCAAGAATCCATCAAATCAATGAATTTCTATTAGAATTTCAACAGCATGTCTTTACAACAACTAAACTCTCTCTTGAAAATGAGAGGAGACCCCTATTTATAGTGCTCAAAAAGAAAAATGAATGGCCAAGATTCACTACAAACTAGGGTTTCATCTATGCCCAATATTTTACAATTTAAAATACATTTCTTGTCCTCTAGCCTATTTTGTCTTCTAGTGCATGGCACTGTAGCATTTTTGTCTTTTTTTTATTGCTCTTTTGTTGTAGCTATACAGTGAGGAATTCATCATCAATGACAGGCTTTCCCTCATTTTTCTTTATATTGGCATACTCCATGAATTTTCCTATCAATATCTGGAGCTTGTCCCACTCCATTATATCAGATTGGAGCACTTGAAACAATAATTTCTTTGACCGGCCTATGATAAGCTCCCAATTATTTGTGCACTTGGGCTTGGCCTTTGCCATCTACTCAAATTGGATGAATTCCCTAGCAACAAAGTCCATAAAATTTGGTGTTAACGAATCTGCAGCCCCATTTTCCATCATTTTATGAAAATATGGCCTTATTTTCTTGAGGTCCAGCTCAGCAGTAGGCATATCATAATCCATCATAAGCTTTAGATATTCTTCATAGTTCACTTGATGTTCTTTGACCCATTCTAGGTCGAGCTCTACTTCACAGAGTACCTACTCGAAGACTTTCCAAGCTCATTTTCCATGTTTCGACATTTGTCGGGAATTTTGAGAACAGCTTCGAGCTTAGAATAAGTAATCCTATACAACTCAGTGAAGTGGTAGTAGATTTTCTTGGTGCCCTCTAGCTACTTTTGCACATCCCAGAACTTGTTCATTGTTCGAATGACATGACCAATACCCATATCTCCATTTTAAATCACTTATTGGAACCAATCTTCAATGACCTTAGTCCAGGTTTTTCTTCTCTCTAGCTTGCTTATGTGATCCTTGGACATCAACAATGGCGGGGTTGATGATGTTGTTGGTAATTCCTCTACAGAAGACCATTGTTGTATATAGGCAATGAGGACTGCCACCTGCACTTTCAATTCGTCCTTGGAGGATTGGTCCTTATTCATTTGATGAACGATCGTGGCCACAGACCCCTAAAGTTGATCAATCTTCTACTCCCTTGTAGCCATACCCAGGTCAATGGTGGAGGTATTATAAGTTACCCGTTCTTATTTATCTATTATTGGGGTGGCAATTTGTATGGTCTGGGATCCTGATGCATCCATCATGATATGGATTTGACCTTTGACTTCTTCTCTTTCTTTGCTCCTAATTTAACTTGGGCTAGAATAGCCTCTAGTCTCTCCTCGAGATCCATGATAGTGGGGGTCTTCTTTTGTAGTTTATTTTCCAGCCATTCGAGCATTTGGGATCCCTCCTTTGGTGATTCATGACCACCTTCTTCTCTCTAAGCATGTTGGATAGCCCTTTCTTCATGATCCAGAGCCTATTTTCCTGTTTTCTCTTCTTCTTCTTCTTCATCTGAGTTGCAAATCAATGTGGATTTTTCCTCTTGTGACTCAACAATGTTTTCTTTGGGAATATACTCCCCTTCGAGCACCTTTTCCTCTTCTGAATTGAGTTCCATATGGTGCTCTACCTCAGCTCTCTTTCTCATCTAAGCCTCTTCTTCAGGCTTATCTCATTTTTTAGCTTCATCTTCTTTCTTTTCTTATTCTTTCCTCTCGGGAGGTACTTCTTCTTGTTTGTCAAGGTCTATATCTTGTTCTTTTGACGGAGGCTCAGTAGATATATCCATGTCTTTATTTTTTTCTTTCTTTTCCTTAGAAGACTACCTCTTGACTTCCTCCCCAACATCCTTGAGTTGTTCAGATAGTTCCTCTTCAAGTTCTTGGTCCTGACACTATCACATATTTGGTGTCAATTTCCTCGACATCTTCTTCTAAGGATTGAAACTTTTATTCTTCATACACTACCTCATCAATGACAAAGTGTTGATATTTTAGATGCACATGGTAGTCATCCTTGAATGGATCTTCAAGTTCATCATCCTTCTTGGTTGCCTCCCTCTCTTGTCTTTCAAGCTCTTCTGAGATCTGCATTGTTGTCTCCATTTTGGGTGGTTCCGTTGGAGGAGAGATAGGGAGACTGGAAACAACCTAAGCTAGAGGAGCTTGTATTGTGGGATTCATTAATACTCTAGATAGCTCCATAAGAATGTTTTGCATATGTCTGGAAAATGCTTCTAGAAGAGTGAGGGAGGGTATTGTCATTGCAGAGGCTAAGGGAGCCACAAATGATGAAGGCATTGAGGAGGATGAAAGCGGAGAGATTTTTTCAGAGGAGGAATCTATCACCATAATAGGTGTAGTGGGCGAGGTGGACACAAGGTTAACTAAGATTTCCACCATGGGTGGGGAGGAGATGGCCAATGCTTGAGATTTCGAAGGAGGAATAATAATAGTGGCAATGTTGGTGGAAGCAAGAATAGAGGTGATAGATGGTGATTTGGGTTGCTCAGCCTCTTATTCTTCTCCTTCATGCATCAGATCATCTTCAATTATGGGAATCTCATAAAATCCACTTGATTTCTTTTCTTTCTTTGAGGTCTCAACCTCTTACGCCTTCCTTGAATATAATTTATGCTTTGGTTGGCGCTCTAATACTTACTTTATTTTTTGTGACCTAGTGGTTGGAGGTGAATTTGGAGCCTCTCAGTTGGGGCAGTAACAGTTTCACTACTTTTTTCTCTCTCAAGCTCATCTTTAAGCTTGCCATAAGTTAGATCGACCCCTTGAAGCTTTAACTGAGCAGTTTGGGCATTGATCCATTTCCTTGTCTTGTGCTCTATTGGCTTTGTCAAAATGTTGAGGTCATTGACCTCTTCCTCATTCCAGTCTATGAGAGGCAATTGTAGGTTAGCAACAACATCAAACCTTGGATCTATAATAGTTATTTCATCTTCAGCAATTTGATCTGGCACTGGGAATAGTTTAACTGTCTTGATAAAGTACATAGTCATATGCATATAGTTCCTCATGCATACCTCCTTCTCATCTCGATAGTTTTCCCAAAAATCTTTAATGTTATGCAAATGGACATATTCCTTCCCCTTGAATATTTCCAACTTGTTGTATGGGTCCATCCTTTTCCGAGTAGTGTGGAGGCTCAAACTACACTCAATGATCTCCTTTTCAAAATACTCGACACTTTGGGCAGCCGAGAGAGCGTAGATTCCTTGCCCGAATGTGAGAGGATAAGGCACTGCTGCCTGGTGCTTGCTAGTAAGGAAATTATGTGCATTTTGGAGCTGAATTAACACCTCTAACAAGATCATCCTGTCATTTGGATATTGAGGCAGCTTGTATGGCCTTTCATTGAAGCCTTCAATCTGGATGTAAGTGAATTTGGGGAATTGAAAAAACAAGAACCTTGACCTCTGAATAAATGCATGGTAACTGTGTGTGACTCTTCTCTTTAAATCCCCTTCGAGAAGTTTGATAATGTGCCCAATGAATGCATCATTCACCCTATAGTAGTCCTTCTTGAAATTCTTGTACTAGAGCTATGGATGTTGGAAACAAGCTACACTGAGAGGGTGGTGAATCAGTTTTGTGAAAAAATTAACTTTATTAACCTTTATCTTCAAGCATTAACAACATTCAACCATAATGCATAAACACGAAGCAAATGAACACAACACCATAACACAATGATTTTTATGTGGAAACCCTATTAGGGGAAACCACGGTGGATGGCCAATCCATAAGTTAATCTGAGTATACTCAAATGAAGTTTACAATAAGGGGAATGCACTTGCTTTCAAGAACACTTCCTAGAGATCACTGCTCAAAGGAAAGGCTCACTGCCTTATAGAGAAAATCATATTAAAACCATCTAAGAGTTTGAACTGAGAAAAATAGCATCTACATATGCTTGATTATAGTTTCAGTCAGGCACAATATTCAATCTTATGTCTTGCAAACTGATTTTGCACTTCTTCTCTATTATTGTCACACTCGCAACACAAATTATCTATGCGCAAGTGAAACTACACATTGTCGCTCTTTTTCTCTGCTCTAACTTGTAATTTGCATCATCACACACTTCATACTTCATACAAAATGATACAGACGATCTTATATATATATTTGAAACATAGAATTCATTTACGTTTTATCGACTTCAACAGAACACAAAAATAATTACAACCGTTAGCTCAAATCATGAATAATATGCAATTCATATCCACAATGGTCAGCCACAACTTGGCTAGGACCCAAAAAAATATTTACAAACACAATAATACTTAACCAATTACTTTCCATACATCCGCAACATAATGAATTCATGAGGTCGGCTCCAGTACTGGTAAAACTGAGAATGAGTCAACTGAACCTACTAACTTCCACATGAATCGATACGAGCCATTGCGCTTTAGTAGTAATAGAGATAATATACCAAAAAACATTTCTTGAGATGCACAACACAAAACAATAACATGAAATCTTCATACAGATCGATGAACACTGTGTTATCGGATACTTTGTTCTTCCTTGTCAATCTTCAATCTGTCTGTCGGTATGGACGAATGATGATATGTGTATATGATCATCGATTAGAGTTTCCATCAATGACAACACCAAGTTATACTAGCAGTGTCTCTTGCCAACAATCTCCCCCTTTGGCATTGATGGCAACACTTACTGAAAAATGACTAAGTGTCAGATCAGTGCCAAGATAAACTGCACTACCATTCCCAAAATTCCAAAAGTATAATTCTCCCCCTAAGATGATTAAGCATTTTTCACTCCACTCTTCACCCCCTTTGACATCAATGGAAAAGGTAGGGACCGCATACCAAAAATTGATCAATCAATCAAAACTGTTATACAAAAATGCTTCTCTAACTTACATAAGATGGAAAATGTCTATAAAATCTTTCTTCAGTTGGATTAGATTTACGTCCCAAAATCTTTTGAGACTTTCCATGATTGTTATATGACCATAGATCAGGTAGCACTGTGTCTCTATAGATTCCAAGTTCATTGGATCACCAACTGCTATAGTGTCCTCTCCTTCCTTTAGAGCATTTAAAATTATCTCAATTTTTGGACCAATTATGCCTCTAAGTTCACATGCTCTCGCAACAATTTTATCATTCTCATGCTTCAATCCTTTTATTTTGTTAAGTATAGACATCACTTCACCTTCTATCTTCCCAATACCACCAATTAGAGGATCAAATGCTCCAGAAATATTACTTAACTATTTTTCCAGAACTTTAACCTTTTTCTCATTAGCTTCAGTAAGTTTTGAAAGACACAGACATGGTTTGTAGATCTTACCACCTTCTGACAAAGAATTTTGTACATTCTTCACACATTTGGCTAAAACGGTTTTATCTTTAGCAATCAATACTTTCAATCCAATAAACCTTTTGACATCAAATTCTTTTTGTACTTTCACCATGGCTGATTTTTCTAGTGACTCAAAGTGAGTACTAACAGAATTGATAAGCTTTTTCAATTCATTGGAGGAGGAAACCAGTCGAATCTTTCACATAAGATGGCATTATCTTTTCCAATACTCCAGATACAAGATTTAGTAGTTCACTATCTTCAATGTGTGATTTCAGCAGCTCTTATCTTTCTTGTGCTTTAGAAAATGAAGCTATTTTCATCTTCTAGATTGGACTCAAAGTAGATAGGTCAATGGGACCTTCAATCAGTTCCGGATCGAATTCTTCTTTTTATTCAACCAAAAATTTCTTCACTACCTCAGCAGTGTCTCTTGCCTCAACTGAGATTGATTTTACATCATGTATCTTTTCTTCAATCATTGCTTCCTCAATCATAGGTTCTAATTTTCCTTCAGGGATCTTCATTTCCTCAACTGATACTTTTTCAAGTATCTCAACTTCCATAGGAATTTTTGTGTTAACCTCTGAAGGAGGAATCTGTGAATCCTCAGCTGTATCAAAATTTTCTTCTTCTGCTTCCTTTTCTAGACTAGATGGGGCATCATCAACATGTGTTTCCTCAACTACAACATATTCACTATGCTTATGACATATTCTTATGATATATGTATGTTATGATGTATGGATATATACCTATATTATTATGACATGCTTCTTATGTGATTCTTATATAGATGATGGTTCTATATGATGCAATGCTATGGATAATTTTTTATTTTTTGATGCAATATGGATGACTTTACATGCATATGATAATTATACTTATGATGTCCTAACGTGATTATGGATGCAAGATGGTACACTAATACATTTATATTTGTGTGTCACAAGTATCCCATCAAGATGACGATGGGGATGGATGAAGGGAATGTTAGTACTGAAAGAAGTAGAAAGCGAGAAACAAAAGGGGAGAATGGGGCAAAATGAATTGGGATTTGCTATCAATAAATCTTGCTAATAAATGATCAAGCTCTTATTTGATTGCATCATTATCATCATAGAACTTATTATGGCAATGGATGAAAAACACCAAGATATGACATAGACCAAGGTGTGACATGTTATCCCTTGCAAAAAATAGACAAGAAGTGCCATGAAATAGACTAGGAACCATAGAACTTTGTTGGAACATGTGAGGAAATAACCATAAAAACACATCAATCCCAATACAAGAAAGCATTTTATTTGAGCTTTTAGCTTGCATAGGATACTTTAATTATGTGAAACGGAAAATTGAACACATACAAGGAACCAAGTTGTCTCAGTCACATTGCCAAGACAAACCACAAACATAAATGAAAGAGAAAAAGGTCATGGTCCATGATCGGTCCTCTAAATCCTTCTTGGGACATCTTCGAGGGGCATAGTAACATGGCTGTAGAAAAATTGATAAAAAAATTAAACAAATTGGACCAACAGAGTCAGCAACCATTTAGATCATTTGTCAATGATCATTTACATGGTCAAATTTTAGATAGTGATAGCGTTTGGTTTGAGGAATGATACATCTCGTATAAGACCAATGATAGATTCAATATAGTTTCAAGAGTGCAACATCCTGTATAAGATTGTTTGATAGGAATGATTGAAAAAATTTGGTTTCAAGAATGAGGCATGTCATATAAGACCAATGATAGATTGAGTCTAGTTTCGATGATGTGACATCCTTTATAAGACCATTTGATAGGATTGATTATTTTGACTATTTGACTACTTTTATTGTTTAGGAATTTTATCTATGATAGTTGAAGACTTAATGGACAATTTTCTTATTGTTCCATGATTATGATAAGCTCATTTCTCTTGTTTGATTGTTGTTAGTGTCTACTCAAAATTTCAACCTTAGCAAGGGACAATGTTATTATGAGACATAGGTAATGACGGGTGGATACCATGTTATGGAAAACCCTAAGGGACTAACCTAGTGCCTCAAGGGATCATCGATGATGGCCTTGTCTACATTGTACATGTAGAGACATCGTGCTTCGACTTGACTTTGACTAGGGAGAGTTTATTATGGAGTGGATCATGATTGACTCAACTCAACAAACCCTAAGGGACTGACCTAGTGCCTAAGGGGCTCATCAATGATGGCCTTGCCTAGGTGAAGTCGCAGAGGTAACATAGTTGGACCACTTGGATTGAAACTGACTTTGTTTTTGGAGTTTTCTGACACTACGTGATTTTTTGGCTTTTGATGTTTTTTAATTTTTTAGGATTTTGATGTTTTCTAATTTTTTAGGATTTTTTTGGATTTTGATGTTTTTTTTTTTAGGATTTTTATTTTTTGAATGTTGACACCATTTCTAGGATCCCATGGGGAACCTAAGTCTAGGAATTTCCCCCAATTAGGTATAGGAACAAATTATTGTGGGCAAGGGGATAGGAAAAATTGTTATGGATGGATACGAAAGGTGAGGGATGTTAAATATAAACTATTCCCAGGCCATGAGAAGGATTACCAAGCCTTATTATGGGTGAAACGATATGTGTGAAGGATGGTTGAAAGCAAAAAAAACAAATAGAATTATAGTAGATGATGGAGCAAAGATCGATTATACATGGCACTTATTTGCCAAGTTTTCACCATGGTACTTGTCCAAAGTGTCACCGAATTGGTTTTCACTATTGGACGGATTATTTCTCTTTACTTTTTTCTTTCTTTATTTTTTTTTATTTTTCTATTTTTTTGTCACAAAGATGCTTGTTTTCCAGGTTTTCATCAGGGTGACGATTTATTTTATTTTTTTATATTTTTTACTTTTGATGGGATTCTCTAGTCACTAGCTATAGTATTTGTGTAGACGTATATTGTTGAGGGGCTCTAGTAGCGATTCACCTTTAGGAGTAGAAAGATGATAAGGATCAAATCCATATAATTCTATTATGATGTAAGGACCCAACCAATAAGGCTCAAACTTTGCTAGTTTCTCTCTCTATTTGATTCTTTGGATTTTCTTTCAAGACTAGGTCACTAATGTCAAAATACATAACTCAAACTTTCCTTATTCTTGCTACGATGAAGACGGTTGTGATATGCTTGTAAATGGACCAATGTGTTCTATTATTTTTCATCCAATAAATCTTTCTCATGCAAATGGGATATGTGATATTTTCCATCATCAATAAACTATTGCATAGACACTCTCAAATATGGTAACTTGACCTCAATGGGAAGAATGGCGTCTGATCCGAAAATGAGGGAATACAGAGTGGCTCTTGTGGGACTGTGGATGCTAGTGTGATAGGCCCATAATGCAAGATTGATGCTCCAATCATGGCCAGCATCATTGACAGTCTTCTTTAGGATTTTGAGGATATTTTTGTTTGACACCTCAGCTTGACCATTTCCCTAGGGTAGTATGGAATGGAAAAATGATGTTGGATATAGAATCTCTCGCACAGTCCATAGACATCTTAACTTTTGAAGGGATGAATGTTATCTATGGCAATGGATTGGGGAACACCATACTAACATATGATGCAATTAAGGATGAACTTGGATATTTGTTTACCGATGATCTAGTTTATTGGAATAGCTTCAATCCACTTTGTAAAGTATTCATTTGCAACAAGGATAAACTTGTGACCATTGGCACAGGTAGGATGGATCTTTCCCATGAGGTCAATTCCCCATTGATAAAATGGCCATGGTGATGTAACTAGATGAAGTTCTTGAGCAGGTGCATGCACAAGATCTCCATGTATCTGACATTGGTATCATTTCTTGACAAATTGATAGGCATCACATTCCATAAAGGACCAATATTATCCCATTCACATAAGCTTCTTGGCTAAATTAGGACCAACAAAGTGAGATCCGCATATACCATTGTGCACTTCTTGTAAAGCTATTTGTGCTTCATCTGAATTAAGACATCTTAAGAGGATACTATCTAGGCTACGACAGTAAAGGGAATCACTAATCATGACATATTTGGATGCTTATCGGATAAATGTCTTTCGTTGGTTAGAGGACAAGTGGGGAGGGAGGATTTGGTAATGTAGGTAGTCATAAAGGTATTTGTGCCAAGATGAATCATGACCAACAAGTTCACACATAAGTTCAAATTTGGGGACATCAAATGCAGGGATCAATAGTGTTCTACCAAGAACTCATACTATGACACATTATTAGGTTATCCAAAATAGATCCAAAAGTTCCCATTGCATTTGTTACTTTGTTCTAGATTCTTGGGATCTTCCCAAAGGTGATGACATCAAAGTATAGCTTAAATATATCAACTATACACTTGTAAGTTGTGAAATTTTTATCTTTTATATCATAGCCATCATTAACCTGACGAATGATTAGTAGGGAGTCACCATAGGTGTGGAGATTCTTTATTTTCCATTTGATGACTATTTGTAGTTTTTTTAGAAATGCTTCATACTCAACCATGTTATTTGTGCAAGGAAATTATATTCTATATGGTTTTGGTATCAAATACCCTTGAGGCATAACAAAGAGGATATCGGCTCCTAAACTATGATTTGTTTAGGACCCATCAAAACATAATTTCCATTTTGTAGATGTCTCTATTATCTAGATGGATTCATTAGTAAAATATGAAACTAGAGGATGATCTATTTCCATTGGTGCATCTGCAAGTTCATCTACTATTACTTGTCCTACTATGTAACTAAGGAAAAAATTTAGGTTAGCATGAAAACAAATGCATAATCAAAACCCTAGTTAAACAATGAAGTACAAAGGAGGGAATATACATAAAAAAAAGGAAGATTTCACCAAAATCCTTCATGCCCTCCATGATTGACCTCCATTTCCCTTCTCCATTTGCTGCAATATGAAGCTTTCCCTTAGATTTTGATGAGCAACTATTGACCTATGACAAAGCCCTAAGTAAATATTGAAGGATTTCACTATTCAACACTAGCAAAATGCATGTATGAAGAAAGCCTAAAGTCAAAAGCATGAAGTCAAGAGATACCAAGTAAAGTGATCCAAGCATGAAGTGAAAAAATGAGGTTGACATTGTGATGCAAGAGCATCCTTGGTTCTTTGCAATCCTGCATCAACCAAAAATATTTTCATTTCAGTTTTGTTCTTGTTCAATTCTTGTTTAGTTCAATTTGGCAGATTCAACATTTCATCATATTTGATCACCGAACCCTACGGATCTATGTTTTATCATGGACATGTTCATTTTCCCTTATTCCAAGATTTTAAAATGATTGGATCTTTTTCCAGCAAGTTATCACTTCTAGATTAAGTGATAGTTTCTAGAACAGAGCACTAGAGCAGTTTTGAGCCTAATGGCTAGTTTTGTCTCTTGTGGATCCTTCTCGTAACTTATGAATCCTTGTGAGGTATTCTGAATTATTTTGCGGACTGTCCCCAGCCTTAATTTTTCTCCACACTTCATCATATGCACCTACCGAGGAGAAATTTAAACTTAAGACTGACCTATTTCACACACACGTTAAATTTCCTTCATCAGAGATTGTAATGATCTTTGGCCGACGCAGAGAATTCTAGATCTTTGAATCTAATATAAATAATTGTAACCGATCACTAGGAAAAGAAGTGAATTGAATATTGGATTTTATATGTAATATTTCGGCTCGTATTAAGGAGCATATAGGAATATTGTATTTGAAGCATGTTATACCAGGCCTGTGAGCCCAATCTGTGAACTCGGATGTTGCCAATTGGTTGGAACTAAAATTTTTGGTAATAAGAATCTTTGAATCTAAGCTTGCCTCCATATTTTATGTTTCTTCCATTGTGTAACTATTTCTACACAATTGGATTGTTCTCTTTGAGGACCCTCCTACCATGACTACACCAAATTGGTATCAGAGCTATATTTGTTTTGTGAGAGATAGTAAGAGTTTGTAGAGTCCTGTTGAAGATTTGTTGATGATGTGAGTGATGAAGAGGTAGAAGAATAGGAAGAATGGGAAAGAGAAAACCAACCTGGCCTCGATCAAGGAGAAGAGAGGTTCATAAGATCCCTAACCAAAGTAAATACTAAACCACATTTCAATCCACCAAATTATAGTGGTAAGTTGGATTCGGATGAATCCCTTGATTGGATAACAAAGATGGAGAAGTATTTTGATTTTGAAGGTACCACCAAGGACAAGAAAGTGAAATTTTCTTGTACAAAGTTGAAAGGACATGCATCCCTTTGGTGGGAACATCAATAGATAAATAAGCAAAGAAAAACAAAGGAGAAGATAAAATCATGGGATCGGATGGTGAATAAGTTAAAGACAAAGTTTATGCCCACAGACTATCAAATCAGTTTATTCTAAAAGTTGTAGAATTTGAGGTAGAAGGAGTCAAGTGTCAAAGTATACTGAGGAGTTCTACAAGTTGAATATCAAATCTGGACATTCAGAGGATGAGACCGAGCAAGTAGCCAAATATGTGAATGGCTTAAAGTTTTCTATATAGGATGAGATCAGTTTGATCAAGTTGCTAAGTGTGGAGGAGGCATATCAATGTGCCCTAAAAGTAGAAGAAAATTTGAATAAAATACATGAGTAGAGATAGAGAGGAAGAGGTGGAAGATTTTAGAGAGGAAGAATTTTTACTAGAGGAGGAAGAGGATCTTTTGCAGATCAGAATAAAGATAAGGAAGTTAGTAAGAATGAGAATTCATACTATAAAGATGATGGAAACTCTTATGAGAGAGGAGGATATGGTGGTTACCGGAATGAGGGTTATAGAAAAGGTGATAGAGGACAGGAGAAAAGAGTATTCAGGGGAACTTTTTTTAAGTGTGGTGGAGAAGGACATAGAGAATTTGAATGTAATCAGGGAGAGACAAGCAAAAAGATAGAGAATGGTATAAGAATAGCCTTTGTTGAGGAGGATCATGCCAGATCATCTAATAAATCAAAAAATGGAGAAGTGTTGGTGAACAGAAGAGTATTGTGTCAAAGTGAGATGGAACAGGAACCGTTGCAAAGAAAGAATTTATTCTGAATCAGATGCAAGGTAGCTGGTAAATGTTGCACAATGATTGTTAACAATGGAAGCTCCAAGAACCTGGTTTCTAAAGAAATGGTGACCAAATTGAAGCTAGAAAGATTGAAACACCCAAAGCCCTATTAGATAGCATGGATTCAAGATGAGCATAAGATACTGGTAAGTGAACAATTTTTGGTGAAATTGAAGATAGGAAATTATCATGATGAAGTTTTGTGTGATATCATGCCTATGGATGTATGCCATGTTTTGTTGGGAAGGCCTTGGTAGTACGATAGTTAGGATATTCATGATGGAAAGAAGAACACATGTACCTTTGTTGCTAATGGGATGGAGCAAACTTTGTTGCCCTTGAAGGATGTTCCTAAAGTTGAGGTTTCTATGAGTGCTAGAATTTGTTTGGTTGATGGAAGGATATTTCTGATACATGAGAACATGTGTTATGTCTTGGTTCCTAAGAAGGCTGAAGACTTGAAGCATGTAGAAGAACAACCGAAGGAGGTAAAGGATTTGCTAGAAAAATATGAAGATATCATTTTAGATAATATACCTAATGGATTACCACTTGTGATGAGTATTAGTCATTTGCATAAATCTAATTCTTGGAGCTATTTTGCCTAATAAAGAACCACACCTGATGGAATCGACAAAGAATGAAGAGTTGAATAGACAAGTGCAAGAATTGTTTAGGAAGCATTTGATCAGAGAAAGCTTAATTCCTTGTGTAGTACCTGTTGTGCTAGCACCTAAGAAGGATGGAGAATGGAGGATGTGTATAGACTCGAGAGCCATAAAAAAAATCACAATGAAGTATATATTTCCTTTTCCCTGAATGGATGACATTATGGATTTTTTGAGTGGAGAAACATACTTTACAAAGATAGATTTGAAGAGTGGATATCATCATATCAGAATTAGAGAAGGGGATGAGTGGAAGACAACATTCAAGACAAATGAAGGATTGTATGAGTGGTTGGTGATGCCTTTTGGACTAACAAATGCATCAAGTACTTTCATGAGGCTGATGAATGTGTTATTGAAGAAATTCTTAGGTAAGTTTGTGATTGTCTATTTGGATGACATCTTGATTTTCAATAAGACTGGAGAAGAACATTTGTTTCATATAATACAAGTTTTGTAAAGGTTGAGAGAAGAGAAGTTGTTGATAAACATTAAGAAGTGTATTAGATAATCCAACATGATCCTCTTCAGCAAAGGTTGTTCTTCTATTGTTCTCTATCTTTATGCTTGTCTCTCCCTGGTTACATTCAAATTTTCTATGTCCTTCTCCACCACACTTAAAACAAGTTCCCCTGAATACTCTTTTCTCATGTCCTCTATCACCTTTTCTATAACCCGCATTCTGGTAATCACCATATCCTCCTCTCCAGTAAGAGTTTCCATCATCTCTACAGTACGAATTATCATTCATACTAACTTCCTTATCTTTATTCTGATCTGCAAAATATCCTCTTTGTCTTTGCTCATTTCTTTTAGTCAACTTCTCTTCTACTTTTATGGCACATTGATATTCCTTCTCCATACTCAACAACTTGATCAAACATATCTCATCCTATATAGACAACTTCAAGCCATTCACATATCTAGCTACTTGCTCGATCTCATTGTCTGAATGTTCAAATATGATATTCAACTTGTCAAAATCCTTAGTATACTATGTCACACTTGACTCCTTCTGCCTCAAATTCTACAACTTTTAGAACAAACTGATCTGATAGTCTATGGGAATAAACTTCATCTTTAACTTATTCACCATCCGATCCAATGATTTTATCTTCTCCTTTCATCTTCTTTTCCTATCTATCTGTAGATGTTCCCACCAAAGGGATGCATGTCCTTTCAACTTTGTACAAGAAAATTTCACCTTCTTGTCTTCGGCGATACCTTCAAAATCAAAATACTTCTCCATCTTCATTATCCAATCAAGAAATTCATCTGAATCTATCTTACCACTATAATCCGATGGATTGCAATGTGGTTTAGTATTTACTCTCATTAGGGCTCTTATGAACCTCTCTTCTCCTTGATCAAGGCCAGGTTGGTTTTCTCTTTCCCCTTCTTCATGTTCTTCTACCTTTTCATCACTCACATCATCAACAGGTTGACCTCTCCTTTGGGTCATTTCGACTACTTCTAATCTAGTAGTAATTCCTCTCAACATCTCCATTATAGTTGGGTCTGCATTTCTGTGTGCTCCATTTCCTCTACCATTTCTTCTTCCCGCCATCTTTACACAAGTCCTTTGCAACTGCAAGTCGGATCCCCATTCTCCCACCCCACAACAAATCTTCAACATGACTCTACAAACTCTAACAATCTCGCACGGAATGAATATCGCTCTGATACCAATTCGGTGTAGTCACGGTAGGAGGGTCTTCAAAGAGAACAATCTAAACCATGCAGCAAGAGTTACACAATAGAAGCCACATGAAATATGGAGGCAAATTCAAATTCAAACATTCGTATTACCAAAAATTTCAGTTACAACCAGATGACAACATTTGGGTTCACAGATTGGGATCACAGGCCTGGTACAACATGCTTGAAATACAATATTCTTATATGCTCCTTAGTACGAACCAAAATCTTACATGTCAAATCCAATATTCAATTCACTTATTTTCCTAATGATCGATTACAATGATTTATATCACATTTGGAGATCTTGAACTCTTTGTGTCGGCCAAAGATCATTACAATCTCCGATGAAGGAAACGTAACGTGTGCATGAAATAGGTCAGCCTTAAATTTGAATTTCTCCTCGACATGTGCATAGGATGAAGTGTGGATCAAAATTAAGGTCGAGGACACTCCACGAAATAATTTAGAACACCTCGCAGGGATTCACAAGTTACGAGAAGGATCCACAAGAGACAAAACTAGCCATTAGGCTTGAAACTACTCAAGTGCTTTGTTCTAGAAACTGTCACTTAATCCAGAAGCGATAACTTGCCAGAAAAAGATCCAATCTTTCTAAAATCTTGGAATAAGGTAAAATGAACATTTCCACGATGAAACATAGATCCGTAGGGTTCGGTGAGTAAATATGATGAAATGTTGAATCTGCCAACTTAAACTGAACAAGAACAAAAGTGAAATGAAAATATTTTTGGTTGATGTAGGGTTGCAAAGAACCAAGGATGCTCCTGCATCACATTGCCTTTTTATAGAAAAGTCATTTTTTGATGAATGGACAAGATTGAAAGTTGAGGAATGCCCTTAGATTAAAGGCTGAAATTAAATGTGACAACCAACAATTAGGGTTAGGGAAACATTAGGGTAAATTTGAAATGAAGGGCTGAGATTAATGGAAAATAATTTATGTGACAAGAAGATATTTGGCACAGTAAAAGAGGCAAGTGGAGAATTAAAACAGAAATTTTAAATAATTCCCTTAAGAGGTTGAGTTGACCTTTTTAATTAAAAATTAATTTAATTCAAGAGTGGTGGGCCATGTGACAGCAAATAATGATTTTAAATTATTTACTTGGTGGGAAAATAGAAAGTGGGTAATTTTAAATAAATGATTTTATTTAAAATTAGAAAAAGCCAAGGTGGATAATAATTAAATTAATTATAAGAGGACTTAAGAAATTAATGGCGTATTTAAATAAATAAATAAAGTTTATTTATTTAAATAATTAGGAGGAAATAGATAATAATTAAATAAATTTAGAAATTTATTTAATAATAGGGAGACATAGGAAATTAGTGATCCATTTAAATAAAATAAATATATTTTATTTATTTAAATAGTTTGGAGGAATAATGGATATGAATTAATTAAATAATTCAGAATTATTTAATTAATAGTTGAAATTGGACTATAGGACATAATTAAATATTTTAATTGTGTTGAGAAGAAATATGGAGAAAATAAAGTTTGCAGGCCTAGGTCAATTTTATGTGTCTACACATTTCCTTATGATCAACATACTCTATGTCATATTCACCTAAGATCATGACCCACTTTGCTAGTTGACTTGTCAAAGTTGCTCTGTTGAGTAGATATTTCAAAGGATCAATCTTAGCTATCAATTTTTTTGATGGTTTAGCATATAATGTCTAAGATTTTGTGTGGAAAAAATAACTGCAAGGCATGTTCATTTTATGGGACTGTAATTAAGCTCATACCCTACAAGAGTGTGTTTGATATAATGATAGCTCATTCATTTCCATCATTGTCATTCTATGCTAATAGTGCCCCAATACTGATGTGGTTGTTGGTATATATAATATAATAGGTGTCAATGATCAATGGGAGGCATGAGTACTGGAGGAGTCAATAGGTAATCCTTTATTTGTTAAAATTCTTCCTCACAATGCTTAGTCCATATGAATGGTACTCCTTTATATAGTAAATGTTGAAATGGATGACACTTATCTGGAAATTGAGCAATGAATCTTTAGATGGACTACAATATTCCATGTAGATTGCATAACTGACTTATATTTATTGGAGACATGTCCATTATAGCTTTCACTTTGATAGGATCAACTTCAATACCTCTTTGAGAGATGATATATCCTAGGAGTTTGCCTGATTGGACCCCAAAAACACACTTCTTCAAATTTAACTTGAATTTATATTCTTCCAACCTTCTGAAAATCTTGTCCAATACTGCTAGATGACTATCTCTTCATAAGGATATTTCTAGTAAGTAATCAACATAATCCTCCATAAGTGTATGCATGTAATCATGAAAGATAGTAGTCATACCTCTCTGGTACATTGCTCCAGCATTCTTAAGACCAAATGGCATGATGTTCCAAAAAAGGTACCCAAACCATAGGTGAAAGTTGTCTTGTGTTGATCCTTGGGGGTGACTCTAATCTAATTGCATCCTTAAAACCCATCCATAAGCGATATCATCTCATATCTCATTGTGAGCTCTACTATGACATCAATATTAGGGAACGGGAAATCATCTTTAGGACAAGCTTTGTTTAGATCTCTAAAATCTATACATACTCTAATTCCACTAGTTGGTTTGGTGACAAGAACTAGAGTTTATATCCACTCTACATAATCTATGGGACAAATAAAATGAACATCGAAAATTTTCTTCAACTTTTCTTTCACTAAGAAGGAAATATGTGAATTTATTTTCCCCATTTTTTGTTTGATCATCTTAGCATTTGGTACCAATGACAAATGATGTAGAAATTTTTCAAAGTCCAACCCAAGCATATCGACATATGACCACTTAAAATTGATTTGTGTCTCAAAAAATAAAGTGGTGAACTTTGGATTTTCTTTGGTGGTCAAAGATATTGCAAAAAGAATGATTCTAGGATTATCTTCTTTGCCAAGATTGGGTTCATCTGATTTCTCCACCAATAATGGCGATCTCTCTTGATTTATGGGGAGACTATCCAACCCTACATCCTTAGGAACCTCGAAGAGGTTTTCACCTTTGCATACATCCTTTTTTACTTTTTCTTTGTCTAAAGGTGCCTTTTGGTTTTCACCTAGAGACCCATTCATTTTATTTTTCTCATTTTTGCAACTGGAGGGTGGGATAGACTCCAAAATATGTTGCATTTTCAATCTCTATGATAAAACCAACTTTATGATCCCCACTTCATATCCTTTCTCAAGTTCCCATGAACAAAGTTATTGCTTCATCATTCTCGAATATGTCTAAACTCGGTGGTCCTTGTTGATCCCAATCTATTAGTTGTGGGTTACAGTGGGTAAGCCATCATCAATATCATTAAGGTTCAATGAGTATATGGTAAAAATAGAGGTATCATCAAGATCCTAAAAAATTTCAATCTAGGCACGACCACTCATAGGTTTGGTCTAGGATGAGGATAGATCAAGCTCAATAAAACATCTCAGCTAGGTCATAGTCATTGTATGTGCAGGAATCCCAATCCCATTCACTGGAGTTTATTTTAGTATGACACTCCTCAGATGTCTTGATTTCAGTTGAAGCATCAACATTTTCATTTGAGGGCAACTTCGTACTAGGAGGACTCGTCGCTAGTGGTACACACCCTAACCCATTGATCTTTAGTAGCTGAGGAGGCAATATTGGTTTTTTCATTCCATGTTTGTTCAAGCCAAGACCATTAATTCCATCATAACCTTGTTGCTTCATGTTCTTGAATCCTTTTGAATACTTCTCAACCAATAATTCCTTAGGCTTAGTATCCTCCTCAACTTTATAAATCCATGTAAGAAATTTCCTTTCCTATAGACTCTTCACTAAACTCACCCCACTTGGTGAATGTGGTAGAGGAATTATAGATAACAGTCTTAGACTTCTTCAGAGGATGAGCTTTTTCGTAAGATTTGGAGATACAAGAAGATTCCCAACACAAAATAAGCTCTCCATGTTGTACTCACCCCATCCCCTATCATGGATCTTGACCTTACGTTAAGAATGTGTAGTGGATGGAGTGGATGATTTGAATAGAGAGGATGGATTAATGTAATGTGATGAGTCCTACATTGATGCTTCTTGATTAATAGGCACTTGATGTTCGATAATCCCTTTTAAATTACTCCAATATTGGAAGGGGTCGGGATCACCTGGTATAGTGATTTTGATGTCGTTGTGGGGAAACTTGAGGCATTGATGATATGTAGAGGGGATGACTCTCATGGCATGCACAACTCTTTCGGGAAGTGTGATTATACCCTTGGATGAGTGTTCAATGTTGTCATAAACCTTGATGATTATTTTCTTGCATTCATCTATACAAGCTTCAAAGAACCCCAATGTTGTGACCAATTTTAAAGTGCATATGTTTAGACATACTCAACCATCTACCAAGACTCATCTGATTTTATGTTTATTAATGTACACCTCAAGTTGCAATCGATCATTATGGTCTGGTTTAGGTATGGAAATATATTTCTCAAAAAATGTGGCATGATGGGTGGTGGCTAAGTATCCTACCATGGCCTAAAATTTGTTGAAATTTAGGTCAATGGGCATAGATGCCTCTTTCAAAGCTTTATACAGAATGTCCCTATGCTTAAGAGATATGTCAAGCAACTCTAGAATAGATATCTACATGGGAGTCTTTCTTAGATGGTCTAGGAGGTTATATTGAGTTTTTGGTAGTGGATTGGAAGTGGCCCATGGTCATCAAACACCTGAATGTGATGGACGATATAGTCATACGGGACATTGATATAATTGGCATTTTTATTGGTATTATTCCTTGGTCTGAAGGCTTTTCATTTTCCATGGTCTTCTAAGGGAGTCTTGAATATGGTATGCTCAACATTTGTTTTACCTTGTGACTTGTCCACTAATATGTTCCCTTGTTCAATAAGTTCTTGGATAAGTTTCTTAAGTGTCCAACATGATGATGTTTTGTGTCCTTTGCAATGATGGTACTCACAATATTCATTATCATTCCACTAGTTTTGTTTGACTAATGTTGGTTTTTATGCTTTTGTGTCTATAATTTTAATGACATCGGATTGTAAGAGATTCTTTAAGACTGACTCAATGGGTTCTCCTAAGGGTGTGTATGTTTTTTTATCTCATGGGGGACCTCTACGTTGTTGATTATTTTGAACCGCTTTGGTTGCTTGGTCATAACTTGGTTTTTCATTTTTTTTGTAGAGGGGCCTTTAAGATGAATGGTGGGGTGAACTTGGTTACTCATCTTGGCATCAACTACCCCATCATTAGTGACATTCTTGTTTCTGGAATAGAATTTTCCTTTGTCGTTAGGAGTGGTTTGGTTTTCCTTGAATATTTTGACTAATCCTTTTTCCATAAGGGCTTTCTCCATAAAGTCGCCTTTCTCAATGACATCTTCAAATGTGGTACAACATTGGGTTTGAAGTTGAATCATTAGTTATGCATTGAGATTTTCTATAAAAATGGGAACCAACTATTTTTCTACTAAGTGACAAGGACATTTGCTAGAAACGCTTCACCATCTTTGATAAAATGATGTAACTGACTCTCCTTTTTGTTTGGTTGTGCATAATTTCACTAAGGTCATGTCGCTTTCAATTTTGTAGGAAAAGTGTGTGTGTGTGTGTGTGTGTGTGTGTGAAATAATGTCAACTATTAAACTCAATAACACACCAATGAAACATTATATCAAAGAATCTAAAAGAGTGAAACACTTCAAACCAAACAAATTCTTCAAAACTGTCTCATTGTCCTCTATCTCCAAGGATTCATTTAAAGCTACTTGCTCTCAAATTGTATAAGCAAAATCCTAGCAGAATGACATCCTAGAGAATGAGTAAATATGCAAAAGTGTAAGAAACTAAGTTCCTATGCTAAATGATTGTGATATGAGATAGTAGATATGCAACTAATGGATATGATAATGCTAAGATAATGAAACTAGAATGCTATGCTAAGATGTCTGATTGCTTGAATACTTGACTATAGTTCTTTTGTTATGCAAATAGTTATGTCCTTTCAAAGAGCCAAGAGGTCCTATTTATAGATTTTTTAGAGGCAAAAGATTAGATGGCAAAAATCAATGATTGAGATTTAGTCTGGTAAGATGAACAGTGAGAGATGGAGAAGTTGGAGAAAAATATGGAGGCTAGAGAGAAAGAAAGAAGATGTTTCCTTCCCACAAAACCATTTCACTCAAAAATAAAGGCAACCTGTCATTTGTCATCTTTAGTTATGAGTTAGTTTGGTGGTTGAAGACAATTCCACAATTAAATAATAAAATTATTTAATTTCAGGTGACATGTGGTTTTTGGAAACTTCTAATTAAATAATTTAATTATGTGTGGAATGTGGATAAGAATATTCTAGTTTAATATTAAAATATTTAATTATAAATGAGATGGCTTTTTAGAAAAAGTGATTTTATGATTTTTAAAAAAGAAGAATATTTACTTTATTCAAAATAAAGCGATGTGATAATTAAATTAAATAAATTGTACAATTTATTTAATTAATTAAGAAGAAATGCAAACGTGATTAAATTAAATAAGCTACTAAACTTATTTAATTAAGATAGAAGAATGTAGAAAATGAACAATATAAATAAATTATTTCAATTCATTCATATGTAGATTGAATTAGAGATTTAATTAAATAAGTTTTATTTAATTAATTATCAGACTTATTATAATGTGACCATTTTTAGGTGTATCCATTTTGCCCCTCTTTGAAGTGATGTGTTTTAAACATTGCTTCAAAGAATTTAAAAGTTTTCCCCATATGTGAATTTTGGAAAACTGATGCCTGCATGCCCCCTCGGGTGATGAATTGGATAAGACTTTGAATTTTTCATATTTTTGTGATTTTTTTGTTCTTTTTTTGGAAATTTTTGATGATTTTTGAAAATTGTTATTGATTTGATGTTCAATTCATCGGCCGATAAAGGTGATTTGATTAAAACCACTATCAAAATATTGTTATGAAAATGAAGAACTTTGATTTTGCCCCATGGATAAAACAAGGTCAGAAAATTACCCTCTCATTCACCCTTAAATAGATAAAAATTAACTTTTGAAATCATTTGTGCATTGTTAACCCAGTGAATTTTGAAAAAAATTGGCTCTAGAGTGACAAAAATGGCAGTTCCCATCCACCAGCACAGATTTCATGACACCAGCGCCCAGCACATTATGGACCCCTGGTACGTATTACGTAAACCTCCTTTTGATTTGATTCATCAAAATTTGAAATGATTTCGACATGTTTTTCCTTGTTTTTCACGTTTTTTACGCAGACTAGCACATATGACAAAGTCCATAGTGCATATGATAAAAATTGTAGTGCATATAGAACAATTTATAGCGCATTTGATAATTTAAGTAGTGCATTAGATTCCATAGCACATCTAATGAGTTTAGTGGCGCATATGAACATTTGTAGTGCATATGAACATTTTTGTAGCACATATGCCTAAGTTTAAGCTAGTTTGCATGATTTTCTCCTCGATTAATGATGGTATTTGATTGATTCAGCATGTGATAGTGATTTTTTGATGTTTGACTAATGATAACTGATAGGACTAATAGGATGACTGATAAAGTGACCTCATGATGAAAGAGCCTCATTGATAGGATAACTAATAATTTTTTCCTAATGATTTATGAGAAAAAAATAGTAGGATTGATAAATTTGTCCTCATGATTGATGAGAAAACAAATAGTAAGATTGATAAATTTGTTTTCATTATTGAAAAAAAAATAGTAAGATTGATTGATTTAATTGATTTGATTGATTTGATTGACTGATTGATTGATTTCATTGATTGCTTTGATTGGTTTCTTTAAGTGATTTTATTTGATTTGATTGATTGCTTTGATCACAAACGTTGATTTCATATGTTTTGAATTGATAGGAGAGATTAGGGATTCTTCAAGTGTGGGATAAATTCCCGAAGACCTGGAGCTTGATTACACTTCTTGTTTAGGCAGACGGGGATGTCATTGATGCATGTGAGTTGACTTCATTGCTGGAGATGCTAGAGATGAGGCTCAACAAGGGTTTGTTGACTGCGCTCACCGAGAGGTGGCACATGGATACAAACACCTTCCACTTGATGATTACTCCTAAGGATGTCTATCAGATTCTATGGATTCCAATGATGGGAGAGATAGTGAAATATGACACTAGAGAGTAGGGGGGCACCAATGCCTTGAGAATTTTTGTAGATGATCAGATTGTCGGATACAAGATTCCATGTGCTAAGATGGCTAAGATGTATGTGCCATTTCCTTATGTACTAGCAGGATTCATTGGTGGTTTCTTATGTCTCGACCGTAGGTCAAAGGGACTGGAAGTTGGATAGGGTCGAGTGCTTGAAATTATGCTCATGCAGGGTACATGATATGCTTGGGGATCATGCATGCTCGGCCATTTATACCATGAGCTACATCAAATAGTTTACTATAGAGGGAGGAGCATGGTCGTTGGATGTTCTCTACTCTAGGTCTAGGCATGGGAACATATAGAAGTTACACGGCCTATGGGGGATAAACAGCGTCCAATTGGGCAACCATAAATTTTTGCATATGTAGGTATTATTGTCCAGCTGAAGCTAGGAAAATTAGACTATTGGCATAGAGTACTTGATGATCTAGATACGGTTACATGGCATCCTTACTTAGATTATGAGTAGTGGTCGGAGGATGCTAGGCAGATGCCTTATGTTTTTGTTTCTTGATACTTGATCGATCACACTTCATATATTATTGAGAGATTTCTACTAGGTCGGGTGCTTAGACAGTATGGTTAGATATAGGGGATGCCTCAAGGTTCAGCCATTTACGCTCATCGCTAGCAAGATATTTTAGTGTGGGGACCCCAAATTCCATTTGATGCAGCTGTTACAAAGTTCATTTCTTTAAGTGCACAGATGTGGGACTATAGAGCAGATATTATTGATGGGGGGATGATAGATGATTATGCTCAGTACGTTATAGTACATCTAGCACCACGGCTATCTAGTCTGAAGGAGCCTTCTATACCACTAGATGGGGGCAAAGCATAAAGACCTAGGTAGAGGTGGAGGAGGGAGGAGAGGGGGAGTGAGGAGGAGGATGATGATGATGATGATGGAGGCAGGGATGATAGGGCTACCCTGACAGGGATATAGATACCATAGAGGAGATGCTCCATTATAGGCAGTGGCACTGACACAGGAGGTCCATCAGACTAGAGACATATAGCCACCCTAAAAACTACCGTATATAGCTTACAAGGTTAGCTAGTACAGGCTCAAGCTTTGATAGCACAGTTACAGGGACAAATAACCACCCTAACAACTAAAAGGAATGTTGTGAGACAACAGGGTGAGCAAGCCATGGCCCTAGCCAATAGGTTATAGAGAGTATTAGAGGGGAACACTATTGGTGAGATGATGTGAGAGGTTACCATAGTCACCTGATAGGTTGAGTACTACAGGGGCCAATATTATGATGCAGTGCCTGCTGACCAAAGGGTTAGTTATGCACAGTCACGATCTGGTTAGAGCCACTCTCAAACTACTAGCAGGGGTGTTACGTAGCCACCTCTAGGAGTGCCACCAGGTGGAACCCCAGGGGTAGGTACATGTGGTGCAAGAGTATTAGGTGGTGTGAGACCAACAATGTCAAGGGGTAGCACCAGCTAGTTTTTGGTTGATGTATAGTGGCTTCATCTATTTTTACCCTGATGATGTACCATTTTTTATGATGCCGATGTATACACTTTTATGATATTGAGGATCTTGATGATATTTCATGCCACATTATGATATTGTATCTCTCCTTGTTTCGATATCCTTGTACATTTGACATTGAGTTTTGATATTATGAGATGCAGCGGATATTGTCGATCTATGCGTTGTCTACATGTTTCTCTATGGTGGATGCATTTATGATGGATGTATGTATGATTGATGTTTATATGATGGATGCCTATGATGTATGCATTTATTTTCCACTATGATGTGTTACGTAATGTTTATGATTTGATTATGTCATGTAATAGTATGGATAGTGATTGAATGATGTTTTAATGCTATATGATATGGATGCAAATGATATGCAATGCTATGTATGTAAATGGATGTATACATGATGTGAAAATGACAATGTGATGGAAAATTATTATGTCTCAAAATGTAAGGATGATATGAAAATGAAATCTAAATAAATGATGTGATATGAAAAAATGATAACACACTTTAAATGACTTGAAAAATGAAAATGCAAATTAAGTGAATGAATGATATGAAAATGATAATGCAACTTAAGTGAATGAATGATATGAAAATGATAATGCAACTTAAGTGAATGAATGATATGAAAATGATAATGCACCTGAAATGGATGATATTGTTTTTGGTAATGTCAAATGTACTCAATATTTTGTTAGAGAGATATGTTGACTTTGATGTTTTGCCAACATTGGAAAATATATAATGCAGATGCAAAACTAACATGAATGCAATTGATATTAACCATGCAGATTTTAACTATGCAAAATTATCATTTTGAGAGTTATTTTATGCTTGTTTATCATCATTGAACTTTTGAAATGTTGGAAGCTAATACAAGAATCAAAGGGGATATTCACACCAATGATGACCTGAGTACAACTTTCATAATTTTTATATAGCAAGCTAATACAAGAATCTAGGTATAATTGAACCGAGATGACCTGAGTATTGCTTGCATAAATAGACAAAATTTAACCCTTTTCCTATGCATATTCTGAAATGTCATCAATGATACATTGTAGAGCATGTCCGACAACAAATTTGCATAGTAATAATGATCAACTCACAGACACCAGACAAATAAAAATCATACTCCTTCCTTGCTTCTCTAGTCTAGGACATCATCAAGTTGCTCCAGAGGTATGATAACAAAAATCCATAAAACAATAATTCAACCTTTGCTTAAATTATTTCAATCATTATTCAAATTAGACAATTTATTTTGATTTGAAAACCCAATGTTATGCTTTCTAATAAGTGTTCTGATCATTTATGATTGATTTCCAAATGTTGTCTTCTCATTGTGTTCATTTGTTTGACACGTTTTTTGTATGACCATTTGTCTGTTGTGATAGCTCAAAAGTCAGTTGCCCCCGTTAAGTCTATATTTTGCTCCCAATTAGACACAACCAATTATTATGGATATGTACAATGTTCACAAAACCATGATGAAACACGAATTTCTCTAGGATGTGCAAATGATGGATAGATACAATGCTAATAGGATAGTTATGTTGATATGATGGAGGACATAAACTGATAGATGGAAGAGCCAACTTGTTCACAAATAGCGCCTAATTGTTAGGTTTTCACCACTCATTTTTTTATTGCACTTTTTTGGTCAAAAGGATGCATGTTTTCCAAGTTTTCACCCTGATGATGATTTTTTTTTTGTCAAAAGGATGCCTATTTGCCAATTTTTCACCCTGATGATGATTTTTTCTAGACTTTTTCTATTGTTTTTTGGATTTTTTTTAGGACTTTTTATATTGTTTTTGGACTTTTTCAGGACTTTTTATACTGTTTTTGGATTTTTCAAGACTTTTTATGCTATTTTGTTCAGGCATAGAACTTCTTCAGATGAACGCTATTGATCAGCTCTTCAAATAGGTCCCCTTTAGGTGTTAATAGTTGATAAGCTCCAAAACCATAAACTACAATAATGACAAATGGACCAAGCCAATTTGGTTTAAACTTTCCTTTCTTCTCCCTATCTTGTTGATTACAGGGATTTTCCTTCAAGACCAGGTCACCCACTTGAAATTTGTGTGGTTTGACTCTATGATTGTAGCTACGGGACATGAGTTGTTGATAACCCTTCAAGTGATCAACTGCACGTTGTCATCTCTCATCTAGCAGTTCCATTTTATGCAATTGAGAAACTCTCTAGTCTCCATCAGTTATGAGTCCCCTCAGTGAGACTCAAAGGGAGGGTATTTCAACTTATAATGGAAAGATCGCTTCAACTCCATACACCAAGGCATGTGGGGTAGCTCCTATTGGTGTGCAAATGCTAGTTTTATAGGCCCACAAAGTTGGATTCAACTAAACATGTCAATCACGGCTGGCAACATTTATTGTCTTCTTCAAGATTTTCAGAATTGTTTTATTTGAAGCCTCTGCTTGGCCATTTCCCTATGGATAATAGGGTGTAGAGAACTTATGTTGGATATGGAATCTTTCACAAATTTCTTCGACATCTTGATTCTTAAAAGGTCTCCCATTATCATTGATAATGGAGCTGGGAATGTCATACCGACATATGATGTAACTCAAGATAAAGGATGAAATTTTTCTACCGGTTACTATCATCAAAGGAACAACTTCAATCCACTTGGTAAAATATTTTGTAGCTATGATTATAAACTTATGTCCATTAGATGAAGAGGGATGAATTTTTCCAGCAAGATCAAGTCCCCACTGAGAAAAAGGCCATGTTGTAGTGAAAGGTTGCAGCTCTTGTGCAGGTGCATGTATAAGGTTCCCATGGATCTGACACTTTGGACATTTATTTACAAAGTTAAAATATTCCCTTTCCATAGTTGGCCAATAATAACCCATTCTGACAAGTTTCTTAGCTAAGGTCAATCCACTTGAATGAGTTCCACAGATAGCTCCATGAACTTCGTGTAAGGATTTGTTGGAGTCATCGTGTTCAATATATCTAATAAGTGTACCATCAAGACCATGTTGGTAAAGGGTGTCAGTGATTAAGGCATATCGAGAGGATTGGCGTATATTATTTCTCTTTTGATTTTGAGACAAATCTAGGGGTAATATATTATCTTTCAAGTAGGTATAGATCTTGCCATATAAAGGGGAATCAGAACACACCAGATGATAGATGATTTGGGTCTTAGAATTATCATATGCAGGGGTAAATAGTTGTTCCACCAGGAATTCATATCAGGTTTCATTTTCTGATAGTTGTAGTAGCAGAACAATTATAACCATGGTGTTTGTAGCTTTGTTGTCAATTCTTAGAATCTGTGTGAACTTGATTTCAGAAAAATATTTCTTAACTCATCAACCATGTTCTTATAAGGCATCAATTTGTCATCCTTAGTCTGATAATCATCATTTATTTGGTTAATGATAAGTTGTGAATCACCATAGACTTGCAGCTCTATGATCCTCCATTCCAATGCTACTATCATTCCTGTAAGTAGTGCTACATATTCAGCTATGTTATTGGTGCAAGGAAACATTAATCGAAAGGATTTTGGAATAGTATGCCCCTGAGGTGTGAAAAATAGAATTCCTACCCCCGAGCCATGTTGTGTATAGGATCCATCAAAATATAGTGTCCATGACTGCTTTGTTGTTATTGTGAAAACATCTGCATCAGGAAATTCAATGTGCATCGGATGATCAACTCGTAAGGGTGCTTCAGCTAGCTAATCTGCTATGACTTGTCCTTTTATGGCTTTTCAATCTACATAATGGATATCAAATTCACTCAAGATCATTACCCATTTGGCTAGCCTACCTGTTAAGGTAGCTTTGTTCAAGAGGTACTTTAATGGATCAATTTTGGCCACAAGTTTAACTATGTGGACTAACATATAGTGCCGCAACTTTTGGGAAGCAAACACTACTGCTAAACAAGCCTTATCAATAAAAGTGTAGTTGAGCTCATGACTTCTCAAGGTCCTACTAATGTAGTATATAACTCGTTCTTTTCCTATTTTATTCTCTTGTGCCAACAATTTCCCCAAGGATACCTTTGTGGCTGAAATTTAAAGTATGAGCAGCTCTTCTAGTACTAGTGGAACCAAGACTGGTGGACTCATCAAATATTTCTTGATTTGATTGAACGTCACTTCACACTTTTCTTCCCATTTGAAAGGAACATTTTTGTGTAAGAGATGTGTGAAACAAAAACTCTTGTCTGCTACTTGTGCAATAAACCTCCTGATAGCTTGTAGTTTTCCTTGCAAGGATCGAATTTGACTAATATTTCTTGGTGGTGGCATCTCCATGATGGCTTGGACTTTTTTTGGATCTACCTCTATTCCCTTTTCTGAAACAATGTGTCCTAAAAGCTTTCTAGATTTGACCCCAAAGACAAACTTCTTTGGATTGAGTCTAACCTTGAATTTATCCATTCTGACAAAGATTTTAGATAGGATTTCCAAATTTCCCTCTCTTGTGTAATATTTTGCTAACAGATCATCCACATAATCTTCCATGAAAGTGTGCATCATGTCATGAAAAATAGTGGCCATAGCCCATTGATAGGTTGCACCTACATTTTTGAGTCCAAATGGCATCACATTCCAACAATAGGTATCCCAGGGACATGTGAAAGCAATCTTGTCTTGATCCTTAGGCTTGATATTTATCTGATTATATCCTAAGAATCCATCCATAAGTGAATGCATGGCATGTCTAGCTATCAGGTCCATAATTGTGTCAATGCTAGGTAGAGGAAAATCATCTTTTGAACATGCTTTATTCAAATCCCAAAAATTTGTACAAATTATAATACACCCATCTAGTTTTGATACTGGTACAATGTTAGAGATTCATTTTGCATAGTCAATGGACCGAATGAACCCTACATCCAATCGTTTCTTCAATTCCTCTTTGACCAACAATGAGACATGCAGATGCATCTTTCTAAGTTTTTTCTTTACTGGTTTTTCCCCCAGCATTATAGACAAATGATGCATGATGAGATTAGGATCCAGTCTAGGCATATCTGCATATGACCAAGCAAAGTTGATTTGATTGTATTTCAAGAATTATGTTAACTTTGGTATATCTTCCTCTGTTAATGAAGCAGCAAGTTGTAGGATCTTTGGTTGTTCTGCAGTGTCTATGTTGATTGCTTCCGTTGGCTCCATCAAAATAGAAGATCTCTCTTGGTAGTGTTTTGGGAGAGTGTCAATTTTCTCATCCTTTAGTGCCTTTGGAAGGTTTTCACTGTTGGATACACTCTTTTTCCTTTTCCATGATCTAACACTGTCATTTTTTGGTTTTCACTATTAGATCAATCTTTTATATTATTGATTTTGCAGCTAAGAAACTTGGCACTCTCCTGATTGAAAAATTGATCATGAGATTCATTGGTGGAACCTGTTTCAAGATTAGAAGAGCAAAGGAAAGTTATCTTCCTTCTTGGATCAATAGAATCTTCAAAACATCCTAAGGTACAGACCAACTTTAAAGTACAAATATTCAATCTGGCTCCTCCATCTATTAAGACATGCCTAATTTAAATTTTATGGATCTTGACTTCTAGATAAAGTGAGGAGTTGTGTAGATGAGACATGGAGGCATCATCTTTTTCGAAAAATGATAGGAAAATGGGTGAGGAAAAGTGTCCCACCATGGCTTGAAACTTTTTAATATCCAAATCGGTGGATATAGTTGTGTTAATGAGAGCCTTCTCTAAAATGTCTTTATGTGCTGGGGATATCTTGAGAATCTCTAAGATAGAGATTTGGGCCGATTTTTTCTGCAATTGATCAACTAAATTATATTGACTTGGAGGAGGAACAGTTGTTTTGGATGAGTTCCCTTTTAATACAACTTTAGCTTGTCCCCTCGTTGTCACATTGACTTGTTGATATTCCTTCTTTTCCTTGACCTTGATAACATTAACCTACTGGTCATCCCTATAAATGTGGTTGATTATGTTATCATAGACATGGTTTACACTTTTTCCCTTGTTATTTGAAGATTCTCATTTTTGATAGTTTGGAAGAGGGTCTTTAAATGCTTGATGATCTTCATTGGCATGATGTCCCTTGATTGTTACTCTGCCATTTTCAATCAAATCTTGGACTAAATTTTTCAATCATTGACAATTATTTGTCCTATGTCGCTTGCATCTATGGTAGTCACAGTAATATGACTCATTCCACAATGGTGGTTTGACTCATGGCTCATAATCTCTTTGAGGTGGTAAAGTGATGGCATTTTTATCCATAAGCTCTTTGAAAGTTGACTCAAGAAATTGGCCTAAAGGAGTGAAACTCCGTCGATTTGAAAAAAATTGTGACTTGGGTGGATTTGTATTTTGAGTGTTCTCGAGATTATTTTTGAAGTTATCATGATTATTGCTATTGCTATGATTGGTCAAATTTCCCTGATTGGTGTTAGTTCCTTGATTGGTGTTTCTATTACCTTGATTGGTGTTATTGTGTGGGGTACTTGATAGATTGAAGATGGATGGTTTTTTGTCACATTGTTTGCATCTACCACACCATCATTGACAACATTCTTGTTTCTAGTCCAAAATCTTGATTTGTCATTGTTGTGGTTATGATTGGATGAGTTTAGACTATGTTTGTCAAGTTTTATCACTCCTCTCTTGACTAAGGCTCCTTCAATAGTGATTTCATTCTCAATCAACTTCTCAAAATGTGGAGGACAATGAAGGTTGAGCCTATAACTCATTTCTTGATCAAGACTATTAATAAAGATATCCATCATTTCCTTTTCAAGAACTGGATGGGAATATCATGTGAACAATCTTCTACATCATTGTAGGAATGTGATGAAGGATTCTCTAGTTTTTTTCATTGCTTTTCATAGATCAAGCATAGTTATTTGATATTGAATGTTGTGGGAGTATTAGGACATAAATGTTTTGATCAACTCCTCAAATGTCTTGATGGGTGGAGTGATTTTAGAAATCCATTCCATGGATTGTCCACCCAAACTTTTTGGGACCAATCTCATCAAATATGTGTCCTTGTGTGCAAATTCAAGCTTCATGTTTCTAAATTCCCTCACATGGTCGATAGGATCTACTTTCCCATTGTATCTATCAAATTTTGGAATTTCACAATATTTTGGAAATGTGATCATGTTGAGGTGTCTATCAAGAGGATATGGACAAATATCCTCCAAAGAATACTTCTTAGTTGTGCCCCCTTGTATTTCCTTGATTTTCCCTTGTAGTGATCTTATTTTTTGGGTAAAAGCACTAAGATTGTTTAAGGGAATTTTAGTCTTTTCAGGATTTTCTTTAATGTTCCTCATATCATAGTCAAAGGGAAATTTGGCACATTGGTTTACCAATAAAAGAAAGTATCTTTCTTTATTTTTCTCTAAGATCTTGTCCATAGCTATGTGAAACTGTGGATCTTGTTTAGATTCTTGAAGCATTTCATTGGCTATTTCATCATTTGAACTATTTCCATGTGTATGAAGCCTATGCAAAGGATTTTCTTCCCTATCACCCATGTTGCAAAGTGGGTTCTCTCTTTCATCTTCTTCTTTTTGTTTTCACGACCTTGTGACAACAGGCATATGCTTGTATCAAATTTTTACTAATCTTAGATCACAAATGGGAGTGAAATTTGTTGGATAATTGATGTCTTATCCAAATAGGATGATGGATGCTATTGATATGACTAAGGAATTTCTAATTTTCAGATTTGTTTCCTTGGATGAAGGATGATAGATCCTGTTATGGAAGGTAAACTAAAAATCAGAATTTGATTTGAAATTGATGCACTTTAAGATGTTTTGATCTTAGTTTGGAAAATGATGGTTTTGAAAAAAGCCTAATGTTTCCAAGTTTTCTCTATTGTATCAATTGATTTGGATGGTTAGAGTATTGTATTGCTGGTTGTGGAATGTAAGAATGACAAATGGGTTGACTATGATTATGCCTTTGTAAAATAGCTCTTCGTTGATAATAAGCTTATGAATATAACAGCTCTAAAGCAAAATCATCAGTATATCCTCTATCACAGTCATGATATCTATGGATGAAAGTTCAATAGTCAAGAAATACCTTCGTACTTTGGTACATGAAGCATCTCCTTTTCAAAATTTTCTTGTAGCTAAGTTGCTTCTTTGGTTTCTTGATTATTTTAGTAACGGATTTCCTGACAAATGTTGTTGATTTTCAATCCCTTAACATAAAATGATCAGTATAAATGTCACAGTTTGATTTTTCAAATTCTTGTGTTTTCTGGATGATCTTATCTGAATTAATGTTTTGAAAACACAACAAGCAGTTGTAAAATAGTTGTTTATTAAGTCCTAGAATCTATAACATTGAGTGTATGTTCAAGGATCGACAATGATCCTTTTTTATTTTCACTAGTATTTGAACAAGAAGACACTTCAAGCAGAATAACTCTTAAGGTCAAAAGGTCATCACTAACACCACAACCCACATCTCAGAACTACGTTGACTCACACAACCTTATCACCCCCTAGAGGGAACCCATGTTTTTGTCTTTTCCAGGTCTTAACCAAAGTGGAATGCAATGGCAAGGGATCCTTGCTAGTTATATGGTGAGTTTCTTAGGGACAAATTCTTCTCTCCCCTTGCACTGTGAATGTTAGGATGTTCGGAAACTGACAAGTTGGCCACTATGCTTAAGATATTTAATAAGGTTTTTTCATTCGGTGCAGCAATGATAAACTCCCTCAAGAGGTCTCCCTACCTTTAGAACAAAGGATTTGGGGATAACTATCATATATGCACTACCATCAAGTTGATTTTCATCAACAACTCACTTTTGATTATAGTGGGTTGGAATGCCTGGCTTTAGCTATTCCCGCTTATGTCGTTCCCGTAGGATGAGTAATTTTCCCACTATGACAAGCCTTCTAAAAAGGATTTAATAAAGTAAGAAATTGTATTAAATGAAAAGATGAGTCTAGCATTCTAATCACCCAATAAAGGGGAGAGCATAAGCCTATCACCATCCCATCACAGTAAACAATGTTCAATTTTAAAGCCCAAATGACGATTTTCAATTTTACTTGAAGATATTGCTTCACAAAAGACATGATGTTCATTTTAACTGAGATAGAAATGTATGATGACTAGCCTAGGATTGGTTTATTTTAATTCATATGGCTACACTATGGTTGGTTCATTTTAATCTAAAAACAACAGTAAAATAACTGGTCGCGATCGCGTCGGATCCAAACAGCAATTATACAAATTATAGATGCGTTAGAACAGAGATCATGTGCATTGCAAAAATGGTCATATACACTACAAAATCATTTATATGCACTACAGGAATAGTTATATGACCTATAGGATCAGTCACATGCGCTAAAACAATTCTCAAATGTGCTAAAAATAATTATATGCACCGAAACAGTCTTCAAATATGCTAGAAGAACTATCAGATGTGCCAAAACAGTCTTCAAATGCACTAGAAGAACTATCAGATGCGCTAATACAGTCTTCCAATGTGCTAAAAACGGTTTTGTATGCACTAATATGTGTCTCCAGTCGTGACCTACTAGAAAACTTGCAATAAAATGTTAAAAATAGGGCAAGGCCCCATGGTGGGCGCCAAAAATGTGTGTGTAAAATAATTTCAACTATTAAACTCAATAGCAATCCAATGAAACATTATATCAAAGAATCTAAAAGAGTGAAACACTTCAAACCAAAAAATTTCTTCAAAACCATCTCATCATCCTCTATCTCCAAGGATTCATTTAAAGCTACTTGCTCTCAAATTATGTAAGAAAATGCCTAGTAGAATGACAACCTAGAGAATGATTAAATATGCAAAAGTGCAAGAAACTAAGTTCCTATGCTAAATGATTGTGATATGAGATAGTAGATATGAAACTAATGGATATCATAATGCTAAGATAATGAAACTAGAATGCTATGCTAAGATGCTTGATTGCTTGAATACTTGACTATAGTTCTTGCGTTATGCAAATAGTTATGTCATTTCAAAGAGCCAAGAGGTCCTATTTATAGATTTTCAAAGGCAGAAGCTTAGTTGGCAAAAATCAATGGTTGAGATTCAGTCTGGTAAGATGAATGGTGAGAGATGGAGAATTTTGATAGAAAGATGGAGGCTAGAGAGAAAGCGGGAAGATGTTTCCTTCCCACAAAACCACTTCACTCAAAAATAAAGACAACTTGTCATTTGTCATCTTTAGTTATGAGTTAGTTTGGTGGTTGAAGATAATTCCACAATTAAATAATAAAATTATTTAATTTCATGTGACATGTGGTTTTTGGAAACTTCTAATTAAATATTTTAATTATGTGTAGAATGTGGATAAGAATATTCTAATTAAATATGAAAATATTTAATTATAAATGAGATGGCATTTTAGAAAAAGTGATTTTATGATTTTGGAAAAAGAAGAATATTTACTTTATTCAAAATAAAGCAATGTGATAATTAAATTAAATAAATTGTAAAATTTATTTAATTAATTAAGAAGAAATGGAAAAGTGATTAAATTAAATAAGTTACTAAACTTATTTAATTAAGATAGAAGAATGTAGAAAATGAACAATATAAATAAATTATTTAAATTCATTCATATGTAGATTCAATTAGAGATTTAATTAAATAACTTGTATTTAATTAATTACCAGACTTATTATAATGTGACCATTTTTAGGTGTATACAGTGTGCAATAAACTTGTCAGCCAATTCATTCCATGTTCATATCCCTAGAGGAAGGTGTGTGAACCACTCTAGAGCCTGCACCAAAAGGCTACGTGGAAATAATCTCATCAAGTATGTAGGCTCATAGGAAATGCCCATACATGTAGTGTTAAACTCTCTTATGTATTCTACTAGATCTCCTTTCCCCTTATACTTTTTAAATCTTTGAGCATTGAAGTGTGGTGGGAAAGGTGGCATGTATATAATCCTATCAAAGGGATAAGGACATAATTCCTCCATTGAGTATTTCTTCTTTGTTGTACTCAATTTCATGTTTTCCATTTGTTGTTGTATTGCTTCCATTCATTGCATCATAGTTTCCATGGAGGGTGGACCTTGCATGTTTGGTTGGTCTTGTATGTGAGGTTTGGTGTGGGTATGGAGAGTGTTGTATTAAATATTTGAGTTGGATGTTGGGTTTGGATCAGTGTTTTATTGTAAAGAGTTTTCATTGCCTTGTTGGTAGTTAGGTGTGAACATGGTGTTAGTATTGGTATTGGTTTGATGTTGTGGTATGAAGTTGGTTTTTGTAGTGACATGTTGTTGTGATGGAGTTTGGTTGGTTTGTTGGAATTTGGGTGTAAATTTGGTGTTTGGAGTGACATGTTGTGATGGTGGTTTGTTGGTTTTCACGTTTGACCCAAAAGACATATTGATGTTTGGTGTAGTATTGGTCATTTGGGTTGGCACTCTTGATGTGGCAATATGGAACCTTCTTGTCTTATGTGGGGGATTTTGATTTGTGTTGGTTGATGGTGTGGTGTTTTTAGTGTATTTTGTACCAAATGGATTTGTGAAGGTCATACCCATAGAACTAGAGGATGTACCAAATGGATTGATAAATGTTGAAGTTGGCCCTTGTGATGTTGCATGTGTTATTTTAGTGCCAAATGTTGGGGTGGAGGGGATGTGCGTACCTGTCAAATTATGTGTCATTCCCCCAAGAGGAAAAACTAGTGTACATTTATTGTGAGGAAAATTGACCTTGTGAAAATATTTTTTGACCAGGACCTTGAGTTTTCATTTGTATTGTTCCCCCTACAACGTTAGAAGTTTCAAAACCAATGAGGAGCTTTGCACCTTTTTGAGAACGTGGAAGAAAGAACTTATTAGTATTTGCATTGAGTAGCTCCCCTACAACTCAGACTATCCTAGGATCTTGGGAAGCCACTTCAATCTCTTCAGGTGTTAAACGTTGCTTGACCCATTTCAACGTGAAATTGTCAAATGGATTTTGTGTTTCACCTTGTGTTGTTTGGGGTGTGTTTGATGTTGACTCAAATTTCATATTGCTAGTTGGGTTAAAATAGGAATCATATGAGGAATCCATTTCTCTTCATTTCCTTTGTGCCCTAGTCAAAACCATATAAGACTTGTAACTCTTGAAGGTGAGACTTTTGATATGTATGCAACTAAGGTGGAGATGAAAACTAAGGATGAAAATGAAGGATGGTAATGACACTATGTTATGTTTTTGGAACTTTGAACTACAAGGATGATAATGCAAACTATGACCAAGTTTTTGAAATGCAAGAGTGACAATGAGCTTAAGGCTATGCTTGGGATGCAAAATTCTAACAAGACCATGACTATGACTATACTTGGAATGGATATGCAACCTTAAATGCTAGAGGAGGATGCTAAGAAACTATGATGGACCAAAGTGGAAAATCTAAATGTCAAGACCTCAAGAAGATAGAACAAAATGATGATGATGATGATGATGGTTTGACCAAAGGTGAACCTAAACTAGACACATGAGTTGTAGGCCCAACCTAGAGATAAAATTGACAAGAGGTATGATAAGGTCAAGACACCTATAAATGAGACTAATGATCTACCCAATAGTATGATAAGCTTCCTAATCTAAAGACTTAAGGATGATGTTGGGATGATATTAAAATATAATGGATGCAAACTAGGACTATGAAAGATGACCTAATGTGAGAGATGAAATTCTATGGTTGGACTGGTTGAATCTAGACAGGTCTATGATCTAAGTGCACAATTATAGTCTCTAAGGAAATTGAAGGTTGACTATATAGATATTTCATTTAAAAAATTATCTTAATAGTTGTGGTGCTCCAAGCCACAGAAGTGATGCAAGACCAGTTAACTGCAATGCACAAACAGATGTAGACTTCAGGCTTCCTAGGACTTCTGACGATTGTGGTGTACTATCTAAAAATTGTAGTGTTTTGGTAAAAATTTGTGGTGTTCTACTTTTTGACCCTAATTTGATGGTTTTCTAGGTTGTTTTCCATTTTTTTAAGTTTGAATTTGATCATTAAACACAACAAACACTTGCAAAATAGATTTGGTTGACTTTGACTATTTGAATTTTTGGTAATCAAGTAACTTTATAATTTTTATTCTACAAAAACCACTTGGCCTTGGTTCACAAATAATGAAGACAAGCACAACCTAAGGAATAAGGGCTTGTCTACTAAAGTAGGCTTACCTCACCCACAAGAGAGAGTGATATAATCCATGAAAATGGAGGGGTTGAATAGGGTATACCAAGGTCATGTACCACCTTGATACCCCTGGCTTTATAAAAGAGAGAGAACTCTTAATCCTTATGCCTCAACCATAGATCGAAGATGGTAAGTAACTTTAAGGTATGATCTGCATCCCTTGCACCACAATAAAAGACATCCAAAAAGTCTATCTTCTAAATAACAAGGCTTTCTAGGAGGTTGGTGAACACTAGAGATATACTTCAAACGTGAGACACTTAAGCCTCTAGCCACGGTGAATGTGGTCACTTGTTCCACACCATCATTTGCATGTACTAACTTTCACCTTCACCCCTTTGATATAGTCCACCCAAAAAATGTGCTTTGAGGCCATCCTCCTTAAGTTCTCTATTAGGATGTGTCTCAAAGGCGGGCCTCCTAAAAAAGAAAAGAGATTTCTATGTGTTTTTCTTACACCCAAGATCACATGAAGTGCAAGGGGAGAGGATATTCACACACCAATCTGTGATTTAACATAATGTGCAAGTGCCAATTCCAAATGTTCCTAATTTAGAAAGATCACAAACACACAATGTAAAGCTACAAGAAATTGGATTAGAATTTTGGATAACAATGTATTCTCCCAACAATTGCCACAAGCTAAAGATCAAATATTAATAACATAGAAAACCTCTACCCTAATGAATGCAAAAATAAAAAAATGAAAATATCAAGTTTATACCCTCCTTTTGTTGTGATAGTCAATTTTGATGCACAAAGGCTCAAATGTGTCACATGGGTGCACTATAGAAACAAGTGATTTCAGCAAATGAAATGATGACTGTAACACACTAATAAATGATTGTGAGGTTTTTCCAAACGATTGTTGCATTCTGCCAAATGATTACGGCGTAGAAACCCTACGCTACAAAAACACATAGATCTAGAAAAAAAAAAAAAAAACTAATGATCGATATGATATTAGCAGGTTGTTAAGATGTAAGAACAAAAACCATAAACTTGGAAAATGCCTTAAAACTGCAATAATTAAATGATTTGGTCTTTGGAAGAATAATAATCAAATGTATCATTCTGGGTGATGATTGCGGCTCTGTAATAAAATGATTGTTACACACTGTACAACGATTATGGAATTTTATAGCTCATTTGCATCATTTTGCGGATCAATAATGGTGAAATCCTGAAAAATCATAATTTTGCTCAAATTTTGACTATTTCATTAGTTCACATCGAGTTCACCAAATGTAGATAGGGTTTCAAATTCAAGGAATAAACATGAATTAATAATAGCAACCACAAAACTATCGAATCCAAGAAATAAAGACCCTAATCCAACAACGAAGTACAAATGAATATAGAAATCACAATAATAATGCAATAAACCTAAATCTTTGTCATAGTTAAATCACCTCCATTTCTCTTCTCCATTTTGCTTTGTCTGTTCTCAAATATGCAGTATGCAATATACTCAATGAGCTTGATGTTGACAATTGATAGCTTGATCTCTTGATAGCAAAACTTCAAAGATTGTGGTTAACCCTGAAATGAAGATGATAACTTGCTTTTATAGAAATCCCAATTCAAATGAAGGGCTAAGATTAGATGATGATGTATGGTGATCAATGGACAAGATTGATTGAGACAAGGATAGGGATGAATGGACCAAAACTCAAGAAAGTAGTTGAGATTTAAGGCTTAGCTAGGAAAAGAATAAATTAAATAATAAGAAACATTATTTAATTTAAGGAAGGGTGAGATGAATAATTAAATAATAAAAATATTATTTAATTATAGAAGAAGATGTGGAATGCTAAATATTAAAGAATTAAAAATAATTATTTAATAAAAGAAGGCAACAAATGAAAAATCATTAAATCATTAAAATAATTATTTAATTATGGAGATAAGAATGTGATAAATAATTAAATAAATAGAATTTATTTAATTATGACAAGAAAAGGCTAATGAATAATCAAATAATTAGAATGATGATTTAATTATAGAGGAAAATGGAAAAAACAATTAAATAAATAAAATTTATTTAATTATAGGAAGAAAAAGATAAGTAAGTGACGTAATTTAAATAAAATTGATATTTATTCAAATCAATCAAAGGTAGAATAAGTTAAAGTGAATTAATTAAATAATTAGGAATTATTTAATTAATAGATGAATTATGACATTAGGGAATAATTAAATAATTAAAATTATTTAATTATGGGAGGACTAAAGCGAATCGATGATAAAATGTTGCTTGTAGGCTCGGGTTATTTTTCAATGTATACAATTACTAATGACAAACAAAAAGATCATAAGGGTAAATTTGTCAATAAGAGTTATTATGTTGAAAAGGACAACATGGTGTATCTCATGATGAAGAAACAAATTATCTGGTTGAAGGAAGTGATGAATGCTTGTTCATGGCTTTAAATGTTGGAACTAATTTTGCTAATCTTAAAGGATGTGTGAAGGAAAGTGCTCTAGAAATAGGTCATAACATTGAAGGAACTTTGTCGATTTCTTTTCATGCTAGAGAGGAGAAAAATTACTAGATCATTGACAATGGATGCTCAAATCATCTAACAAGTGATAAGAGCAAGTTTGTTAAGATTGAAAAGTATAATGGTGGTGTGAACCCCAATCCTATGCCTGCACAAACATAGCAAACAAACACAATGTTAGATCTAAATGCAAGTTAAGACAAGGATTCCCCATGAAATCCATTTTCAATGCTCAAATAGGAAAGAAAATGAAGAAATGAACAAAAAAAACAACGAAATCCTATTCTAAGATGCAAACTCTTGATCCCATGGGGGAATTGGTGCCAATTGTGTGTAGAAATTGGCCCTTTCCCAACTCCTTTCTAAGCTAAATTATGGTCGATCCACTTGATGGTGAAGAAAAATGTGACTCCTTGCTAAAATCTGCAATAACCTAGCTATGGTGATTGCAAATGCTCAAAAAGATGAATAGAATTTCTCGCAATCGAAGATAATAACTTTGCATTCAAATTGTGGATGATGAATGAGAGGAATAGTCTCTCATTTATAGATTTCAAATTGGAAGAATGGAAAATATTTGAGCAATGTGGGATCATTCAACATCCAATGGCTAGGTGCCACTTGTCAAGATGTGAATGGAGGAAGGTTGTGCACATTTTGATGAATGTGCCCATAATGCCATTAGATTCAAATTTGAATTTAGTGAAATGACATGTTTAGAGGGAAGGGAAATGGACTTAATGTCACTTGGCTCAATGCACAACGACATGTAAGGTGAAATAAATGCCTTATTGAAAAGACTAAGTCCACTTGGATTTGAATTTGAATTCAAATTTGAGGGAATATAACCCTTTTATTCCATGTTGAGAGAAAACAGGTATTTTAATAAATCAAAGTAATTGATTTATTCTGCAAGTTGCATTCTCTAGAGGGTGTGACATGATTTAGGATTAAATTAATTAAAGATTAATTAATTTAATGAGGAATTAGGAGATATGACAATTTAGACTTAAATTTAGGCATTGATTTAAATCAAATTGAGAGGAAGGGTTTAATTAAATAATTTTTTTGATTTATTTAACTAAAGGGGATAATGTTAGATTAAATCAAATAAGGTTTAAATTATTCAATTTAATAAGAAGACCTTAGAGACTTAATTTAAATAAAATGAATTATTTAAATGAACAGAGATGGAGGATTAATTAAATAAATAATGATTTATTTAATTAAGGGATGAAAGGTGATGATAAGTTGAGAGTATGATTCAGGATGAAACGATGTTAGTAATCAGGATCAAGTGTGTCGATGTAATACCCCTCTGTTTTGTCTTTTGATTGAACAGTTTTTTGCTCTTTTATGTTGTACTTTCTGTTAGTACCTTGACTATGGTACCTGGTTGTTATTTGTTCGCTATCTATAAAGCGACGTTAACGTTATATTTTGTTGTGATGGTATTTTATTATGATGATTATCATTATGGCATGTTTTGGATTAACATTATGGATGTTTCAATCAATGATGGTTATGCTTTGGATTATATTAGTATGTTAGATTTTTCAGTTAGTTACACTATATTGGTGAAGGGGACAGTATCGCATCACTCGCTTGCTAACGCACTGCGATTCTATGATTTCCTCTTCACAGTGCGCTTTAATTATTACATATTTATGTATGTGGATATACTATTTGTTCATAGGTTGACAGGTACAGGACATCGACTCCACCGAGTTTCACAGGTTTGAGCGTGTCCAATAACCAACGATATTCGATTGGGAGATAGTAGCTAGGTTTTTCGTGCCAAGTCGTCACCCTAGTCATAGTGTGTCGTCAGGTGTTATTCGGGTTAAGTTGCCTTAATTTTGTCATCTGGCTTGATTTCAGTTTATAGTTGCAAGTTAGGAAAATGTTAAAATATATGCTTTTATAGTTAAATTGTCGATTACCTTATTTAGTTTATGTTGAAATGTAATTTATTTTATTATTAATTTAATTTGATTAATAAATAATTTAATCGTTGATTAAGTCTATTTTATTAATTAATTAAATTAGATTGCGTTGAAATGAATTAAATTATGCATTTTAGAGACTTATGGATATTTGGTTTGAAATTAAAAATAAAAGAAAATGTTTAAAAAGTCAATTTAGAAAATTTGAATTCAAAAAAAATTGGAAAAATGAGATATTTGCTATTCTGTTTTTAGAAATTGATGAGGGTGGTTGTAGGAATTTTTAGGGGGTTTCCTTATGATTGAATTTTTCTTCACAAGTTTTGATCATGAAATTTTGGAAAAGATTGAAATAGAAAGAGGAAGAAAATTTTCAATTTTGTGGGTTTTGGTTTAAAGCTTAAAGAATCTGTGGAACTGAAGTGGAAATCAAGGCACCATCAGGATCTTCTCAAACTCTTGCATACCAAGTTCATATTATTTAATTGTTTATTGAATTTGAAAAGGTTCGTGTTTTTTTTGGAATTGTTGTTTGCAAAACTCATTGTTTGGAAACTCAAATGAATTATGTTAAAAAAATAGAAAACCCATGTTGAAATCTAAATTTGTTTTGCAAAAATCCCTTCTTTGGAAATATATTTCTTCAAGAAAATCAATGGAGTTTTTGACTGAAAATGGTCTTTTAAAATGTTATTTCCTCAATTAGTTATGTAAACTCCTTGTGAATATATAAATATATATACATATATATATATACACATGTATATATGTATATATGTATATATATATATATATGTATATGATATACTTCATATGATTGGGATTGGGAATTAAAAACCTTGTTTTTATTTTAAAATCGGATTGGAAATCAGCAGGTCCGGATTTTTGTGTTGTTTTTTTTTTTTTTAAATTAAATCAATTTTTTTTGGGGAGGGTTGGGGGCTCACCCCCACCGCACCTCCCATGGGAGGCATTGTGGGGGGAGCCGTGCCCAGGGTGCTCCCCACACCCCAGCAGCCACTGTCTCCTCTTTTGCCATGGCCGCTAGTGCAGCCACCACCACTGTGGTGGACGCTTGTGCTTAGCACAGCCGCGCCACCACTAGTGGTGGTTGACTATGCATAGTCGGTTGCCCCACCAAAACATTCGCCCACTGTGTAAAGCGCGGCCATGGTAAAAATAAACGCCACCACCCCTAGTAAATCCATCGGCCCTAAAGCATGACCAGCACTAACCCTCATACACACGTGTGGCCCGAGACAACCGTCCAACCCTCAGGTTGGCATGCAGCCTGAGGCGTGAGTTGGGTGGTTTGTTTCAAAATATAATATAAGAATAAAATATCTTTTTATTAATATTTAATATTATTTTATATAATATTAAAATATTATTATATATATATATATATTAATCATTAATATATATATATATATTAATCATTAATATATATATATATATTAATCATTAATATATATATATATATTAATCATTAATATATATATATTTAAATATTTTATATTATATGTAAATAACATTAGAAAATTAATATAAATATTTATATAGTTGAGAATATGATTTTAATATATATATTTTAAAAATACATATATTAAAATGTATGAGAATATTTATAAGTAATTGGAAAGATATTAAAGTATTGAGCAAATGATTTGGTTAATAGCATGATTTAAATATAATTGAGGGATTTAAAATATTGTGCGTTTAAGCAAATTATTATTGTTTTTATTTTAAAAAATAATATATTTGAAAAGGTAATTAATGGAGTTGTAAGTAATATGTTTAATAGAAAATTAATTGATTTCTTTTAAAATGATTTAGTTTATAAAGAGGAAACAGTTATTTATTCTAAATTGTTATTTTCTAAATGGTTGAAATAAATGTCTAATTTATATTTATTTTAAAGCAATTAGTGAAATTAAACATTTGATTTGAATTTTACCTTTCGTCTAAAAGAAAAAGAGACGATATTTAATTCAGTTCTATTAATGTGATGAAATACTGAATGTTAATGAAGAAATGGATTTAGTGAATCCAAAGTAGATTTTAATGCTCACCTTGATTATGAACCGTTTATGTTATCATTTGGGAAATGTGGGTCATAGCCTTTGACAAGTCTTCCAGTTGGGTTTTCAAGGTAGTAGGTTGTCGTAATGTGTTGGTCAACCTTGGGATTACCATGGGTAGTGCGTTTAACCAGTTTGTTACCCGGTTTCTATGAACGGGGATGTTGTGTGCCTCTTGGATTAAGAGTGAACTATGTGAGTTGTGCCTGCTTGTAAGGAATGGCCTTATATCTTTGTACCTCTAATGTTTGGAGAGGGTTTTGACTTATGTCACCTCCTGAGAAAAGAGTGGTCGTGATATCTTGTTTGTTTGCACTTTGGCACCCTTGTTGATTGGGTTTGTTTGGTATGTTGTCAAGTAGAAGAGTGGCTTCTGTAGGGGCCAAAGCCCAAAGAGGTAAACTGGATAACCTTTGGAGGTGGTTTAATTAAGTGATAACTAAAATAATACTTAGAATATTAGGTGGTACTTCTCACTAATCAAGATAATTATGCCTCACTCATAGACACAAGTGCTCATTTAGACTTGGGATGAGTGGGAAGGCCTGGAATGGCAAGGTCATCTATCTTGTCTGTACGAAAGGTATTTGATTTTGCATGAGTGAGTATGGGGGTTGGGATTCAGTTGAGGCCACCAGGATAACCCTTAGTGGGGGTTGGAGCCTATGAAGATTCCCAAAGGTAAACCCATGACGAGCTGTGTGATGACACTCTATCTAGGACAATAGTTGGTAATTGGTTCTATGTGTATGGTTCTCGTAACATACTTGATCTGCTTTATTTCTAGAAGAAATGTGACCATGTAGAGTTGTGCTTGTATTGTACATGGGATTGGTTGTGTCATTTTGGTTCAGTTATGATTTAGCCTGTGTCTAGAGGTGTTGGTCTTGGCTAGGATTCCTTGTTACTATCTCCTAGCACGGGGGGTGGGCCTTTGGGTTCCACTTGGTTGGGTGGCGTGCACCTAAATCCATTGGGATTTCTTCATGTTCGTGTGGACAAGATTTCCAGTTGGAGAGCTCGTGGGATTCAATGTTAGTTCTTGCTTTATTTAATTTCAGTTGGTCTTGTATTATTTTACCCCTCATTTGATATCGAGGTGGAAGTTGTATTTGTAACCTTATTTATTGGACTTGCCTCATTCGGGGAATGAGTGATGTAACCTTATTGTTTGATTATGGATAAATGGAGTTGGAAGTTATCTCTTATGCTTTGATGTATGTTATCTTATTTGGAATGTATGTGTTTAATTTATTAAGTAAATGAATGACATGGTTTAAGTTCATATTTTTGTTGAGGTTCTATATAACCTTTGTCTCGTAACCTTAGAGGTTGTTGGCATTATTAGTGAACTTGCTTATTAATTGTACTTAAACAAAAAAAAAATAGTCCGTTTAAGTAGTTGTTTGCAACTTCCTCTAGGGTTGTGTGGCGGGGTGTTACAGTCGGTCAACTTGTATATTTTCCATGTCTACATTTTTCCCCTCTTTGAAGCAATGCACTTGTTGCGTTGGTTCAAAGAATAAACAGTTGTGATCAAATTTTCAAAAATTTCTCAATTTTCTAAATGCCCCACTACTACCCCAGTGAGAAGGATTATGTTGGTATATTGCCCCCTTGAGAGATCGAGCGGAAATTTTTTATTTTCCTATCGAGATCACAATAAAATGTGAGAGGAGTGGTTCTATTAATCAGAGGACAAAAGATACTTCTTTATAAAGATCAGATATTTGACGTAGACAATCTTGATGATGTATAGACAGTCAATGGCCATGGGTAGCCTTGTGTATATTTTGATACAACACACCAATTTTGGATAGAAATGTTACTAAAGATAGAAGAATAAGAAGAAAAGAATGATAACAAGAGGATCCAACAAGCCTATACTATGAATGATGTTGATGATGATGATTTTCTTACCAGGAGTCAAGATTTTCAAAGGGCCAATTACTTTATGTTTGACAACACACGTAGGTACGATGCATCAAGGTATAAAGAACCAAGATGGCATTGTACCTAGTGTGATGGAATTTGACTTGACAATCAGATAGGAGTGCTCTTGTTCACACTTGACATATAGAAACCTTGCGAGGACGGACCTAACAAACCAAGTATTCGCCAAGGTATATTACAAGAACATCTCACAAGCATAGCAAATAAAAAATATAATGATCGATGCCCCATTCCTTTCTCTCTAAACTTGTTTTAATTAGGCATCATCGAGAGGTCCTTAGAATGAGCGCAAAATAAGATAAGTCAAAAAGACCAGATAAAGTAAACAATCAAGCTAATGTTCTTCATACCGCTAGCTTGTTGGGGATGAGATGAGTCAACTTAGAATGAAACATCTAAGAACAGCGGTGTCTTAGTGACTTTAATTTCCAAATCACCTCAAAGACACAAACTACTATACCATAAAGCGGAAACAGGCAGAGAGGTTCCCCCATTAATCCTTTCAAGAAAAGTACATGCATACAAATAACAGATTCAACACAGGCATAGATTTAGATTACATAATCGAACAACATGAAAGAAAAACTTATGGACACACAGATTTATGTGGGAAAAACCCTTTTGCGTAAAAAACTCCACCCTCCAAAACACTCAGCTCAATTGTATTAATTAGCAAAAAAATAGTTACAATACAATCTCAGAGCTATGCTCTTCAGAAGTTTACATATTGTCCATCTAGAGAATATAGGCAACACCATTATACAGAATCCTCACACTGTTAGAATGTCCACACACAACATACAGTGCAGATTCATTTCATTTCACCAGCCCACTCATTTAGCCAGCCTTTCGGCCAGCACAGCCTCATGACCACTCAAGTTCACATCTTCTCGATTCTATGTCACTCAGTGTTCACGGTTACAATGCCTTACCATACCACTTGAACACTCTTAGTCTATTCAACCAAAAACCACCAAGGCATATTTAATTACCCTACTGACAAGCCTTCCATCATTCTCTAATAACATGCACCGCTATGCAGCACACATCAAGTCGCCCAACATTAAATCGGGATATAGAGACATATCTACACTTCGTCAACCTCTCAAATCAAATCATTCATTTAATTCAAATATATCACAAATCAGAATATAAGACTTTCGACTAATCGGTGTTGATTTACAATAGCGATGTAAAATCAATGAATATCATCATGCCACATGTCATTGCATTATTCATCCACCGCTTTGACCATCACCCAAACAGTCAACAAAACCTGAGCTCCTTCTATCATGCCACCACTCACCATCCATCTTACACTCATGGTGAGGCGGTATACACAACACTACCATACCCTAGCAGGAAGAAACTCGCGGTACAACAGTGACAACCCATTTGTCAAACCATCGTCGTCAACCATGCCACCATGGCTTAAAGAACAAGCCTCTGTGGTATATGTCCACTGTGCTACCATGCTCAAGCTGAAAGACCTTCATGGTGTAGCGGTAAGCCACCGCATAACTGCCAATTGACATGAAACCTACCATAGTAAGGAGGTAACACCACAGCACCACTCCAAGATCGAAGGACTCTCATGGTAGGGAGGTAACCGACTACGTCGACTGCCACGGTTTCACCATGCCACCGTGCCTTCTCTGAGCGACCCCCATGGTAAGGAGGTAACCGCTTTGCTAGACTGTTGAGCCTTAACCATGCAACCATTGAATAGTGAGGAGGCTGCCATGGTAAGGCGGTAACACCGCCCAATCACAAACTAAACAACAGAGGCTCGCGGTAAAGTGGTAAATCGTGCAACCATTCCTCTATTAATTTTTCCCAACGGTAGAGCAGTAAAGGCCAGCACTGAAGAGAAAACACCAAGTCTTCAAGAGATTTCAAGCCAGAAAGTTAAGGTAGATTTCCCAACATAGCCAAGGCTAAACTAAGGTGATACCTAATGCTGATGTCCTTTTAGAACCAAAATTTTCTAAAACATTCTAAGGGGTTTTACCCATTTGACCCCATTATTTCCCTATCTTTTTCATGAAAAATCATTTTACCCTCATCCACAAAGCCAAAAAAGATTTTACCGCCATATCGCGGCCTTAACATTCACCCTTTATGGTTTCCACCTCTTACCTCTTTATCGCAGCCCCTTACAAAGCAGCTCGCAATATCATGGTTTGCAACAGTTATGGTAGCTTTTACCGCCACACCACGAAGGGATAGAGCAAGATCCGCGGTTGTGCGGTATACTTGAAGACAACTACCATACTGCAAGGGGTCCGCAAGGAGCCCACGGTAGGGTGATAGACGATGAAGATGGCAGTCGGGGCCAGTCACCGCGATATCATGGGGAGAAGAAAGACAACTCATGGTAGAGCGGTAGGGATGATGGTAAAGAAAGACATCACTGTGGTACTGCTAGAGGGAGAAACGAAGCCCATAGTAGAGCGGTATATGGATATGTAACACAAAATGTCACCGTGGTACCGCAGTAGAGGAAAGAAAGGTGTGCAGTAACACGGTAAACTGGTTGTTGTTGTTGTGACAGTTGTGATGGTTACTTTCAGTTGTGTGTGGTTTTGAAGTGACGTGAATTTTGGCCATTCACGCAAATATGAACAATCAGAAACCAAATGGCACAAAAACAATATTTCTAAGTGTATAAATGCATGAGATTGATAATGAATAGGGGTTGGACAAATTTTTTATTTTTCAGAATGTTTTATACAGTAGAGACCATGATGCAGGTTTATTTTTTAGGAAGATAATGAAATATTTCTAGTTTGGTGGTTCTAGTTTGGTATCAATTGTTTGTTAAAATTATTCAATTATCTTATTGTCTCCGACTTAATGTTTTCTAGTTATTTAGGTTGATATATCTAGTATATATTCAATTTATCAATGCACATTTGTTGTATCTGTGTGATGTGATTATTTGGTTTCTTCAAGGAAGAATTAAATTCCTTTTGGTCAATCACAGTAACTTGGGAATGTTATTTGGATCAGTAAGAAGAGTTAGATAATTAGGATTGGTATTCTTCCTGCAGTAGGGCTTGTCAATCATTATCTTGCATGTTTATACAAGTTATAAATAAATATTTGTATGCCAAACAATTAGAATTTTTTCCAAATAGAAGCCATTCTTTATAGACTTTCATTTGACTTTGTTTTACCCAACAAGGCACTAGTCTCACTCACTTTATTTATTCAGTTTCATTAAATTCATTTCAAAACTTCACATCTGTTAACTGAACATATTGAATTATACCTTGATATTGCTTATACTATTTATACCAAATTAAGATCACATCTCTCCATTGTCAAATTTCCATTGTGGATAGATTGATCAAGTAGGAAGGATAGTTCAAATCTGCATCATTTGCATAGGTACACCTACCTAGGTTTAGCAGGGCCTAAAGAGTAGAAGGTTCAATTACATTAATTGGCCTTGTACATTAGCCAAAAATGTGTCAAGAGCTTGGCAACCTCTTGTGGTTCAAACCTACATTTTTGAGTCCTAACAGTTTGGCTACTCTACTGCAGACCATTAAACTGAACCCAATCCTTCATTATAGAGTCAGTATCTTGTAGGAGACTCCGTTGAGAACAACGAATTATGGAATTTTCTCACTTTTGTAAAGTGGGTGGTGACTCTAAATGAACAAGTGCATTGAAATTGATAAAGTGAAATACACATCAGAAAGAAATCATCCTAGAGTTCAGACTATCAAAATTACTCACAACATGCATGGTCAAAGATCTTTGTATAAGGAGGATTCTAATAATGACAAAAGTAAATGGACTCAAAAGAATGATAAGGGCAAGAAAGTGTTTGATGACATGGGCCTAGTAAATAAAGACAAAACATCAAAAGCACCCTTGGAGACACATAATTCCTATGGTACACTGGCAACTAAAAATAGCCCATATAGAGAACCTCACACTCCTGAGGAAAAGAGGAATCGCTTCTATCAACCAGATGCCAAGAAAGTTGAGGAGCTCATGGCTAGATTTGAGGCTAAAAGGGAAAGGAGACAACATGAATATGATCAGAAAATGGCGTTACTTGAAGAGAATCAAGATGGACTTGGTTATGAAGTAGCCTCTAAAGAGAATGATGAACACATGGCTCAGGATGAGATAAATGCACAATTGGAGTATGAAAGACAAGAACTGGAAAGAGCAAGAATAGAGTATGAGCAAAGGCTCCAAGTAATAAGAGAGCTTGAAGAATTGAGGTTGCAGAAAGCTCATATGAATGCTCAAATGGCTAACTTGCCTAAATATGTGCCGCCTCATAGGTAGGGGAATATTAATGCAAGACCTTCGAATCCCTTGAGAGTACAACAAAATCAACCAGGGAATCAGCATAGACCCCCAAATGTTCAACCACAACATCAAAATGCTCAGCTACCCCCTCACTAGCAATACATGCCTCCATACGGTCAATAGCACAGGGCCCCACAAGGTCAGCAATATGTGCCATTACCTTACAACAATCCATTGTACCAGCATCATCAAAATCCACCTCCTCCACCATATACAACCATGATCAGACATTTTGATTTGGCTAGATTTCAAATATATCCCTATCCCATGGATAACAGTTGGAGAACGCTTGTCCCAAAGTTCACAGGGAGTAGTGCAGTCACAGCTAAAGAACATCTAAGGATATTTAATGCATTTATTCAAGATTTAGATATGCAATATGAGGATGTGCAGATGAGATTGTTTATGATGTCACCGATTGAAGATGTCAGAGATTGGTTTAGCAGTTTGCCAACGACTTCTATTGACTCCATTCACAAGTTTTTTGAGCAATATGGGAATCAATGTGCACTAGAGTTTTCCTTGCATGAATTGGTAACTATCTAGAAGCATCAAAATGAGTCAACTTATGACTTCAACCAGATGTTTTCTAAATTGCATAATAAGATACCTCCTAGATCCAAATTATTTGATCATGTTGCATTGAGTATCTATTTAAAATCTTTTGATCCTAAGACAGGATATGAGCTTAGGAATAGGTGTCCCAAGAATTTAGTTGAAGCTCAAAAAATAGCACTCACTATTGAAAATAATAGGAAGGTTGCAAGAATGATTGCCAAGAGGGATAACCCTAGGGTTCCCCAATATGCTCCTCCAAATAGGAAAGAAAATAAGTATAGAAATAAAAGGCCAAGACTACATGACATGCTATATAATACAAATTGGAAGGAGAGAAATCCAGTGATGGATAGGCCAAGGAATAAAGAGACACCTAATCCTTTAAAGAAGAAAGGGGCATATATGGTGGATAATAGTCCCTTGTGCTTAGTTTGTGACTTGCCACATTCCCCAGAGCATTGTATTGTAGCTTAGTCAATACCAAGAAAAGACATATCAAAAGATAATAGTGAAGAGGAAAATAATATCTATTTAACTTCCCACACTCTTCACTTTGTTGAGCAAGGATACTCATTTTCAGAAGGAGGGTATGAATATGATGTTGATCACCAAAAGTACAATGTCCATATCGCAGAACAATAAGTTTTTTCTGACCATGGAGAAAGTGATAATGAACAAAGCCCTCCTACTACATCATATCAGACTAATAGGTGCAATATAAGGAGACCAACTGAGGAAGAAATCAAAATATTGACCATTGCAGCAGTTGAGCAGGCCAAAACAAAATACTGGTTGAGGAATAGAACAGTGAATGAGAATGAAGGTGTTCCAAGAGGAATATTTTTGAAGAATAAGAAAATGCCCCATGAAGCTCCAGAAAGGATAGATGATAAGCAATCTGATAAAATAGAACAAAATTATCTCCCTAAAGAAGAAAACAAAGAATTTCCCAAGCACAAACAAAAGCCAGATCAAACATGCAAAAAGGAGAAGGAGGAGAACAAAGGAGAATCAACAGAGCAAAAGAAGATGATCATAATAGAAGGTGCATCTTTTCACTTCATGCAGGCTTTGTCCCAGGTAAAATTGTTTGTCCCATTACATTAAATGATGAAGATTAAAGAGTAGAGGGAAAGTGCTATTCAATTAATGACTAGTGGGAGAAATCAAAATGTAAACCTTGAATATAAAGAGATTCCTAAAATTTCTAATAGGAAGGAAAAGGTAAAAGTTCCAGAGGTTTTCCTAAGTGACGCATTGATAATACACCACAAATAGATCCATTTTTTACTACCCTACTCATAAATGGAAAATTGGTAAGAAATTGCATGATACATTCAGGTGCTTCTATGAACATTATGCCAGTAGGGGTGATGAAACAACTTGGTATTTGGGTAGATGTTGAGGGTGGTAAATGTTATGCCATGGATAGTAGACCTATCTCGGTTGTGGGAATTATGAAAAATGTGGAAGTGAAATTTGCAACTTACCCACAGGTGACTTATACCATTGATATAACTATAATTGACACACCTCCTCAATTTGGAATGATTTTGTCAAGACAATGGATTGCAGCAGTTTGAGGCAATGTATAGTTTGATTTATCATATGCTACAATACCAGTCAATGGTGAAGAAGTTAATTTGTATAGAGAACCAAGGATGAATCAGATTGTTGAGTATATTTCTCAAGAAAAACTCAATTGCTTCTATGATGTGGATTTAGGGAGTTTCAGAGTAGAACTATCTCAACCTGAATTAGCGAATACTGACCCAATTGATAAGCATGTATCTAAAGATCAGCGGGGTGTGTGGAATATTTTTTTTGATGGGGCACGCAGCCAAGAAGGCAATGGAGCTAGAGTAGATTTTATATCACCTGAAGGTATAACATTCAAATATTCATTTTTGTTAACTTTTGAGTGTACAAACAATGTGGCAAAATATGAGGCCTTATTGATTGGTTTAAATATGGTGGTCAAGCATAAGATTAAATTGCTTACTATCTTGGGAGATTCTGAGCTAGTTGTATCACAAATCAGATCGAGATATGCTGCAAAGAACAAGAGGTTGAAACAATATAGAAATGATGTGCGGGACACCATGGAATTTTTTGATGCCTTCTCAATTCATTGGATAGATAGATCAAGAAATTTCATGGTAGATTTTCTGGATAATGTAGCCTTGAAAAGAGATGATATCACTTTGGTTGGAATAGCTCAGGTTGAATTCAAAACAAGACATGCTATCCCTGAAAATATATACAGTTGGTAGGTTATTAATGATGATACTGACCTTTTGAAGTTTCTTCATTCTATAGATCAGTATGAGGCACAGGAGATTGACTTCAATGCTTTTTGTGGAAGAAGTGGATGGGAAACAGATTGTATTTGGGAAGGAAGTTTTGCAGCTTAAAACCAACAAGCTCCCCAAAGGGCTTGTGGCATGAGAAAGAGTGTATGATGGGAGTAATCGTTCTCTCATGAAGAAGACACCAGTCAAGAAAGAAGATATTGAAGAAGTAAATGTAGGAACTGAGTTAGCACCGAAAAGGGTCTACATTGGGAAGAAGATAAGCCCGACCATTAGGAGAATGTTGATTGCATTATTGAGAAAATACAAACATGCATTTGCTTGGTCTTATGAGAATATCAAGGCATACAAAGAAGATCTTTTCCAACATGAAATTCCACTTAAACTAGACTCAAAGCCATTCAGACAAAGGAAGAGGCCTATTAACCCAACTCTTGAACCTAAGATGTGGGAGGAACTAGAAAAAATCAAGGATGGATGTACTATTAAACCCATTAGAAATTCAACATGGGTCTAAAATTTGGTTCCAGTAAGGAAGAAAAATGAGGATATCAGATTATGTGTAGATTTCAGAAATCTAAATGTTGCTTCTCTTAAAAATAATTATCCTCTCCCAAATATGGACACAATATTGCACAAAGTAATAGGGTGTGAGCTAATTTCAATAATGGATGGGTTTTCTGGATATAGCTAGGTCAAAGTCAAAGATTCTGAGCAATACAAGACAACATTTACTACACCATGGGGAACATATGTTTATGTGAGAATACCATTTGGTCTCACAAATGTAGGAGCTACTTTTCAAAGGGCCATGGATGTGGCGTTTGCAGATCCAATTAATGCTATAATGGTGGTGTACCAAGATGATCTTACTGCTTATTCCAAAAGGACAGAGGATCATGTGCGGCACTTGGAGAAGATATTCATCAAAGCTTTGGAATATGGTATTAGCCTTAATCCTAAAAAATGTAATTTCGTTGTCACAAAGGGTAAACTTTTGGGACATATTGTATCAAAAGATGGGATTAGGATAGACCCTGAGAGAGTAGGTATCATAGATAAAATTACCATTCCTACAATTGTCAAAGAAATCCAATCGTTTTTTGGTCAAATTAACTTCGTTAGAAGATTTGTATCCAACTTTGCTGAGATTGTTAAACCTATATCCAAGATGTTGAAAAAAGGAGAGAAGTTGGATTGGACTGCTAAAGCCATGGAAGCTTTTATATCTATTAAAAGAGCTATCAAGGAAGCTCCCATCCTACAGTCCCCTGATTTTGCTAAACCTTTTCAGATATTTTCTTCTGCTTCATTTCACACCATAGCAGTTGTTATGTTGTAAAAGAATGATGAAGGTCATGAGCAGCCTATATCTTTTTTCAGCAAATCTTTGCAGGGGTCAGAATTAAAGTATGACATTATGGAAAAATAGCCCTATGCATTGGTCAAGACAAAAAAGGCTTTTAGACCATATCTAGTTTGAGCTAAAGTAATTTCTTATGTCCCACATGAAGCTATGAAAGATATCCTGGTATAGATAGGGGTGAGCTATTGTCAATGATGGATGGATTTTCTGGATATAATTAAGTCAAAGTCAAAGAATTTGAGCAATATAAGAAAGCATTCACTACACCATGGGGAACGTATGTCTATGTAAGAATGCCATTTGGTCTCACAAATGTAGGAGCAACCTTTTAGAGGGCTATGGATGTGGCATTTGCATATTTAATTAATGCTATAATGGTGGTGTATCAGGATGATCTCATTGCTTATTTCAAAAGGACACAGAATCATGTGGGAGATCTGGAAAATATTTTCATCAAAGCTTTCGAATATGGTATTAATCTTAATCCTAAAAAATGTCATTTTGTTGTTACAGAGGGTAAACTTTTGGGACATATTGTATCAAAGGATGGGGTTAGGATAGACCCTAAGAGAGTATATGCCATAGATAAAATCTCAATTCCCAAAACTGTCAAAGCAATCCAATCATTTTTTGGCCAAATTAACTTTGTTAGAAGGTTTGTGTCCAATTTTGCTGAGATTGTTAAACCTATATCTAAGATGTTGAAAAAGGGAGAGAAGTTGGATTGGACTGTTGAATCCATGGATGCCTTCATATTTATAAAAAAAGCTATCAAAGAAGCCCCTATCTTAAAGTCCCCTGATTTTACTAAGTCATTTCAAATTTTTTCTTTTGCTTCATTTCATACCATAGTTGTTTTCATGTTACAAAAGAATGATGAAGGCCATGAACAACCTATTTCCTTTTTTAGAAAATCTTTGCAGGGGTCAAAATTGAAGTATGATATTATGGAAAAACAAGCTTATGCATTGGTCAAGGCAGCAAAGGCTTTCAGACCTTATCTTGTTGGAGCTAAGATAATTTCTTATGTCCCCACATGCAGCTATGAAAGATATCTTGGTGCAGACAGAATTGACGGGGAAGAGATGCAGATGGATTAATAAAATCCAAGAGTTCAACATGGAAATTCACATTACGAAGTTGGTAAGAGGACAGGATTTGGCTAGGTTAATGGTAGAAACACACATTGAAGCAAATCAAATCTGCAATATAGAAGGTGAGGAGAATGCAGTTGCAAATATTGAGCATACTTCTTGGTATACAAATGTGATGTATTATCTCAAGCACATCAAATGCCCTGAGGGTTGAATGATAATCAAAAGAGAAATTTGAAGCTGCCAGCTTCTAAATATGTTTTTATAGAAGGGAACCTATTTTGGAGGAATAGGGATGGAATATTGTTGTTGTGTCTAGATGAATCCCAAGGAAAACATGTCTTGAGGGAGATGCATGAAGGGGTGTGTGGAGGCCATTATTTTGCTAAGACTACTACGCATAAGATTCTCAGAGCTGGTTATTACTAGCCTAAAGTGTTTAATGACTTTTGCACATGTAAGGAAATGTGAGGCTTGTCAGAAGTTTTTAGGGAAATTGAAGTATCAAGGAGACTTACCACTTACACCTTTGTAGGTAGAAGCTCCTTTCCACCAATGGGGAATTGACTTCATTGGAGAGATACAGGAAAAATCAAGAGGAGCAAATAAATGGATAGTAGTGGCCAAAGATTATTTTACTAAGTGGGTGGAGGTTGTCCCAACTAAACAAGCAACAAGAAAGGTGGTGGTGAACTTTCTGATGGAGAACATTATAACTAGATTTGGCACACCCGTAAGATTGATCACAAATAATGGGATGTGTTTTAGATCTGATGAGTTCAAATATTTCTGCAACACATATGGGATTAGTGTTTCTTATTCTATCCCATATCATCCACAAGAAAATGGTCAATCATAATCAAGTAATAAAAGGCATTTTAAGATAATGAGGAGGATGTTAGATACGAATAAAAAGGCATGGGACTCAAAGTTGAGAATGGTTGTCTGGGCAGATAGGATTGTAAGAAAAAAGGCTATTGGAAAGTCTCCATTTGAATTGGTGTATGGGACACAAGCCAAGATGCCACTATAGAACCTTTTACCAGTTTATAATTTTATTCTACAAGAGGATTTGGACATTTCTGAACCAATGGAGGAAAGAATGGAGCAACTTTCAGAACTTGATGAAATAAGAAGAATGGCCCAAAAGAAAAATGTGAAGTTCCAGTCACAGATGAAATATATTTTTGATAAAAGGGCCAAGGAGCAAAAATTTGAAGAAATTGATCTAGTGTTGATGTGGAATGCCCGATGTCAGGAGAAGGGAAAGCATGGAAAGTTTGAAGCTTTGTGGTTGGGTCCTTTTGTGATCATTGGAAAAGGAGGGGAGGATTCTTCTTTCTTGCACAACATGTCTGGAGAGGAGCAGGAGTTTCCTGTACATGGGTAGTTCCTGAAGCATTTTTTCTCTTAAGGGGTAACAGAGGATTAAAGATTGCCAATGCATGGACAATTCTTTATAAACCTCTTTAAACATTCTTTTTTCCATGCACGGTAGTTTAGGAATTTAAAAGGGGCTGGGACTTGCCAGTACATGGACAATCCCAAAGTTCCCTCATTGAAAACAATGTTTTCTTTCCATGTATAGTAGTGTAGTGTCACTTCCATTTTCCTTTTTGCATCTTCCATTTTCCATCTCCTTCATCTTTCCTCTTCCTCCATTTTTTGCCTCCTTCATTTTTTCACATCCTTTGGCATCTTGGTCTGCTTTCCCATTGATATTCTAGATTCTTGCAGTGGTTGGAAAATCACTCATCCCTAATAGGAGCCACTATTAGAACCAAAATTTTCTAAAACATTCTAAGTGGTTTTACCCATTCAAACCCATTATTCCCTATCTTTTTCATGAAAAATCATTTTACCCTCATCCACAAAGCCAAAAAAGCTTTTACCACCATACTGCGGCCTTAACATTCACCCTTTTTGGTTTCCACCTCTTACCTCCTTACGATAGCCCCTTACAAAGCAGCTCACGGTATCACGGTTTGCAACAGTTATGGTAGCTTTTATCACCACACCAAGAGGGACAAAGAAAGACCCGTGGTTGCACAGTATACTTGAAGACAACTGCCATATAACAGGGGGTCCGCAAGGAGCTCATGGTAGGGACGTAGACAGTGAAGATGGCAGTCAGGGTGAGTCACCATGGTACCACGGGGAGTAGAAAGACAACTCGCGGTAGAGCGTTAGGGATGACGGTAAAGAAAGATATCACCATGGTACTGCTAGAGGGAGAAATGGTGTCCACAGTAGAGTGGTATATGGAGATGTAACATTAAATGTCACCACGGTACCGTAGTAGAGGAAATGAAGGTACACGGTAATGCGGTAAACTGGTTGTTGATGTTGTGACACTTGTGATGGTTACTTTCAGTTGTGTGTGGTTTTGAAGCGACGAGACTTTTGGCCTTTCACCCGAATATGAACAATCAAAAACCAAATGGCGCAAAAAGGATTTTTCTAAGTGTATAAAAGCATGAGATTGATAATGAATAGGGGTTGGACAGATTTTTTATTTTTTAGAATGTTCTATACAGTAGAGACCATGATGCATGTTTATTTTTTAGGAAGATAATGAAAGATTTCTAGTTCGGTGGTTCCAATTTGGTATCAATTGTTTGTTAAAATTATTCAATTATCTTTTCGTCTCCGACTTAATGTTTTCTAGTTATTTAGGTTGGTATATCTAGTATATATTCAATTTATCAATGCACATTTGTTGTATATGTGTGATGTGATTATTTGGTTTCTTCAAGGAAGAATTAAATTCCTTTTGGTCAATCACAATAACTTGGGAATGTTATTTGGATCAATAAGAAGAGTTAGATAATTAGGATTGGTATTTTGCCTCCAGTAGGGATTGTCAATCATTATCTTGCATTTTTATACAAGTTATAAATAGATATCTGTATGCCAAAAAATTATAATTTTTTCCAAATAGAAGCCATTCTTTATAGACTTTCATTTGACTCTGTTTTACCCAACAAGGCACTGGTCTCACTCACTTTATTTATTCAGTTTCATTAAATTCATTTCAAAACTTCACATTTATTAACTGAACATATTGAATTATACCTTGATATTGCTTATACTATTTATACCAAATTAATATCACATCTCTCCATTTTCAAATTGCTAAATTGTCGATGGATTGATCAAGTAGGAAGCATAGTTCAAATCTGCATCATTTCCATAGGTACACCCACCTAGGTTTAGCAGGGCCTAAAGAGTAGAAGGTTCAATTACATTAATTGGCCTTGTACATTAGCCAAAAATGTGTCAAGATCTTGGCAACCTCCTGTCGTTCAAACCTCCATTTTTGAGTCCTAACATGTCCATCTCAAGAAGGTCACATTCCTAGGACATGTTGTGATCAGGGTTTGATGAGATTGATTAGATGATAAGCTATTGATAATCTAAGTTGATCAACTTGTTTGCTTACTAACCTAGACTTTGAGACTCTTGACGATTTAAGGTGTTCACTTTGGAACCTACTAGACTTGCTTCTAACTGACTCACCAAAGGATGAAGGCGATGATTGATTTATTATGAACGGTGATTATTGCAGGTGAAAGCGAAATAAAACGGGTGCACCATTTTGGGTTTTTACAAATATTTGGATTTTTTTGATGTTTTGAAATGTTTTGAGGCTATTTTTTGAATTTTGAGATTTTTCAATTTTTTGGATTTTCGAGATTTTATGAATGGTTTTGGATTTTGTGTCTCGGGGGCCGATCAAGGATTAGTCTTACCTATGTTTAAGCTCAAAGTTGACATAGTTTGGATGACAACAGACTTGATTGATGAAAAGATAGATGGGCAAATGGATTGCCATTGTGACAAATGCCTAAAGGACTGACCTAAAACGTCTCAGGGGATGATCAACGATCAACTTTGCCTACGTTCAATCTCATGGCATGACCACTCTAGTTTTGATTTTTTAGATTTTTGACATGTGTTGGATTTTCGTTATGATTTGGATGTTTTTGGATTTTCACATGGTTTTGACGATTTGGATATGGATATATGATGATATCAGTGCTCTATTTTGGGATTTTGTTGGAAACCAAGCTAAGGTTGATTGATTGGATCAATGGACTGATGATGATAACATTGTTGAGGATACACAACAATTAAAGGATAGTGTTTAAGCAACACAAGGATGATGATGAATTCATAATGATAACATTGTTGAGGATACACAAAAATGCAAGGATAGTGTTTAAGCAACACAAGGATGATGATGAATTCATGATGATACACAACAATGCAAAGAGTGTTTAGCAACACAAGGATGATGATGAATTCATGATGATAACATTTTTGAGGATACACAACAATGCAAGGATAGTGTTAAGAAACACAAGAATTGGGAAGGATATCTCGAGATGATGATGGATTGATTGGATTTGACTGATCGGGATTTTGAAGCTTGGTTTGGAAAAAAATTGTTTTGATGATTTGATGTCACATTGAAGTACACATTAGATGTAACTTGATTGTTTGGATTGATGTTTGATGAAAGATAAAGCTTGATAAGGAAACATCTTCTTGTCAAAAGATGCCATGGGCTAGTGATTTGGATTTTGGCTCACAAATGTTTGACCAATTTGATTTCATGTTTACCAATGTTTGGATCACCACATAAGTTGGAGGATATAGATCAAGATTTATTCCCGAAGCAAGATGCAAATATCTGCCCCCAGTGTCTAGCAATGTATGGAATGCCATGGGTGGATGCTTGGAAAGGTGTGTGGATGGATAGATATGGTAAGCATGCAAAGGATTCCAAGGATTATATTGCGATAAGATAAGGTGTTTGAACAGAGGATGCTCGTTTGGATAATGCTTCAAGGCTCAGATAATGTTGGGTAGGATAGGATCAATGAAAATGACCCCTGTCAAGATGTTTACCATAAGCAAGTGTAAAGTGTGCACCAAACTTGGTCAAGATCAAGATAATTTGGACTACGGATGTAGATGGACGAAAATGGATTGGATAAATGGCTCATGGATAAATGGATTTATTATGGGTAAGATGGAGGGAATGCAGGATTTATTATGGATGGGATGAGATGCTTTCTCCGAAGTGGCACACATAGATGTTTGATTCTACACATGATGCCTATTTGCCAGTTTTTCATCATGGTACTTGTCCAAAGTGCCACCATAGTGGTTTTCACTGGAGGACAATTTTTCTTTTACTATTTTCAATCCTTTTTCTTATTTTTTTGGATTTTTGTATATATTTTCATTTTTTTGATTTTTTGCTGAAAGATTTTAAGCTCATGCTGAACCACCTGGTGTTTTTGATGTAGATGATTCTTTCATAATGTGCCATCGATATCCTTCTTGAAGGAGTTGCTTTGCCAATATACGTTCACTTGAATGCAACTTTTGAGAATTCTGATCTGCTTTGTTGATACCGGAGTTAACTCTGTCCTTGTGCGCACATCGCAATAGAGTGCCTTTTCAATCCTTATGATGAAGGGTTGTTGCCAATACATGGTCAATGTGAGAATTGGATATCATGCATGGAGGCATGGATGGTGGAGTGTGTTTAGTAATAAAAGATCAACTGGTTGATATTTTGGAACGTTTGACTCTCCAAACTTGGGAAGATGAACAATGATGGGTGGATATGGAAGTGTGCATGGAATTAGTACCAACTGCTTGATATACTTTGTATGTTTCTTGGGAAGCCTAATTTTTTCTTTTGTGAACATATTTGATGGATAATTTTCCCTTTTTTATTTTTCCCGATAGTTGCTTTGACTAATGGAGTTTTGGAGGGATACTTTTCTTTTCTTTTTTTTGTATCCATTTGTATTTTATTTGTCTTTTTTGCTTAACTGCTTCATTTGTTTTGATAAATTTCCTCGTGCTTTGGTTCTGTGAACCCCAATCCTATACCTGCATAAACATAGCAAACAAACACAATTTTAGATCAATATGCAAGTTAAGAAAAGGATTCCCCAAATCCATTTGCATTGTTAAAATATGAAAGAAAATGAAGAAATGAACAAAGAAAACAATGAAATCTTATTCTAAGATGCAAACTCTTGATCCCATGGGGGAATTGGTGTCAATTGTGTGTATAAATTGGCATTTTCCCAACTCCTTTGTAAGCTTGATGATGGTCAATCCACTTGATGGTGAAGAACAATGTGACTCCTTGCTAAAATCTGCAATAACCTAGCTATGGTGATGGCAAATGCTCAAGAAGATGAATAGAATTGCTCTCAATTGAAGATAATAACTTTGCCTTCAAATTTTGGATGATATTGCAATAGAGGAGGTCTCTATTTATATATTTGAAGAATGGAAGATTGAAGGATTTGGGTGAATGTGGGACAAAGGACCAACCAATGAGAAGAGGCCACTTGTCCACATGTGATTGGAGGAGGAATGAGCACATTTTGGTCAATGTGCCCATAAATGCCATTAGATTCAAATTTGAAGTTGATGAAATGACATGTTTAGAGGGAAGGGAAATGGAGTAAATGTCACTTGGCTCAAGGCCAAGGACATATAAGAGGCATCAAATGCCTTGTTGGAAGTACCCATCCCCTTTTGGAGGGATTTTTGAATTGGAAGAATATTCCATTAAATATGCCCTTTTGAATGGAGCTTGATGATTTAATAAATCACATAAATTGATTTATTGTGCAAGTTGCAAAATCTAGAGGATTGAAGTGATTAGGATTAGATTTAATCATGATTTGATCAAATTAAGTAGAAATTAGGTGATTTGACAATTTTGACTTAGATTGTAGGATTTATTTAAATCAAGATTGAGAGGAAAATGATTTAATTAAATAAATGATTTGATTTATTTAACTAAAGTGGATGATATTAGATTAAATTAAATAAGGTTTAATTTATTTAATCTAATAGGAGGACTTTTAGAGATTTAAATAATCAGAGACTTAGAGTTAATTAAATTAAATTCATTAATTTAATCAACAGGGAAGAATGACTTAATCAAATAAATAATGATTTATTTAATTAAGGGATGAAAAGTGATGACAAGCTGAGAAGGTGATTCAGGAAGAAACGATGTTAGTAATCAAGATCAAGTGCATCGGTCAATTTTCCATGTCTACATTTTTCCCCTCTTTGAAGTAATGCACTTGTTGTATTGGTTCAAAGAATAAACTGATGTGATCAAAGTTCAAAAAAAAAATCATTTTTCCAAATGCCCCAGTGGAAGGATTATACTGGTATATTGCCCCCTCAAGAGATTGAGCGGAAATGTTTGATTTTCCAATCGAGATCGTGATAAAATGCGAGACGAGTGGTTCTATTGATCAGAGGATAAAGATAATTCTTTAGAAAGATCAGATATCTCATGTAGACAATTTTGATGATGTATAGGCAGTCATTGGCCATGGGTAGCCTCGTGTATATTTTGATACAACACACCAATTTTAGATAGGAATTTTATTACAGATAGAATAATAAGAATAAAATGATGACAAGAGGATTCAACAAGCCTACCTTATTAATGATGATGGTGATGATGATTTGCTTACCAGGAATTGGGATTTTCAAAGGGCCAATTACTTTATGTTTGATAACACACATAGGTATGATGCATCAAGGTATAAAGAACTAGGATGGTGTTGCACCTGGTGTGATGGACTTTGACTTGACAATCAGATAGGATTGCTCCTGTTCACACTTGACATACAAAAACCTTGTTAGGACAGACCTAACAAAGCAAGTATTCTCCAAGTTATATTACAAGAACGTCCAACAAGCATAGAAAACAAAAAGATAATGATCATTGCCCCAATCCTTTCTCTCTAAACCTATTTTTTTTAGGCATCATCGAGAGGTCCTTGGAATGAGTGCAAAATAAGATAAGTCAAAAAGACTAGATAAAGTAAATAAACAAGCTAATGTTCTTCGTACCGCTAGCCAAGGCTAAACTAAGGTCATACCTGATGCTAATGTCCATCATGGGAAGGATGCATCCTGGGACATGTTGTGATCAGGGTTTTGATAAGATTGATTGGATGATAAGCTATTGATACTCCAAGTTGATCAACTTGTTTTCTTACTAACCTATACTTGAGACTTCTGATGATTAGGGTGTTCACTTTGGAACCTGCTAGACTTGCTTCCGATTGACTCACCAAAGGATGAAGGCAATGGTTGATTTATTATGAATTATGATTATTGCAGGTGAAAGAGAGATGAGATGAATGCACCATTTTGAGTTTTTTTCAAATATTTGGATGTTTTAGGTGTTTTGAAATATTTTGAGGTTGTTTTGATTTTTCAGATTTTTTCAATTTTTTTGGTATTTTTGAGATTTATGACCAAGAGACTAACTTAAAATCCTAGGGGTCTCGAGAGCTTATCCATAGATTATCCTTTCCTACATTATACACGTAGAGACTGTGTAGTTTGACTAACGACAGACTTGATTCGATGATGATACAGATGGGCAAACGAATTGTCATTGTGATGGAAGCCTAAAGGACTGACCTAAAATGTCTCAGTTGACAATAGACTTGACTCAATGATGAGAAAGATGGGAAAATAGATTGCCAGATTGATGTGATGAATGCCTAAACAATTGACCGAAAATGTCTCGGGCGATGATCAAAGATCAACCTTGCCTACGTTCAAGCTCAGAGATGATGTAGTTCGGCTAACCATGTTTTTGATGTTTTCTATTTTTATGAATGTTTTTGGATTTTAATATGATTTGGATGTTTTGGATATGGATATGCATGATGATATCAGTGTTCTATTTTGGGATTTTTTTGAAAACCAAGCTAAGGTTTATTGATCAGATCAATGGATTGATGATGATAACATTGTTGAGGATACACAACAATGCAAGGATAGTGTTAAACAACACAAGGATTTTAAAATTGATGATGCTAACATTGTTGAGGATACACAACAATGCAAGGATAGTGTTAAGCAACACAAAGATTGATTGGATTTCATCGATCAAGATTTTGAAGCTTGATTTGGAACAAAATTGTTTTGATGATTTGATGTGATGTTGAAGTACACATTAGATGCAACTAATATTGACTGTTTGGATTGATGTTTGACAAAAGATAAAGCTTGATAAGGAACATCGTCTTGTCAAAATATGCCATGGGCTAGTGATATGGAATTTTTCTCACAAGTGCTTGACCAATTTGATTTTATGTTTTCCAAATGTTTGGATCATCACATAAGTTTGGGGATATTTATCAAAATTTATTCCCGAAGCAAGATGTAAATATCCACCCCCAGTTTCTAGCAATGTATGGAAGGCCATGGGTGGATGATGGGATAGGTGTATGGATGGATAGATATGGTAAGTATGCAAAGGATTCCAATGATTATCTTGCAATAAGATAAGGTGTTTGAATAGAGGATACTCATTTGGATAATGCTTCAAGGCTCAGATAATGTTGGGTAGGATAGGATTAATGAAAACGACCCCTGTCAAGATCTTTACCATAAGCAAGTGTAAAGTGTGCACAAAAATTTGTCAAGATCAAGATAATTTGGACTACGGATGTAGATAGATAAAGATGGATGGGATAAATGGTTCATGGATGAATGAATTTATTATGGATAAGATGGAGGGAATGTTGGCTTTATTAGGGATGCAATAAGATGCTTTCTCCTGAAATGGCGCATGTAGATGCCTGATTCTACACATGACACCTATTTTCCATGTTTTCATCATGGTTCTTGTCCAAAGCATCACCAAAGTGGTCTTCACTAGAGGACGATTTTTTTTCTTTACTATTTTCAATCCTTTTTTTATTTTTATTTTTAGGATTTTTATTTTATTTTTATTTTTTTGGATTTTTGTGAAAGATTTTAAGCTCATGCTGAACCACCTAGCGGTGCTGATGTTGATGCTTCTATCATAATGTGCCATCGATATCCTTATTGAAGAAGTTTCTTTTCCAAGATACGTGCACTTGAATGCAACTTTTGAGATTCTTGATTTTCTTTGCTGACATCAGAGTTAACTCTGTCTCTGTGTGCACATCACGATAGAGTGCCTTCTGAATCCTTATGATGAAGGGTCATTGCAAGTACATGGTCAATGTGAGAATTGAATATCATGTGTGGAGGCATGGATGGAGTGTGTTTAGAAACAGGAGATGGATTGGTTGATAGTTTGGAACCTTTGATTCTCCAAACTTGGGAAGATGAGCAATGATGAGTGGATATAGAGGTGTGCATGGAATTAGAACCAACAACTTGATATACTTTATACGTTGCTTGAGAAGCCTAATTTTTCCTTTGTGGAAATATTTGATGGATACTTTTCCCTTTTTTATTTTGCCCCATAATTTTTTTTAATGATGGAGTTTGATAGGGATAATCTTTCTTTGTATTTTTTGGTATCCAATTGTATTTAATTTGTCCTTCATGCTTTTCTTCTTTTTCCTTGATAACATTCTTCATGCTTTGATTCAAATCTTTCTTTTGACTTTGGTCCCAATTTTTGGATGGGGTGATGGGTGGATGAAGATTCGTGACGTGGTTGGTTGTATTATTGTCATTGGTTTCATCATAAGGATTCTTTGTGCCCCCTATGTCGACGTTTGCTTGAGACGACGTTGCCCCCAGTTTTGTGGAAGTATCACTGATATGTTTAGATCCCTTAATTACTGAATAACCAAGACCTTGATGCTTAGGACTACCAATAATTTGCACTAGTTACAGGATACCCTATTCATGTACGCCTAATCCTCTGCCTTGATAATTCATCTATTCAAAAAAATTATTTGCCATAGGATATAATTTACTTTGGAAATAAGGTGCCAATCCTTCTCTACTCTATCGTAGATCTTCAAAGGTGCTAACTTCTTCATTGATAAGATATCTTGCCCTAAAAAAGGTAAGTGATCCAAGTTTATAAGTGATAGGATCCTCCATATGTGGGATAACTTCTTGATTGATATCTTTGGCTTGATCTTGTGACATGTCAATTTTTAATGCTTCTTCAAGAGGTGTTGATGATCCACCATCCACATTAAATTTTTCCTCATGATTCATGCTTGATATGCTTTCACATGATATTTTTGATTCACAACTTTTGTAGAAGCCTTCTTCATGACCCATTTCTGATATGTCTCTGGATTTTTCTATATCTTGATCATGTGTGCAAATGTTAAGAGTAGAAGACTCTTGTTCTTTGGTAATGATACCAAGAGTATGGTACTCTTGTTTTGAACGAAGATCATCTACATGTCTATCCATGGGAAGCATCTCATGGGTAGATGGGAGAGTATGTACTATGTGAATTTGATCATCTCATATAGATAGGAGAGTGTCCATTATATCATTGTAGTAGCTTGGAGATACAAATTTTTGATCTCGAATGATTTCAGAATTTCTTTCAACATGCTTTGGATCAAGTTCTTGACATGGGTCAATTTCAAAGAATGAATTTCTTATAAAGGGTTCTTGGATATCTTCATTAGGCATAGGAAGTTTCTCAAATGTCATGAGGTCAAAGGATGTCCATATGTTTTGGAAAGGATCATTGCTAGACCTTGGTGAAAGATGTTCATCATGCTATGGAATAAATTCTTCAGATATGTCCTCTAACTCATTAGGTGATGTAGAGACATTGTCAACACGATCATCGGTCGAAAGATCTTGATCATCATTTTCAACGATTGTGGTGGGAATTTGTTGCAAGCTTTGTCAAGGGAGTAATGTTTTTCTTTGTTGCTAAGTCAACAACGCTTGTTGTTGGTCATATTTTTGTTCTGCCAACAATGCTTGTTGTTGGGCTTACTATTGAGCTACGTGTTGTTGTGCCTAAAAATCTTGTAGGACTTGTTGATGGATTGCTTGTAATTTTTCCCGGTATTGTGCTTGCGCCTGTCGAGCTTGGTGTTGGGCTTGATCTTGAGCTTGTGCTCATTGGTTTTCTTGTGCCACTTGTGCAGCTTGTGCAGCTTGTTGGGTGGCTAATTGTGCTTGTGCTTGCTAAGTAGCTAGCTATGCAGCTTGTTGGTTTTGGAGCACCTTTTGGCGGGTAGCTCATTGAGCAGCTTGCAACACGATGGAGAATGAATTTCCCATGTTGGGTTTTGGCAGTGGTGGCGATGGATTGGGAATGGTGTTGACCGTTGTGATGAAAGGAATGGTCCCATCGATTGGTAGGGTTTGAGTGGTGAATGGTGTGATTGAGATGCTTGGTCCTTGAGACACTTGAGGGACGGTGGTTGTGTTGACCATTGGGGTTGCTTGTATGGTTGCCATCTGTTGTTGTGATATCGATGGAAAAATGGGAGTGTTTGATATGATGCTTTGACTTATGAAGGGCGTATTTCTCAGATTCGGTTGATTGATGGTTGGTAAAAGGGGAAGGCTCATGCCTTGATTATTTGGTTGATATATTTGTAAGTTTTGACTTTGATTTAAATCTACCAAAGGAAAAGGTGTTCCAAAATTTAGATTGGGCATGCTCACTTTTGTTGTACCATTGAGGTTTGGAGGAGATAATGATCCCATGTATGGTTTGTAAAAATGCAAGTTTTACAAATCAATTGGCATCGTAAGTTTTGGATAGTTTGGTTGAATTGGATTAGTCATGATGGATGAATCAAGTTTATATTCCATGTTCCTCTTGTGTTTTGACCTTGTTGACCTCTGAGGGGTTTAGGACCAATGATGAGATGAAGGATGAAAGGGGTGAATGATATGGGTGTTTAAAATTTTAGGAACTTTAGATCAATGCTAGACTTTAGCACTTTTTTTATTTAATTTTTATTGATGATAATTTGACTAGGTGTGTTAAGCCAAATAAAAAGACAATGAACTTGCAAACCCTAGGAAGTTGTGTTATCCTAGAGTAAACTCATACACAAGAGGATAGTTTGACTAAGTGTGTTAAGTCAAACAAGATGATTTTGGATGATGAACTTGTAAACCCTAGGAAGTTGTGTTATCCTAGGGTAAACTTGCACACAAGAGGATAGTTTGACTAAGTGTGTTAAGTCAAACAAGGTGATTTGATTTAGCCTGGAAGTCTAGCATGAATGATTTTTTCAAAGTTTCCAAGAGTTTGTTAATGTGATGGGATTTGATTGATGTTTGAGATGGGTGAAGTGTTTGAATTTATCCTAGATGAACCTAAGAGGACTTGCTTACTAGACCAAGATATTGAAGAACGTGATTTTCCCTAAGAGTAAATCAAACCAAAAGACCAATGTTTGCATGGAAAAACATATGACCACAAGATACCAAGCACATGTGTGGGGTCCAATTGATCTTTTATCTTGCTTAGATTTGGTTCTTTTTACCACAACCACTTTCTTGATTATGTTTCAAACTTAATGTCTAATGTCCTACTTTATTTTCATCCCACAAGGTCCATTATGTGGAAATCAAGGAAATATGGGCAAAAGTTTCATGGTGTTGACTTTGGGAGAAACAAATTGAGCTGTCTAAATGTTTAGAATCCTTCTAGAGATAAGAATCCCTAGGGACATGCGGTAACATGTGGACACCTCCAAGGTATTTGTTCTTCCAAAGGGTTTGAAATTCTGATGATTCGTTGAATTTTTCTTTCCAATGTTTTAGATCCAAACAAAGTGTTTTGATTTCAGTGACATGCACATCCCTAAGATGAAAAGACAATATTTGTTGGGTTCCCACTTGGATGAATCCAGCTACGCATATTCAGTGTGGATGACTAGATGCTTGACCACGCTGGCTCCCCTCCATGGCACACACTTCTAGAGTCAGCCAAGCATCAGTATCCATGAATCTCTCATGGCATAATTTTCATCTCTACAATAGAACTGCATGTATCTGTGGGGAGGCTTCAAAGGACATGACCTTTTGCACCAACAAATAGAAAATGATTTTTGGCTTCTAAATTAAAAAATTTAGTAAGGGCATCCAGATTAGGGGCTGCAATGATAAACTCCTTGTGAGAGATCTCCCAACCCTTAGAACAATGGATTTGTGTATCACATGGATATAGGGGGGGAGTTATCATTAACCGCTTCCCATTGTCCATGGCTAAATCACCATGAGCACGAATTTATATAGCGGTTTGGAAGAGCTTGGATTTAGCTCGTTACCGCTTGAGTCATTCCCTTGGGGTGAGTACTTTTTCCCACCAAGGCAAGCCCTCTAAAGTAAAAAAAAGTGAGTGAAAATATTCGTAGTTCGATCAATCTTTGTTGAGAAACAAAGAGAGTGCTAGAATCAAAAATTTCCATTAAAATTGTAAGTTCTTTGCCCATTTTAAATCCCATGATTTGCCTATCTTTCTAATAATATTCCTTTGTCCCCATCCAAAATGTTCAAATACATTTACCGCCATTCAAAAAGGAAAAAATTAATTCATATATTTTAACTACCGCTCTCATTATTCATGTCATTTACTGCCTTAACTCGGCCTCCCACAATGGGCTCGCGATATGGCGGTGGCAGTTAATAAGCAAGCACAAAACAGTTACCGCACCACCATGTGCGGTCTAAGCATAGACTATGGTGGCGTAGTGGGCGGTTAGTACCCAACGCAGTAGCAGCGAGCAGGCGGTCTAGAGGCATACCACGGTACCGCACATAGTTCTGACAGAGACCGCAATAACTACGGTAGATGAAGGTGGTGGTGAGGTAACCAGTGAAGACAGGTACCACGGTACCATTGGCAGTCAAGCCAGTGGCTGCGATAGTGTAGTGAACAAGGTCAGTGACTACAGGGTAGCGGTCAATGTTGGTTACTACAGTACCACTGGTGGGTGAAGTGGAGACCACGATGGCGTGGTGATCGTGAGTGCAGCGGCAACGTGGCTACCACTATACCGCAAGGGGGCATCACAAAGACCACGGTGAGAGCGGTAAGTGCTAAGGTAGTGGAGGGTGGTAGTCAGAGTATGTCACTGCCATACCACGGGCAAGTAAAATATAGACCGTGATAGAGCAGTAGAAGGTGAGAAAGCAGTGATATTTGGATACCACAGTATCGTGAGGAGGCAACGAGTAGACCACGATAATGTGGGTAACGGTCAAAGTTGACAGTTCATGATGGTATCGCCATACCACCAGTGATAGAAATGAATCATGTGGTTGAGTGGTAAGGGCATTATGGACGGAGAAGGCCGTGGAAACTTCAACCACCACGGTATAGCCAGAGACATAGACAAGGGTTGTGGTTGAGCGGTAAGGAAGTGGTGAAGACAGAGATAACAATAAATGATAGTCACCGCTATACTGCGGGTGAGCAGAATGAAGGGTGTGGTAGCGCGGTGGAGGAAGAGAAGACAGTCAAGGCCAAAGACCGCTATACCATGGCCGGTCAACAAGTTGATCGCGGTAGAGTAGTAAATAAAACAAAAGCCATAGGGGACCAAAATGTAAAGAGCGATTAAGTTATAAAGTGAAATTAAAAGTTCAACTATAGTCAGAAATATTTGATTTTCCGATAAGGAAAACCTAATCAAATATTTTATTTTTTGTCTGAGAATATGGAACGGTTTTACCAGAAACTAAAGGGTCACAACCCTTGGGATATGTTGTATAAATGTATTGAAAAATCAAAGAAAAGGGTAGATTTTTAGGTAGTTGGATAGGGTGAACAATTGCCAAAATAAGATATCGTGATGTATATTGTAAAACCTTTTCAGATGATATAATGGAGAAGAATACATATATTTGGTGATCAAATATTGGTGTCAGTTGTTTTTCAAATTAAAAAATTATTTGGTTGTCTCCAAGTTGGTGTTCCTTATTATTTGAATTTATTCCAAGTGAATACTAAAATTTATCAGACACATTTGTTGTTCTTGTGTAATTTGCTTAATTGGTTTCTTCAAATAGGAATTAAAATCCTATTAACAGATTACAATAATTTGGAAATGTCAATTGGATCAATAAGAATAGTCTATAATTAAAGGCTGCCATACTGTCTCCAAAAAATCCTATTAAGTTATTCAAAACCGAATATATCAAGTATATGTTTCATTTTGTCAGTACATATCTGCTGCCACTGTGTGACCCCTTTTAATTGGTTCATTCAAGGAAGGATTAAAACCCTTTTAGATAGATCACAGTAACCTAGTAGGCTTTGATTGGATCAATAAGAAGAGTTTTGTCAGTCACAGCCTTGCACGTTTATACTAGGTATAAACAAGTATAAGTGCCAAACAATTAGAATTGTATCCAATTAGTAGGTCACATATCATTTACATCTTGACTCCATTTACCCAATAGAAGTAGGCACTGGTCATACCAATTCCATTTTAGGATTTCACAAAATCTTATCTATATATTCATATTTCAAACATCATTAGGAGTAGAAGTAGTTATTAAGCTTTTAGCTATCCCTCACTGTTTGCCATTAGGGATAGATAACACAAGTAGGAATCATACAACTCAAGTCTGCATCATTTACATAGGTTCACTCACCTTGGTCTAGCAAAACCTAAAGAGAAGAAGGTTCAATTGCATCAATTGGTCTTGTACATTGGCCAAAAATGTTGTGAGAGCTTGGTAACCTCTCGTGGTTGAAACCTATTTTTTTGAGACCCAACAGTTTGGTGACTCTACTAGGGAATAACTTGAGAAAATTCTAGTGGTAGGAAGCCTTTCCATATAGAGTCATTGAAGAGAGATTTGTAGTTAAGAAGTTTGAAAAGTGACTCCGCTGGGTGAAATAATAACATTTTTATTTTCTCACTTTTAAAAGTGGGTGGCGACTCTGAATGAACAAGTGCATTGGGACTGATAAAATAAATACAGATCAGAAAGAAATCATCCTAGATTTCAGACTATCACAATTACTCACAACATGCAAGGAAGAAGGTCTTTGTATAGAGATGGTGATGGTCCTAATGACAAAAGTAAGTGGACTTACAAAAATGCGTAGGGCAAGAAAGTGTCTAAGGACTTGGGCCCAACAACTAAAAACAAAACATCAAAACTACAGGTGGAAACACATAATTCATATGATGCATTAGCAAATGAGAAATCCCCTCTATCGAATAGACCCCAAGAAAGTTGAAGAGATCATGGCTAGATTTGAAGTTGAAAGAGAAGAGAATTGGCATAAGTATGATCAGAGAATGGATTTTCTTGAAAATAATCAGGATGGACTTGGTTATGAAATGGCCTCTGAAGAAAATTATGAACTTAGGATCCAAAATGAGATAGATGTATGGTTGGAATGCAAAAGGAAAGAAACAGAAAGATAGAGAGCAACATATGAGTGAAATCTTCAGGCAATGAGAGAACTTAAGGAATTGAAGTTGCAAAAGGCTCAGATTAAGACGCCAATGGCTGACTCACCCAAATATGTGCCACCTCATAAAAATAACAATAATGCAGGCCCATAAAATTCTCCACAAGCCCACCAAAATCAGCCAGGGAATCAATATAGATATCAAAATGCTCCACCACAACATCAGGGTGTTCAACCACCTCCTTATCAATAGCATCTACCCCCACAAGGTTAGCAATATGTGGCAAATAATAATCCATTGTACCAACGTTAGCATTACCAAAATCCTCCTCCACAATATGCAACCATGATCAGGCAGTTTGACTTGGATGGATTTTAAATATGTCCTTATCCTATGGACAACAGTTGGAGAAGTCTTGTCCCAAAATTCATAGGGAGTAGTGCAATTACAACTGAAGAGAATTTAAGGAGATTTAATGCTTTTATGCAATATTTGGATATGCAATATGAAGATGTGCAGATGAGGTTGTTTATGATGTCACTAATTGAAGATGCCAGAGATTGGATTAATAGTTTTCCAATAGCCTCTATTGATTCTATTCATGTGTTTTATGAAAAGTTCCTTGAGCAATATGGGAATCAATATGCACCAGAATTTGCTTTGCATGAATTGGTGACTATTCAGAAGCATCAAAATGAGTCAGCTTATGATTTCAATCAGAGGTTTTCTAAATTGCATAATAAGATACCTCTTGGATCCAAATTAGTTGATCCTTCTGCATTGAGTATTTATTTAAAATATTTTGATCCTAAGATAGGATATGAGCTTAGGAACAGGGGTCCCAGAAATTTGGCTAAAGCTCAAAGGATAGCACTCACTATTGAAAATAACAGGAAGGCTGCAGGGATGATTTCCAAGAGAGATAACCCTAGGGTTCCCCAATATGCTCCTCCAAATAAACAGGAAATCACATATAGGAATGAAAGGCCAAGACTACATGACATGCCATATAATACAAATTGAAGAGATGGAAAGCTGGTGATGGATAATAGGCCAAGAAATAAAGAGACACCTAATCCTAAAGAAGAGAGGGACATACATGGTTGATAATAGTCCTTGGTGTCCAATGTGTGACTTGCCACACTCTTCAGAGCATTGTGTTGTAGCTCAATCAATGCTAGGAAAAGACATAGCAGAAAATGATAATGAAGAAGATCATAATATCTATTTGACTTCTCATACTCTTCACTCAACAGAGCAAGGGTATTCATCTTTAGAAGGAGGAGGGTATGAATATGATGTTGATCATCAGAAATATAATGTTCACATGGCAGAACAACAAGTTTTTTCTGACTATGAGGAAAGTGATGATGAACAAGGTTCTCCTACTACATCATATCAAACCAATAAGGGAAATATGAGGAGACCATCTAAGGAAGAAATTAAAATATTGACCATTGCAGTAGTTGAACAAGCTAAAAGCAAGTATTGGCTAAGAAACAGAATAGTGAATGAGAATGAAGGTGTTCCAAGAGGAATATTTTTGAAAAATAAAAAGATATCCCATGAAAAATCAAAAGGGATAGATGACAAGCACTTTGATAAAAAGGAACAGAAGCATGTCCCTGAAGAAGGAAATAAAGAATTTCTTAAGGACAAGCAAAAGCTAGATCAGGCACCCAAAGGGGAGAAAGAGGAGAACAAAGGAGAGCTAGTAGAGCAAAAGACAGTGATCACGACTGAAGGTACATCTTTTGACTTCATGCAAGCTTTGTCCCAGGTAAAAACGTTTGTCCCATTACTTGAAATGATGAAAATTAAGGAGTATAGGGAAAGTGCTATTCAATTAATGTCTAGTGGGAGGAATCAAAATGTGAACTTTGAACAAAAGGAGAATCTTGGAGTTGCTGATAAGAAAGGAAAAATAAAAGTTTCAGAAGTTTTCCTAAATAATGCATTAATGAATACACCACAAATTGATCCATTTTTCACTACCCTACTCATAAATGGTAAATTGGTAAGAAATTGCATAATAGATTCAGGTGCTTATATGAATATTATGCTAGTAGGGGTAATGAAACAACTTGGTATGTGGATAGATATTGAGGGTGGTAAATGTTATGCTATGGATAGCAGGCTTGGCCTAGTTGTGGGGATTATGAAAAATGTAGAAGTAAAACTAGCAACCTACCCACAGGAAACCTATAATATTGATATAACTGTGATTGATACACCTCCTCAGTTTGGAATGCTTTTGTCAAGACAATGGACTGCAGCAGTTGGAGGTAATGTGCAGTTTGATTTATCATATGCCAAAATACCAATTAATGGTGAAGAAGTAAAGTTGTATAGAGAACCAAGAATGAATCAGATTGTTGAGTATGTTCCTCAAGAACAACTTAATTTATTTTGTGATGTGGATTTAGGGAGTTTTGAAGTAGAATTATCTCAGCCAGAATTAGTGAATACTAGCCCAATTGATAAACTTGTCTCTAGAAATCAGCAGTGTGTGTGGAAAATGTACTTTGATGGGGCATGCAATCAAGAAGGTAATGGAGCTAGGGTAGTTTTCATATCACCTGAAGGTACAACATTTAAATATTCATTTTGGTTGGATTTTGAATGTACAAATAATGTGGCTAAGTATGAAGCCTTGTTGATTGGTTTGAACATGGTTGTCAAACATAAGATTAAGTTGTTGTCTATCTTGGGAGATTCTGAGCTAGTTGTGTCACAAGTTAGATCAAAGTATGTTGCAAAGAACAAGAGGCTGAAACAATATAGAAATGTTGTCTGGGATACAATGGAACTGTTTGATGCATTTTCAATTGATTGGATAGATACATCTGAAAATTTAATGCCTGACTTTCTAGCTAATGTAGCCTTAAAGAAAGATGATATCACTTTGGCAGGAGTGTCTTAGGTTGAATTCAAAACAAGACCATCATTCCCTAACAATATATATAGTTGGCAAGTTTTTAATGATGATACTGACCTTTTGAAGTTTCTTCATTGTATAGACCAGTATGAAGCACAGGAGATTGACTTCGATGCTTTTGTGGAAGAAGTGGATGGGAAACAGACTATATTTGGGAAGGAAGTTTGGTAGCTTAAAACTAACAAGCTTCCCAAAGGGCTTGTGGCATTGGAGAGAGTGTATGATGGGACTTATCATTCTCTCATAAAGCAGACACTTGTTAAGAAAGAAGATATTGAAGAAATAAATTTGGGAACTAAATTAGCACCAAAAAGAGTATATCTGAAAGAAAATAAGCCCAAGTATCAAGAGAATGTTGATTACATTGCTAAGAAAATACAAGCCTGTGTTTGCTTGGTCTTATGAGGATTTGAAGGCATATAGAGAAGATATTTTTCAGCATGAGATTCCACTTAAGCCAGACACAAAGCCATTCAGACAGAAGAAGAGGCCTATCAACCCAACTCTGGAACCTAAGATGCAAGAGGAGCTAGCAAAGCTCAGAGATGGAGGTATCATAAAACCCATTAGGCATTCAACATGGGTCTCGAATTTGGTTCCAGTCAAGAAGAAAAATGGGGACATAAGACTGTGTGTAGATTTCAGAAATCTGAATGTTGCTTCCCTAAAAGATAATTATCCTCTTCCAAACATGGAGGCAATATTACACAAAGTAATAGGATGTGAGCTATTTTCAATGATGGATGAGTTTTATGGATATAACCAGTTCAAAGTCAAAGAATCTGAGCAGTACAAGACAGAATTCACTACACCATGGGGAATGTATGTATATGTAAGAATGCCATTTGGTCTCACAAATGCAGGAGCTACCTTTCAAAGGGCCATGGATGTGGCATTTGCAGATCTAATCAATGCTATAATGGTGGTATATCAAGATGATATCACTGCTTATTCCAAAAAGACAAAGAATCATGTGGGGGACTTAGAGAAGATCTTCATCAAAGCTTTGGAATATGGTATTCGTTTTAATCCTAAAAAATGTCATTTTGTTGTCACAGAGGGTAAACTTTTGGGGCATATTGTGTCAAGAGATGGAATTAGGATATATCCTGAAAGAGTAGATTTCATAGATAAAATTCCCATTCCCAAAACTGTCAAAGCAATCCAATCATTCTTTGGCCAAATTAATTTTGTTCGGAGGTTTGTGTCCAATTTAGCTGAGATTGTTAAACCTATATCTAAGATGTTGAAAAAAGGAGAAAAATTGGATTGGACTGCTGAAGCTATGGATGCTTTCATGTCTATAAAAGGAGCTTTCAAAGAAGCCCCTATCTTGAAGTCCCCTGATTTTAGTAAACCATTTCAGATATTTTCTTTTGCTTCATTTTACACCATAGCAGATGTCATATTGCAGAAAAATGATGAAGGCCATGAGCATCATGTTTCCTTTTTCAGAAAATCTTTGTAGGGGTCAAAATTGAAGTATGATATTATGGAAAAACAAGCTTATGCATTGGTCAAAGCAACAAAGGCTTTCAATGTTTATCTTGTTGGTGCTAAGGTAATTGCTTATGTCCCACATGCAGTTGTGAAGGATATCCTTGTGCACACAGAGGTGATAGGGAAAATATGTAGATGGATTAATAAAATCCAAGAGTTTAATATGGAGATTCAGATTACCAAATTGGTAAGAGGACAGGGTCTGGCCAGGCTGATGGCAGAAACAAATATTGAAGCAAACCAAATCTACAATGTAGAGGGTAAGGAAGAGGTTGTAGCAAGTATTGAGCATACTCCATGGTATACATATGTGATGTATTATCTTAAACACATGAAATGTCCTTAAGGGATGAATGACAATCAAAGGAGAACTTTGAAGTTGCAGGCTTCTAAATATGTTTTTATAGAAGGGGATTTATTCTGGAAGAATAGGGATGGCATATTGCTATTATGTTTCGATGAGTCCCAGGCAAGACATGTCTTGAGAGAAATGCATGAAGGGGTTTGTGGAGGCCATTATTCCGCTAAGACCACTGCACACAAGATTCTCAGGGCTGGTTATTATTGGCCTAAGGTGTTCAATGATTCTTTTACACATGTGAGGAAATGTGAAGCTTGTCAGAAATTTTCAAGGAGGTTGAAGTATCAAGGAGCATTGCCACTTCGACCCTTGCAGGTAGAAGCACCTTTTCACCAATAGGGAGTTGATTTCATTGGAGAAATACAAGAGATCAAGTGGAGGACATAGGTGGATACTAGTGGCCACAGATTATTTTACTAAGTGGGTGGAGGTTGTCCCAACTAAGCAAGGTGGTAGTGAACTTTTTGATGGAGAATGTTATAACCAGGTTTGGCACCCCTATCAGATTGATCACAAATAATGGGATGTGTTTTAGATCTGAAGAGTTCAGATATTTTTGCAAAACATATGGCATTGATGTTTCTTATTCTACCCCATATCATCCACAAGCAAATGGTCAGGCAGAATCAAGCAATAAAAATCTTTTGAAGATAGTAAGGAGGATGTTGGATACAAATAAAAAGGCATGGGATTCAAAGTTAAGATTGGTTGTATGGGTAGATAGGATTATAGTGAAGAAGGAAACTAGAAAATCTCCATTTGAATTGGTGTATGGGACACAAGCAAGGATGCCACTACAGAACATTTTTCTAGTTTATAATTTTATTCTATAAGAAGACCTAGATATTCCTAAATCTATGGAGGAAAGAATGGAACAGCTTGCAGAACTTGATGAAATAAGAAGAATGGCTCAGAAGCAGAATGTGAAGTTACAGTCACAAATGAAATATCTTTTTGATAAAAATTCCAAGGAGAGGAAGTTTGGAGAAAATGACGTAGTGTTAATGTGGAATGCTCAGTGTCAGGAGAAGGGGAAGCATGGAAAGTTTGAAGCTTTATGGTTGGGCCCCTTTTTGATAACTGGTAAAGGAAGTGAAGATTCATATTTCCTGCGGAACATGTCTGGAGAAGAGCAGGAGTTGCCTATACATGGGCAGTTCTTGAAGCATTTCTTCTCTTAAGGAAGAGCAGGGGATTAAGGATTGCCAGTGCATGGACAATTCTACTTAAAACTCTTTAAACATTCTTTTCCATGCACAGTAGTTTTAGAAAAAATTTGAAGGGTCTAGGTTTGCCAGTACATGGACATTCCTAGAGGTTCCCTTTTTTGAAAACTCTATTTTCTTTCCATCTATAGTAGTCTAGGGTTTCTCCATTTGCCATTTTTCTATTTTCCATCTCCTCCATGCTCTTTCATCCCCTACATCTTTCATTGCCTTCATTTTCATGTTCAGTTATGTCTCGATCTACTCTCCCAGAGAATTCTGGATTCTTGCAATGATTTGTAAAATCACTCATCCCCAATAGGAGCAACTGTTAGAACCAAAAATTTCCATTAAAATTCTAAGTTCTTTGCCCATTTTAAATCCAATAATTTTCCTATCTTTCTAATAATATTCCATTTTCCCCATCCATAATGTTCAAATACCTTTACCGCCGTTCAAAAAAGCCAAAATTAACTCATATATTTTAACTATCGCTCTCATTATTCATGTCATTTACCGCCTTACCTCAGTCTCCCACAATGGGCTCGCAGTATGGCAGTGGCAGTTAACAAGCAAGCAAAAAATAGTTATCATGCCACTGTGCGCGATCTAAGCATAGACCGCGGTGCCATGGTGGGTGGTTAGTAACCAGCGCAGCAACAGCGAGGAGGCGGTCTGGAAGCATACCACAGTACTGCACACGGTTCTGATGGAGACCACGATGACTGTGGTAAATGAAGGTGGCAGTGAGGTAACTAGTGAAGACAACTACTGCGGTACAGCTGGCAGTCAAGCCAGTGGCCGCAGTGAACAAGGCCAGCAACTATGGGGTAGTGGTCAATGTTGGTTACCGCGGTACCGCTGGTGGGTAAAGCGGAGACCGCAGTCGCGCGGTGATCGTGAGTGAAGTGGCAACGTGGCTACCGCTATATCACAAGGGGGCATCACAAAGACCATGGTGAACACGGTAAGTGCTAAGGCAGTGGAGGATGGCAGTCAAAGTATGTCACCACCATACAGCAAGTAGGTAAAATACAGACTGCGGTAGAGCGATAGAAGGTGAGAAAGCAGTGACTGTTGGATACCGTGGTACCGTGAGGAGGTAATGAGCAGACCGCGGTAACACGGGTAACGGTGGAAGTTGACAATTAATGCTAGTATCACCATACCGCCAGTGACAGAAATGAAGCCTGCAATTGAGCGATAGGGGTGCAGTGGATGGAGAAGGCCATGGAAAATTCAACCACCATAGTACCGCCAGAGACATAGACAAGGGTTGCGGTTGAGCAGTAAGGAAGTGGTGAAGACAAAGATAACAATAAATGCTAGTCACTTCTATATCGCGGGTGAGTAGAATGAAGGGTGAGGTAGCGCGGTGGAGGAAGAGAAGACAGTCAAGGCCAAAGACCGCTATACCATGGCCGGTCAATAGGTTGATCGTGGTAGAGTAGTAAATAAAACAAAAGACATAGGGGACCAAAATGTAAAGAGCGATTAAGTTATAAAGTGAAATTAAAAGTTCAACTATACTTAGAAATATTTCATTTGCCAATAAGGCAACCTAATCAAAAAAAAAAATTATGTCTGAGAAAATGTAATGGTTTTACCAGAAACTGAAGGGTCACGATCCTTGGGATATGTTGTATAAATGTATTGAAAAATCAAAGAAAAGGGTAGATTTTTAGGTAGTTGGATAGGGTGAATAGTTGCCAAAATAAGAAATTGTGATGTATATTGTAAAACCTTTTCAGATGATATAATGGAGAAGAATACATAGATTTGGTGATCAAATATTGGTGTCAGTTGTTTGTCAAATTAAACAATTATTCGGCTGTCTCCAAGTTGGTGTTCCTTATTATTTGAATTTATTCCAAGTGAATACTAAAATTCATCAGACACATTTGTTGTTCTTGTGTAATTTTCTTGATTGGTTTCTTCAAATAGGAATTAAAATCCTTTTAACAGATTAAAGTAATTTGGAAATGTCAATTGGATCAATAAGAAGAGTCTATAATTAAAGGCTGCCATACTATCTCCAAAAAATCCTATTAAGTTATTCAAAACCGAATATATCAAGTATATGTTTCATTTTGTCAATACACATTTGCTGCCACTGTGTGACCCCTTTTAATTGGTTCCTTCGAGGAAGGATTAAAACTCTTTTAGATAGATCACAGTAACCTAGTAGGCTTTGATTGGATCAATAAGAAGAGTTTTGTCAGTCACATCCTTGCACATTTATACCAGGTATAAACAATTAGAATTGTATCCAATTAGTAGGTCACACATCATTTAAATCTTGACTCCATTTACCCAACAGAAGTAGGCACTAGTCATACCAATTCCATTTTATGATTTCATAAAATATTATCTATATATTCATATTTAAAACATCATTAGGAGTAGAAGTAGTTATTAATCTTTTATCTATCACTCACTGTTTGCCATTAGAGATAGATAGCACAAGTAGGAATCATACAACTCAAGTCTGCATCATTTACATAGCTTCACCCGCCTTGGTCTAGCAAAACCTAAAGAGAATAAGGTTCAATTGCATCAATTGGCCTTGTACGTTGGAAAAAAACATTGTGAGATCTTGGCAACCTCTCGTGGTTCAAACCTGCATTTTTGAGACCCAATAGAGAGAACACATGCCATATGTTCCACTCACACTTGCGAGATGTTTTGTTCAATTTTAATCCCCAAAATGAAATGTGGAGGCAATTACTTTACTCAACTTAAGATCACCAAAAGGGCTTTTGATTCTCAAGATTTCCGTGAGGCACAATAGAAGCGCATACGTCCTTTTGATGGTATTACTTTGAGTAAGAAATTACAAAACAAAAATAACAATTGTTCATTTTAAGTCCATAAAGCAAAAGTGAATTCCTTTTATAGCACCAAATCAAATGTGGGATTTTCCTTGTTCAATTGTTAAACCTTAAACCAAATCTAGTAAGTTGTTCTAAAGTTCCTTCTAAGCCCTTTGTTTGCAAAATTTGAAAGAAAATTTGTATTGTTCTTTTTAAAACCCAAAAGGAAATTTAGTGTTCCCTAAAGCATTAAAGATAACAAATTCTTTATGAGAGATTGAGAATTCTCTAAGAGTGTTAAACAACACTAAAGTGTTTAAAAACACTTGGTATAAGATGATAATGATCTCATAATGCCACCTTCCACTTTGTTTTCCTCCTTGCCCTAACTTGCAAAAAATGATTAAAACCAGAAAATACAAAGACCGCAAACAGGTTAATAGTTCAAAAAGCTGGAAAACAAAAAGGCACATTTCAAAAAAAATTAAATTTGAACTTTTTACAGTCACTCAGCGGTGTAGTTAGAAAATGTGGCAAAGTTTAGAAACTCCAGTGGCACAATATAGTGTCACTGATCACTGAGAGCGGTGCTCTACAGTAAGACAGAGAGCACAAAGGCGATGCTATTTGGGCCTAGCGATGCAATTTGGAGTTTAAAAACCCACGGTGTAGTTTGAAAATTTAAATTTTGTGGGCGGGAAGACTCCAATGGTAGAGTTTGGAGTTTGGAGTGGTGCAATATAGCGCCGCTGGACTGTGAGGAGTGCAATTTCTTGTAGGCACAAAAATGTCAAAAAACCACGGATTTTTGGAAAAACATGATGAATTTCTCCAAATCAGCCCTCCTTCTAGCATCAAAATGTCAACCCCAATCCTATACCTGCACAAATATAGCAAACAAACACAATGTTATATCAATATGCAATTTAATACAAGGATTCCCCATGAAATCGATTTGCAATGTTCAAATAGGAAAGAAAATGAACAAATGAACAAAGAAAACAATCAAATCCTATTCTAAGATTGAAACTCTTGATCCCATGGGGGAACTTGTGCCAGTTGTGTGTAGAAATTGTCCATTTCCCAACTCCTTTGTAAGCTTGATGGTGAAGAACAATGTGACTCCTTGCTAAAATCTGCAATAACCTAGCTATGGTGATGACAAATGCTCAAGAAGATGAATAGAATTTTTCTCAATTGAAGATAATAACTTTGCCTTCAAATTGTGGATGGTATTGCAATAGAGGAGGCCTCTATTTATAGAATTGAGGAATGGAAGATTGACGGATTTGGATGAATGTGGGACAAAAGACCAACCAATGAGAAGAGGCCACTTGTTCACGTGATTGGAGGAGGAATGAGCACATTTTGGTAAATGTGCCCATAAATTCTATTAGATTCAAATTTGAATTTGATGAAATGACATGTTTAGAGGGAAGGGAAATGGAGTTAATGTCACTTAGATCAAGGCCAAGGACATGTAAGAGGCATTAAATGGAGATTGATGATTTAATAAATCAAATAAATTGATTTATTGTGCAAGTTGCAAAATCTAGAGGATTGAAGTGATTAGGATTAGATTTAATCATGATTTGATCAAATTAAGTAGAAATTAGGTGATTTGACAATTTTGACTTAGCTTTTAGGATTTATTTAAATCAAGATTGAGAGGAAAATGATTTAGTTAAATAAATGATTTGATTTATTTAACTAAAGGGGATGATGTTAGATTAAATTAAATAAGGTTTAATTTATTTAATCTAATAGGAGGACTTTTAGAGATTTAAATAATCAGAGACTTAGGGTTAATTAAATTAAATTGACTAATTTAATCAACAGGGAAAAATGACTTAATCAGATAAATAATGATTTAATTAATTAAGGGATGAAAAGTGATGACAAGCTAAGAAGGTGATTCAGGACGAAATGATGTTAGTAATCAGGCTCAAGTGCATCGGTCAATTTTCCATGTCTACAGGTTCAAATCTTTCTTTTGATGTTGGTCCCAATTTGTGGATGGCGTGATGGGTGGATGAAGATTTGTGACATGGTTGGTTGTAGTATTGGCATTGGTTTCATCATAAATATTCTTCATTCTCCCTATGTTGACATTCTATTGAGACGAAGTTTCCCCCAGTATGGTGGTAGTAGCATCTTTGTTCTTTGATTCTCCCTATTTTGAGATGTCTTGTTCAGAATGCATTCTCTGACAAATGGCCACTACATATGACGTCATTACAATTTGTTGCTCTGCTGACTCTGGAATATCTTTTTTTGTCTAACCTATTTCCTTGAGTGGATAATGTTGGATATCTTCATACATGATGTCCTCAGTCTGATATTGGGATATGTCTAATCCTAATGTTGACGACTGAGATGTTGACAATTGAGTTTGACTGTATGAATCAATATCTTCCTCTTTTTGTGTAATAATGTCAGGAGTAAAGGAATCCTGTTCTAAATGAAGATCATCTACATGTCCATCCATGGGAAGCATCTCATGGGTAGATGGAGGGGTATGTGTTATGTGGATGTGATCATCTTGTATAGATAGGAGAGTGTCCATTATATCATTGTAGTAGCTTGGAAACAAATTCTTGATCTTGATTAATTTCAAAATTGTTTTCAACATGTTTTGGATCAAGTTCTTGACATGGGTCAATTTCAAAGAATGGATTGCTTATAAAGGGTTCTTGGATATCTTCATTAGGCATAGGAAGTTTCTCAAATGTCATGAAGTCAAAGGATGTCCATATGTTTTGGAAAGGATCATTGCTAGACCTTGGTGAAAGATGTTCATCATGCTTTGGAATAAATTCTTCAGATATGTCCTCTGACTCATTAGGTGATGTAGAGACATTTTCAACATGATCATCGGTCAAAGGATCTTGATCATCATTTTCAATGATTGTGGTGGGAATCTGTTGCAAGCTTTGCAGAGCGAGTAATGTCTATGTTTTTTGCTGAGCCAACAACACTTGTTGTTGGTCATGTTGTTGTTGTGCCAACAATGCTTGTTGTTGGGCTTATTGTTGAGCTACTTGTTGTTGTGCCTAAAAATCTTGCAGGACTTGTTGATACGCTTGTTGATGGATTTCTTGCAATTGTGTCTGGTATTGTGCTTGCGTCTATCAAACCTGGTGCTAGTCTTGAGCTTGATCCTATGCTTTTTGGTTTGCTTGTGTCACTTGTGCTAATTGCGCTTGTGCTTGCTGAGTAGCTAGTTGTGCAGCTTGTTGGTTTTGAAGCGCCTTTTGGTGGGAAGCTTGTCAAGCGGCTTGCAACACGATGGACAATGAATTTTCCATGTTGTTTTTTGGTGGTGGTGGTAGTGGATTGGGAATGGTGTTGACCATTGTGATGAGCGGAACGGTCACATTGATTGTCGGGGTTTGAGTGGTAGAGGGTGTGACTGAGATGCTTGGTCCCTGCGAAACTATGCTTTAAGAGACTTGGGGTGTGCTAACCTGAACGGCTGCCATCTATCATTGTGATATCAATGGCAACACAAGAGGATTTGATATGATGTTTTGATTAGGTTGATGGTTAGTGGGTAAAGGAGGAAGGCTCATGCCTTGATTGTTTGGTTGATAGATTGATAGATTTTGACTTTACTTTAAATCTACCAAAGGAAAAGGTGTTCCAAAATTCAGATTGGGCATGCTCACATTTGTTGTACTATTGAGGTTTGGAGGAGATAATGATGCCATGTATGGATTGCATAAATGTGAGTTTCGATAATCAATTGGCATTGTGACACTTGGATAGTTTGGTTGACTTGGATTACTCATGATGTATGAGTCGAGTTTAAACTCCATGTTTTTCTTGTGCTTTTGACCTTGTTGACCTCTAAGGGGTTTAGGACCAATGATGAGATGAAGGATGAAAGGGGTGAATGATATGGATGGTTAAACTTTTAGGAACTTTGGATCAATGTTAGACTTTAGGACTTGGTTTGATTTGATTTTGATTGAGGATAATTTGACTAAGTGTGTTAAGCCAAACAATGTGATAATGAACTTGTAAACCCTAGGAAGTTGTGTTATCCTAGAGTAAACTCGTACACAAAAGGATAATTTGGCTAGGTGTGTTAAGCCAAACAAGGTGATGTTGAACTTGTAAACCTTAGGAAGTTGTGTTATCCTAGAGGTAAATTCGCTCAAGAGGATTGATAATTTGACTAAGTGTGTTAAGCCAAAAAAAGTGATAATGAACTTGTAAACCCTAGGAAGTTATGTTATCCTAGAGTAAACTCGTACACAAAAGGATAATTTGGGTAGGTGTGTTAAGCCAAACAAGGTGATGTTGATTTTTCCTAAAAGTCTAGCATAAGTGATGTTTTCCAAGGTTACAAAAGTTGTTGATGAAATGGGATTTTGATAAATGTTTGGATGGATGAAGTGTTTGACTTGATCCTAGATGAACCTAAGAGGACCTGCTTACAAGACCAAGGTAATGAAGAACATTATTTTCCCTAAAAGTGGTTCAAACCAAAAGACCAATGTTTGCATGAAAACCAAATGACTCAAAAGGGACCAAGCACATGTGTGGTTCAATTGTCTGTTATCTTGCTTAGATTTGCTTATTTTTACCATAAACACTTTCTTGACTATGCTCTTCAAACTGAATGTCTATGTCTCAATTCCTTCTCATTCCACAATGTCCATTATGTGAAAATCAAGGTTTCAAGAGCACAATTTCCTAGGTTGACTTTAGTATGAACAAATTATGATGTAAATCCAAATGCTTAGAGACCTCTAAGGATAAAATCCCTAGGGAAAGCAGCAACACTTGGATTTGGTCAAAGGTATTTTCCCCTCCTAAAGGGTTTGAAATTTGAAAATTTTGTGGATGTTTGTTTTTGAATGTTTATGATCAAAGCAATGTGTTTTCAATTCCAAGAACATCTCCAATCCTAGGATGAATCTAGACAATATTTGTTGAGATCCCACTTGGATAAATCCAGTTGTGCATATTCAGTGTGGATGATTAGATGTTTGACCACATAGGCTCCCCCTTATAGTGCACTTGCTTCTCAGGTCAGCCAAGCATCAGTACCCATGAAACTCCCATGGCATACTTTTCATCTCTACAATAGAATCACATGTATATGTGGGGCAGCTTCAAAGGACATGATCTTTTGTACCAACAAATAGTTTAGAATTTTGGCCTTTGCTAAACAATGAATTTTAATGCGGGCATTTCATTCATGTGGGACCATCCATGTGGCGAGAGACCATTGTTGCCCTTCTCATCGGAACAATCCTTGTGACTCTTTCTCAAAATTTCATCGAGAATCCACACTAATATATTGGTTGGAAGTCGCTTGGCTTTAGTGTGTTCCCGATAGGGTCGTTCCCTTGGGTGATTATTTTTTCCCACAAGGCAAGCCCTCTAAGATAAACAAAAATGAGCAACCATATCCCGTAGTTTGATCGACTTTCATTGAAAAACAAAGGGAGAACACTCACACTCGCAAGATTGGTTCAATTGTTAGGTACCCAAATTAAAACATGGAGGCAATATTTTATGCAACTTAATGTCACCAAAAATACTTTTGATTCTCAAAATTGCCGTGATGCGCGAGAGAAGCGCATACGCCTTTTTAAATGAAATTACTTTGCAAAAAAGATTACAAGACACAAAAACAAATGTTCATTTTAAATCCCTCAAAGCAATAATGAATTATTTTTTCAAGCACCAAAGGAAGTGTGAGATTTTCCTTGTTCAATTGTTAATCCTTAAACCAAATCTAGTAATTTTTTCTAAAGTTCTTTTTGAGCCCTTTGTTGCAAAATTTGAAATCTTTTGAAGTGTTCTTTTTAGAGCCCAAAAGAAATTTAGTGTGTCCGAAAAGCATGAAGGCAATCAAATCCTGAGAAAGGGATTATAAGTTCTCCCAAAGTGTTTAAAAACACTTGATACAATGAGATGATAAAATCATAAAGAACCCTTGGCCTTCGTTTTCCTTCACTTTTTATCAAGAAATTTCCTTTTATGGAATATTTCAATAATTCTTAGATTTTTCCATTTTTGGTATTTTTGCATGCATAACTTTGAGAGTTGTTTTTTCCCAAAAACTTTCTAAAACTAAGATAGGATGAATTGCCAACTAACATCCTAAATTCGAAACATGAACTTCGAGTTATTAACAAAAACAACTTTTAAAAAACTAGAAAAAAAACACTAACTTGCCATTTTGAGGGCCAAAATGAAAGTATCAAGCCCCGGAAATGTGGCAAAATGGCCACCAACCAATTGGTTGGCAATCCCCATGCCACCTTATAATGAAACCACCTGTAAAATTTAAGCCAAAACCCACATCTGAGTCAAACGTTATGATCTCGAGAAGTTCCTACATCAAAAAAAATGTTAAAAATAATCATAAATTTGCCTTTTACCAAACTCCAACAGTGCAATCTGCGGGTGCGACGCAGTTTGAGAAGGCCAACAGTGGGATATAGCATCGTTGATGATTGAGAGCAGTGCAATAAAGCATCGTTGATGACTAAGACCGACACTCTACAAAAAAATAATGACCGTGATTGCAGCACTATTTGACCCAACGGCATAGTTTGGAATTTGAAAAACCTAGGGTTGAGTTTGATATTTGAATTTTTTGAGCGGGAAGACTCTCATGACAAATTTAGAATTTAGGAGCGGTGCAATATAGTGTCGTTGGACTGGTAGTGGTGTAGTTTGGTGCCGCTAGACTGTGTGTGGTGCATTTTCCTATGAGCTGCAAATAAAAACATAAAAAACACAAAAAATTTCAAAAAAGTAATGAAATCCTTCAGATTTTCCCTCCTAGTGCCAAAATATGAACCCCAATCCTATACCTGCACAAACATAGAAAAAAAACACAATGTTAGATCAATATGCGAGTTAAGACAAGGATTCCCCATGAAATCCATTTGCAATGCTCAAATAGGAAAGAAAATGAAGAAATGAACAAAGAAAACAATGAAATCCTATTTTAAGATGCAAACTCTTGATCTCATGGGGGAATTGGTGTCAATTGTGTGTAGAAATTGGCCCTTTCCCAACTCTTTTGTAAGCTTGATGATGGTTGATCCACTTGATGGTGAAGAACAATGTGACTCCTTGCTAAAATCTACAATAACCTAGCTATGGTAATGGCAAATGCTCAAAAAGATGAATAGAATTGCTTTCAATTGAAGATAATAATTTTGCATTCAAATTGTGGATGATGAATGAGAGGAAGAGTCTCTCATTTATAGATTTCAAATTGGAAGAATGAGCAAGATTTGAGCAATGTGGGATCATTCAACATCCAATGGCCAAGTGTCACTTGTCAAGATGTGAATGGAGGAAGGTTGTGCACATTTTGATGAATGTACCCATAATGCCATTAGATTCAAATTTGAATTTAATGAAATGACATATTTAGAGGGAAGGGAAATGGACTTAATGTCACTTGGCTCAATGCACAAGGACATGTAAGGTGAAATAAATGCCTTGTTGGAAGGACTAAGTCCACTTGGATTTGAATTCAAATTTGAGGGAATATTCCCCTTTTATTCCATGTTGAGAGAAAATAGGTATTTTAATAAATCAAAGTAATTGATTTATTGTGCAAGTTGCATTCTCTAGAGGATGTGACATGATTTAGGATTAAATTAATTAAAGATTAAATAATTTAATGAGGAATTAGGAGATGTGACAATTTAGACTTAAATTTAGGCATTGATTTAAATCAAATTGAGATGAAGGGTTTAATTAAATAAATGTTTTTAATTAATTTAACTAAAGGGGATAATGTTAGATTAAATCAAATAAGGTTTAATTTATTCAATTTAATAAGAAGAATTTAGAGACTTAATTTAAATAAAATAAATTATTTAAATGAACAGAGATAGAGGAATAATTAAATTAAATTTATTAATTTAAACAGCAGAGGAGAGAGACCTAATTAAATAAATAATGATTTATTTAATTAAGGGATGAAAGGTGATGATAAGCTAAGAGTATGATTTAGGATGAAACGATGTTAGTAATCAGGATCAAGTGTGTCGGTCAACTTGTATATTCTCCATGTGTACAGGTGGTCTTGTTAATTTTGGTGATGACACATCTACTAAGATTTGTGGAAAGGGTTCAATTAGTTTTGATGGCAGGCATAATACAGATGATCTTCTTTATGTCAAGGGTCTCTGACATAATCTTCTAAGTGTAGGAAAAATATGTAGCAAAGGATATAATCATGTATTTCATAATGGTGGTTGTGAAATCAGAAAAGGAAGCTCTGGTATTTTGTTTGTTGCTAGAACAAAGACATGATGTAATGTCTATAAAATCAAAGGTAGTGGTGAAAAATTCTTTATGTCTCAAACTAATGAAAGTTGGCTATGGCATAAAAGAATGGGCTGCATTAGTTTTGATAGTCTAGTGAAGATAAAATCTATTGATTTTGTGAGATATTTTCCAAAGATTAAAAAGCCTATCAATGCAATCTACAAAGAATGTCAAGTTGGAAAGCAAACAAAGACAAGATTCAAGACAAAGGAATATTCTACCACAGGACCACTAAAGTTATTGCATACAAATCTATGTGGACCTACCAGAATTAGAAGCTCATGTGCTAACAATAATTTCATGTTACATTTCTAGAATGGCTTGGGTTACATTTCTCAAAGAAAAAACAAAATATCTAGATAAGTTTAAAGAATTTAAGGCTATGGTTGAGAATGAAATGAATATGAAAAATCAAATGTTCGAGATTTGATAGAGGTGGTGAGTTTACTTCAAATGAGTAACAGTTTTTGTGAAGATCGTAGAATAAGAAGGCATTTATCATCCCCTAGAACTCCTCAATAGAATGGAGTTGTGGAAAGGAAAAACATAACAATTCAGGAAGCAGCTAGGACAATGATGAAATAAGCTAATCTTCTAGATGTCTATTGAAGAAAATCAATTCATACTATAGTGTACATTCTTAATAGAGGTCAAGTAAGACTAAATAGTTGAAATAATACCTATGAGTTATGGTATGGTAAACCTCCCATTGTGAAAATTTTAGAGTTTTTGGAAGAAAAAGTTATATCATAAGAGATGAAGAAAACTTAGGAAAGTTTGATGTAAGATTTGATGAAGGAATCTTCCTTAGATATTCTACAAAAAGCAAGGCCTATTGGTACAACAAAAAAAGGTTGAAGAATATTGTTAAGTGTGAAAATGTCAAAGTGGATGAAGAACCACATCAAAGTTCAGTACTAGATTCTGATAAACCCCCATGCAATGAAGAAGAAAAGGTTAAAGATAAAGGAAATGAGTTGGTGGTTGAAGAGGAATAAGCTCCAAAAAAGAATGCCAAGATGCCTAAGTATGTGTAAAAGAATCATTTAAAAGATCAGATTATTGGAGATAAGATAAAAAGGTGTGATGACAAGAAGAAAAGTTTTTATGACAAAAGAACAAGTAATTTTTTATTTACTTTTAGAGGTGGAACCAAAAATAGTTATTGAGGCATGCAAGGATGAGAACTGGATCAAAGCAATGAAGGAAGAGTTAGAACAAATAGAAAAGATTTTAACTTGGGAATTGGTCCCAAGGTCGACAAACAAGAATATGATTGGTACTAACTGGGTATTCCAAAACAAGTTGAATGAAGATGGAAAAGTTTTTTATGAACAAGGCTAGACTTGTATGTAAGGGTTACTCAAGGTTGAAGGTATAGATTTTGAGGAAATAATTTCTCTGGATGCTAGAATGGAAGTTATCAAGATGTTTCTAGCTTTTTCAACACATAAACATTTTAAATTATATCAGATGGATGTGAAATCTTCATTCTTGAATGGTGAATTGGAAGAAGTGGTATACATTGAACAACCAAAAGTTTTTCTAGTTGTCAGAAGATGCAAATATGGTCTACAAATTCAAGAAAGCATTGTATGGCTGAAGAAAGCTCCTAGAAATTGGTATGCAAGGCTAGATAAGTACTTGTTGTAGCAAGGATTCAAGAAAGGTATTGTAAATAACAATTTGTATTTCAAATTTGAAGGAGAATAAATCTTAATTGTGGTGGTATATGTTGATGACATAATCTTTAGAGGAAATGAAGGCATGTGTAAAATGTTTTAAGAGGAAATGTAGAAAGAATTTGAGATTTCAATGTGTGGGGAGATGAATTTCTTCCTTGGTTAGCAAATCAGTTAATCAAAGAAAGGTATATTCATAACATAATCTAATTATGTTAAGGAATCATTTAAGGTGTTTAGAACGGATGACTCTAAACCGATAGGTACTCCTATGGTTGTTGGTTGCAAGTTGAGCAAGAATAATGAATCTCCTAAGATAGATCAAAGAAAGTATAGATTAATGATTGGTGGATTGTTATACCTTACTACTACTAGACTGGATATCAGGCATTTAGTTTGTCATGTGGATAGATTTCAAGAAGATCCTAAAGAATCTCATGTTGCAAAAATAAAGATGATGTTCAAAAATTTGAAGGGCACTTTGGATTATGGTTTGTGGAATCCTAAGGATACTAACTTCTCCTTGAGTGCATATATAGATGCAAGTTGATTTGGATGTGCAGATGATAGGAAAAGTACAAGTGGTGATGTTTTCTTTCTTGGAAGCAGGTTGGTTTCATGGCTAAGTAAGAAGTAGGATTCAATGTCATTATCTACTATAGAAATAGAATATATTGCAGCAACATTATGCTATACATAGGTGTTATGGATGAAAAAAACATTAAAGGATATCAAAATTTCATATGATGAACCTATTCCTATCATGTGTGACAATACAACTGCAATCAATATTTCAAATAATTTGGTAATGCATCCAAGAACAAAAAATATTTGAATCTAATATCAATTCTTGAGAGAGAAAGTTATCAAGAATGAGGTGAAGTTGGAGTATGTACCTACTAAGGATCAGGTTGTTGATATTTTCATAAAGGATCTTCCAAAAGATACTTTTGGGTATCTCTAAGAGAATTTAGGGGTTATTGCCCCTCCTTATTTCAACTAGATGCATAAGTGTGTGCATCTTTTTGGGAAGCATTTCAAGATACATTATTGGTCATGGACTGATGTTAAATGCTACCTCTCAAGGGGAGTATGTAGTAATGGTTTTTGGATGGTATAGTCAAATGGAGCATGTTGTGTACTCCTAAGGGGGAGTATGCAAAAGAATGAGTGTAGTTGTTTGTTGGTGTTACAAGTGGTATATGCAAGTGTTGCCCTTTTTATGTCATCAAAGGAGGTGAGCAAGAGAGTTTGATGAGTTTATGGCCCTTTTCCATTGATTTCAAAGGGAAAGAGAGTTAAAGTGGTTGAAAAACCATAAGAGAATCTAAAAAATGACATGGAGAGAGTTGCAAAAGTGACTATGAAAACCATAGAGGAGAGAGTATCAAAAGAAAAGTATTCTTTGAGGAGAAAAGGAAGAGAGTGATCTAGAATGTAGGTGTTTCTGATGTCACATGAGAAGATTTTTCCATGTCAAGGGGAGTACTACTTATTGTAGTATTGTTGTTGGTTTCTTTTGTTGTTGATGGTTTTTTAGAAAGTAGTTGTTGTCATCAATGACAAAGGGGGGATTGTTGGAAGTTTGGAGATGTTGAAAGCTTGAGTTGTTTGTGTGTTGCTTGGGTGTTGTCATTGATGTCAACCCACTATTTAAAGAAATTTTTGGAGTTTTGTTGTTGTTGATTATTTCAACCCATAGCATTGGAGTTGTTGGAAGTTGGGCGTTGTTGGTGTTAATGCCAACACAATGTTTCTAGTGTTTTCATTGATGTCTTACTTTAGTATAGTTGTGTAGACATGGAAAATTGACCAATGCACTTGATCCCGATTACTAACATCATTTCTTCCTGAATCATACTCTCAGCTTATCAACACTTTTCATGTCTTAATTAGATAAATCATTATTTATTTAATTAGGTATTTCTCGCTTGTTGATTAAATTAATCAATTTAATTCAATTAATCCTCTATCTATGTTCATTTAAATAATTCATTTTATTTAAATTAAATCCCTAAAGTCTTCTTATTAAATTGAATAAATTAAACCTTATTTGATTTAATCTAACATTATCCCCTTTAGTTAAATAAATCAAAACATTTATTTAATTAAACCCTTCCTCTCAATTTGATTTAAATCAATTCATAAATTTAAGTCTAAATTGTCGCATCTCCTAAATTCCTCATTAAGTTAATTAACTTTGATTAATTTAATATTAATCATGTCACATCCTCTAGAGAATGCAACTTCCACATGAAAATAGATTTAATTCATTTATTAAATCTCTATTTTCCCTCACATGGCATAAAAGGGGAATATTTTCTCAAATTTGAATTCAAATTCAAGTGGGCTTGGTCCTTCCAACAAGGCATTTATTTCACCTTACAAGTCCTTTTGTCTTGAGCCAAGTGGCCATAACTCCATTTTCTTCCCTCTCCAACAAGTCATTTCACTATTTTGAAATTTCACCTAATATCATTTATTGGCAATTTGATCAAAATGTGCGCAACCTTCAACCATTCACATCTTAACAAGTGGCACTTGGCCATTGGATGTTGAATGATGCCACATTGCTCAAATCTTACTCATTCTTCCAATTTGAAATCTATAAATGAGATACTCTTCCTCTCATTCAACATCCACAATTTGAGAAAAGTTACTCTCTTCACATTGAGGGCTTATTTTGTCTACTTCATAGCAAGTGTTCATCATTTTTATGGTTTCATAGCTAGGTTATGCCAAAATTTCATCAAGGAACTTCAATCATCCACAAATTATCACAAAGCTTACAAAGGAGTTGGGAAAGGGCCAATTTCGACACACTAATTGCTACCAATTCCCCCATGGGATCAAGTGTTTACATTGCTTAATTAGGATTTCATTTATCTTTCATGTTTGTTCTTCATTTTTCCTATTATTGAGCATTGTAGATGGATTTCATGGGGAATCTTTGTTTTATCTTGCATATGAGCTTACTAAAGTGTTTGATTTTTGTATTTGTGCAGGTATAGGATTGGGTTTCACAAGTTGTAGAGGTTGTTGGTTTGAATTTTTTTTAGTGATATTGTTGTGGTTGTAAATTTTTGTATGTTATAGATTTTTTGTTGACGTGTTGAAGAGATGTTATTAATGTTGTTGATGAAGTTGGTTTACTTGGTTTCCAAGTGCTTTTGAGAAAATTTGAATAAAAGAGAGTTTAGTGTGATAGGGTGTTGTCTTCATATTTCTTCATGGCTAAAGATATGATCATGTAGTTTGCATGTGATGGTTAGAGGTGTCATATCCAAATTTTTAGGTTTTGGATAGTTCTACAGTTGAATATGTGTTTGATACTATGTATGTTTGGTGAAATAGGGTGTCTAGGAGAAATGAGATTGCTCTGCATTTCTTTGCAATGAATTTTCTAGTGTTGTAGATCTGTGAATGTTCTTATAATGTCTATATCTACCTTCCCTTAAAGTCTCAAGTGTTGAGTTTGTCTACAAAGAGGTTTGGTGTGTTGGATGTCTGTGCCAATATGTCTAGTTGGACAAAATGAAGGTGTTCTTGAGTTTCAGGTGATTACAGTAGTTGTGCAGAATATTTTGATGGTCCTAGAGTATTTTGAGATATTTTATGGATGTTGTGGAGCATTTTTGTGTGGTCTATGAGATGTTTTTCAACCTTGAGAGGTGTGTTTGGTGCCATTTTTTAGTGTTAGTGTAGGTTTGGCTGACCTAGCATGCTAGCACTAATTGCAGAGGATATTGTTGGCTGAGGAAGTGTTGAGAAGCACGTTGTGTAGATTTGGGTCCCAATTAAGTAGTGGCATGGTTTTCCTTCACTTCTTTATATTGTGGAAGTGTTTGGTGCTGACCTATTTTTTGTTACATGGTTGAGATGTATACGTTTCCTTAAGGTTGACCTAATTGACATTGTTTTAGGTTGAAAAGGGTATACATGTAAGGTGAAATATTGTGTGGATTAAGAGTAGAGTGTGTGATGCAAAAGATGTGAAAGTGATCAAATATTCTTATCTTAGTGTGAGACTTAATACTTATGACATCCTGATGCAATGAGAAGAAGGTGTCTACATTTTAGTCTATTTTGATTATTTGTTTGTGTTTTAGTGGAACTATACCTTTGGCATATGAGAGATACATTGTTAGAAATTTGAATTGGTAGTGAGCCACCCCTTCTTCTATTCTTCTTTCTTCTAGATAGTGAGTCCTTTGGCAGTGAGTCTTATTATATTCGGTGTCGCAATTCATATATTAGTGAGCTAATCCTCACCATGATTTTTCCCTTCTTGATTTTTCCACATAAATCTAGTGTTCTTATGTGTTTGATGTGTTTTCATTATTACTTTACATGTTTACATTCTGCTAATGCATGTTAAGATTTTAATGGTGGATAAGGGTTTAAGGGCTAATGTAGATCTAAATATTAATGAGGGTTTTTGATGTTTTAAAAGTATACAACTAATTCACCCCCCTCTTAGTTTTCTTATGCATCTAACAATTGGTATCAAATTTGTGGTTCGGAGGAATAAGCTTAACCACTTCAGGTAGATCCGGATGGTGCACAAGAAAGGTGCCAAAGCTCCCTTGTTTGATGGAACAAATTTTACCTATTGAAAAGCTAGTATAGAGTCCTTTTTGGTTTCTCTTGGATTTGGTGTTCGAAAGTCTATTAAAAGAGGTTATATTATGCCTGCAAATGGACCATCAACTAATGATGAGATCAATAAATATGAGAATAGTGGAAAAGAAAGGAATGCAATGCTAAGTGGTCTTACTGATTCAGAACTTGTGAAGGCTATGATCTACAAGTCTGCTAAAGGTATTTGGAAAAATTTGGAAAGTATTTATAAAGGAGATGACAAGGTCAAACAAGTGAATATGTAAAACTAAAAATCCAAATTTGAAACCCTGAGGATGTATGAAGATGAAGATATTAATGTCTACATGCTCAGAGTTGATGAAGTTATCAATGCCATCAATGGTCTTGGTGGAAAGTTGGATGGAAGCAAAGTTGTGAAAAAGGTATTAAGAACTCTACCTAAAGCTTATAGTCATAAATTTTTTTCTATTGAGGAATCTCAGAATTTGGATAATTATTCTAGAGATCATATGTTTGGTGCTTTAACTATTGAACACCCTGAATACTGGTAGGGGGTGAATCAATATTATTTTAAACCACTTAAAATTTTAAGCATCCAGTACTTATATAATATTCAATTGAAGTGATAAAAGAAAGTATGAAAACATCCAAAAAAAACACATGACACATGAACACCAAGATTTTTATTTGGAAAACCCAAAATGGGAAAACCACAATGAGAGTTATCTCACAATATATTATAACTGGTTATAGTATATTGCAAAAGTGCTCACTGCATCTATGGACTCACTGTCCAAGTGGACTCACTTCCCACTGAGATAAGAAAAGAGATAGAAGAGATTGTGGCACATAGCCAAGTTTTGAATTGTTACAAAGTGCATCTATAATATGTTGGAATATAGTTCCATTGAGGCTTAGAATACAAACTCAAAACTCTTCATAGTGATCTAGCTTAATTCTTTGCCCCTCTCTATATTCACACTAACTTCACAAAATTTGCATTCACTGATTCATTTCACATCCCATCATCTCCAAAACACAAAAAAATATCTAACTTATATATCATATTCACTAATAACATCAATTAGGTCAGCCTAATTAGATGTATCATTCAAAATATACATAATATAACTTGTCAGCTCAAGAATTATTCACACATGCTTGGCACCAAGACTAAAATCTTTAAAAAAATGGAATAGGTGTGCATGGACCTATAATAGCTCCCACATAGCTTTGCAATACTTTAAAAAAAATTGCATACCTTCAAACTTATTAGGTCAGCACCACAGGAGACCTAATACAAAAATTCTCCAACTGTATACCCATATTTGGACACGCATACCTTAAAAAATAATGCCAACTAAAATACACACTTATCTGACATTTGTCAACATCTCCTCAAATCCACAAAGCCAAAAACTGATATACGGAGAAGTGTAGACTCTCCAACTCATATGCATGAAACTAGAAAATGCCTATAATTGTTAATCCAAACTTCTGTTACTCGTAACTTTCAAACCAAAAGCCAAAACAAGATGAAATTTTGGACTTAGATACTTCTATCAACCAGAAATATTATACTAGAACCATAGAGAAAATTCTTCAATATAAAACCATTGTGAACCCAATTACTAGATCATCTAAACACAAAATCACTGGTATTAATACTTAGTCAATTTTCATCATAGATGCCTTCACCGGATCAAACCTTCTTGCAAAATTGTCTTATACAAACATCCTAAAACATGTTTGAGCCAACCAAAATAATCTACACCATGATCTCCAAAGCAAGATACAATTTTGACATCAATGATAACACTACAATTCATAATAGTATACCTTGTGATTATCCCACATGCTCATGTTGCCAACAACAACATCAATGATAGCTCCTCATTCTTTCAACATTAACTTATTTTGAAATGAAAGAGCTTGGTCAAGATACTACAAACATAGAAATTTCTTTTAAACTCTACAAAGTGGAAAAAGATGATGGATCAAATCTAGATGATCTTGATGAGGTGGAAGAAAACTTTGTGAGGAGATTGAAAAAGGGTACTGGAAAGTAAAGAGGTAAGCTACCTTTCAAATGTTTCAATTGTGGGAAGATAGGTCATTATCCATCTAAATGTCTAATAAAAGTTACTAATGCAAAACAAAAGGATCATAAGGCTAAATTTGTCAAGAAGATTTATTATGTTGAAAAGGAGAATGGTGTATCTGATGATGAAGAATCAAATTATCTGAATGAAGGAAGTGATGAATGCTTGTTCATGGCTTAAATGTTGTAACTAATTATGCTAATCTTGAAAGATGTGTGAATGCAAGTACTTCAAAAATAGGTCATAACATTGAAGGAACTATGTTGACTGTTTTTCATGCTAAAGAGGATAAGAATTACTAGATCATTGACAGTTGATGCTCAAATCATATGGCAAGTGATAAGAGTAAGGTTTTTAAGCTTGAATATTATGATGGTGGTCTTGTTAAGTTTGGTGATGCATCTCCTAAGATATGTGGAAAAGGTTCAAAAAAATTTGATGGCAAGCATAATACATATGATGTTATTTATGTAAAGGTTCTCTGGCATAATATTCTAAGTGTAGGAAAAATGTGTAGCAAAGGATATAATCTTTTATTTCAGAATGGTGGTTGTGAAATTAGAAAAGGAATCTTTGGTATTCTGGTTGCTGCTAGAATAACGACATGAGGTAATGTCTATCAACTCAAAGGTAATGGTGCAAAACACTTTATGTCTCAAACTAATGAAATTTGGCTATGGCATAGAAAAATGGGTCACATTAATTTTGGTAGCCTAGTGAGGATAAGATCTATTGATGTTGTGAGAGATTTTCCAAATATTGCAAATCCTATCAATGCAATCTATCAAGTTGGAAAGAAAAAAAAGATAAGATTCATGACAAAGGAATATTCTACCATAGGTCCCTTAGAGTTAGTGCATACAGATCTATTTGGACCTACTAGAATTAGAAGCTCATGTGGTGACATATATTTCATGTTATTAATTGACGATTATTCTAGTATGTCTTGGGTTACATTTCTCAAAGAAAAATTAGAATATCTAGATAATTTGAAAGAATTTAAGGCTATGTTTGAGAGTGAAATGAATCTAAAAAATAAATGTTTGAAATCTGATAGAGGTGGCGAGTTTACTTCAAATGAGTTTAATAGTTTTTGTAAATATCATGGAATAAGAAGGCACTTATCAGCCTTTAGAACTCCTCAATAGAATGGAGTTGTGGAAAGTAAAAATAGAAGAGTTCGAGAAGTAGCTAGGACAATGATGAAGGAAGCTAATCTTCCAAATGTCTATTGGAGAGAAGCAATTCATACTGCAATCTACATTCTTAACAAAGGTCAAGCAAGAGTGACCAGGTTAAAGACTCCCTATGAGATGGTATGGTAAACCTCCCACTGTCAAATATTTTAGATTTTTTGGAAGTAAATTTTATATCTGAAAATATGAATAAAACTTAGGAAAGTTTGATGAAAAATATAATGAAGGAATCTTACTTGGATAATCTACAAGAAGCAAGGCCTACCAGTTCTACAACAAAAGGTTGAAGAAGATTGTTAAGAGTGAAAATTTCAAAGTGGATGAAGAACCACATCAAATTTCAATACTAATAAAAGGATATGATTCTAATGAATCCCCTTGTAGTGAAGAAGAAAAGACTAAAATAAAGGAAAAGAGTTGACAGTTAAAGAGGAAGAAGATCTAAAAAAGAATCCTGACTCCTAGGTATGTGTAGAATAATCATTCAAAAGAAAAAATTATTGGAGATAAGAGATAAGGTGTGCTAATAAGAAAAAAAAAAATCTATGATAGAATAACAAGTAAATTTTGGTTTACTTTTAGAGGTGGAACCAAAAATAGTGACTGAGGAATGTAAGGATGAGAATTGGATCAAATCAGTGAAGGAAGAGTTAGAGCAAATAGAAAAAAATATGACTAGTGAGTTAGTCCCAAGGCCGGAAAACAAGAATGTAATTGGTACTAAGTGAGTATTCTGGAACAAGGTGAATAAATATGGAAAAAAATTTAGGAACATAGCTAAACTTGTATGTAAGGGGTACTTATAGGTTGAAGGTATAGATTTTGAGGAAACTTTTGCTCTAGTTGCTAGAATGGAAGCTATCAAGATGTTTTTAGCTTTTGTAGCACATAGAGATTTCAAAGTATATCAGATGGATGTGAAGTCTACACTCTTGAATGGTGAATTGGTAGAAGAGGTATACATTGAACAACCAAAAGATTTTCAGTTGTCAGAAGATGCAAATATGGTCTATAGATTGAATAAAGAATTGTATAGACTGAAGCAAGCTCCCAGAGGTTGGTATGCAAGTTTAGATAAGTACTTGTTGCAACAAGGATTCAGGAAAGGTACTACAAATAAAAATCTATATTTCAAATTTGAAGGAGAATAAATCTTAATTGTGACCTAGTATATGTTGATGACATAATTTTCAGAGGAAATGAAGGTATTTGCAAAAGGCTTTTAGAGGAAACGCAAAAATAATTCAAGATGTCAATGTATGGGGATATGAATTTCTTCCTTGGTTTGCAAATCATTCAATCAAAGAAAGGTATATTCACATCACAATCTAAGTAAGTTAAGGAATTGTTGAAGAAGTTTGGAATGGATGACTCTAAACCGATATGTACTCCTATGGTTACTAGTTGCAATTTGAGCAAGAATAATGAATCTCCTAAGATAGATCAAAGCATGTATAGATCAATGATTGGTGGACTATTATACCTTATTGCTACTAGACCAGATATCATACATTCAGTTTATTTTGTGGCTATATTTCAAGAAGATCCTAGAGAGTCTCATGTTATAGTAGTGAAGAGGATATTCAAATATTTGAATGATACTTCAGATTATGGTTTGTCGTATCCTAATGATATTGACTTCTCCTTCAATGCATATATAGATATAGATTGGGTTGGATGTGTAGATGATAGGAAAAGTACAAGTGGTGGTGCTTTCTTTCTTTGAAGCAAGTTGGTTTCATGGCTAAGTAAGAAGTAGGATTTAGTGTCATTATCTACTATAGAAGAAAAATATATTGTAGTAGCATCATGTTGTACACAGGTGTTGTGGATGAAAAAAACATTAAAGGATATCATAGTTTCATATGATGAACCTATTCCTATCATGTATGTGATGGGGAGTCTTATCTTTCAAGAGAAATCTTGTTCTTCCCAAGACCTATTCTTTGGTGTTCCTAGGGTATTCCTCTCTACCCTACTCAGGGATCTCTCCTAAACCCCTCTCACCTCATAAGACTCTCCACCAATTTCAAATTCTTCACCATTGCTCTCAATTCACCACTAAGCTTCCCTGGGCTCCACACTGACCCAAAGTGTCCTAACCACTCCAGGAGCTAGGAAAGGGTATTCTCACTATCCCCTTGTTTTTTTGACTCCTCACTGATCCATCTCACAGGATTCTTTCACCCTTTGTTCATCGCTTTCTTGAAAAACTCAATTTTAGGCCTTGTAGCCTTCTTGGCCAATTATGCCTCCTAAAACCAGTTTTCTTGGCTTTTCTCAAAAACGGTCTTAACAACCCCAAAATATTTTTGTAGATTCTTTCTATTCATACCCTAGGCTTCAATATTCACAAGTTTTTTAGTCCCTTTGGTATCCGTACATATGACTGTCCTCATACCCCCTATTTTCAAGGGTTTCTAGGGTTTTGGCTCCTTTTTCAAACTTTGAGGGCTTCAATGACCTCCTCAACTCTCCTCCTTGCACAAAAATCTCTAGAATACATGTTCCCACACTCTCATGCTCTTTATTGGAACAAACCAATCCATTCATCAACTTTCTTTACTGTTGTCCTCTCCAAGCCACTAGCCAAAATGCACTTGCACTCGCCTAGTACTTGATGGTTTCATGAACTCCCCTGCAAACCAAGACCCCAAAATCTATATTTACACTTTACAAATAGTCCCCTACTTAATTCCAAGTTTCCATGATAGCCTTGCCATAGGAATTCAAGTGGGGTTCATTATTTCCAAAAACTGGCCTGAACCGGCTATGAGACCAAAAACTCTAAAAACTTGCAAAACATAAAGCAATTGAACTAAATGGCTAATATAATGCTTCACATAGTAATTAAGTGACACAATTGAAAGACTCAAAGCATTAGACAGGTCCTTTCAATCCATTCTTGACTAGATGAAGGCACAAAAACATAAATTCAATGAAATTTGCACTCTTCCAACTCACAAATTCTCCTTCCAAAACTCCAAATCGTACAATAGCTTTCCCATATGCTCAATTAGGGTTTTTCTGACCTTATATACCTTTCTCCCAAGTGAGAGGACCCTTGGGTCGGGCTTAGAGCATCATTAATGCCCTTTTCTCACTTTTAGGATAAATTGCCAAGTCTACATTGACTAATTTGCCCAATTTCATCATTCAGGCTTCTCCAAACTTCAAGGCTCTAGACTACCCTAAGTTTTCCTTAACTCACACATCAAAATAACTATCAGGACTTTACATCATATTCCTTATTCCCTTGGTGGTTGGCTAGAACCACTACAAGCCAAAATTGCCAAGATCTTCCAAAAGACCTTTAAGGTGCTTCTGCACTAGTATGACAATGCAAGTGCAATCAATATTTCAAAGTATCTGGTAATGCATTCAAGAACAAAACATATCTCAATCTGGTATCACTTCTTGAGAGATAAATTTGTAAAGAACGAGGTGAAGTTGGAGTATGTGCCTATTAAGGATAAGGTTATTGATATTTTCACAAAGGCTCTTCCAAAAGATACTTTCGAGTATCTTTGGGAGAATTTAGGGGTTATTGACCCTCCTTTTAACTAGATTCATAAGTGTGTGCATATGTCTGAGAAGCATTTCAAGATACATTATTGGTCTTGGACTGATGGAGGATGGTGTAATTAAATGGAGCATAGTATGTACTCCTAAGGGGGAGTATGCGAATGAATGAGTGTACTTGCTTGTTGGTGTTACAAGTGGTGTATGCAAGTGTTGCCCTTTGTGTGTTGTCAAAGGAGGAGAGAAAGAGAGTTTTATGATTTTATGGCCCTTTTCCATTGATGTCAAAGGTGGAGAGAGTTAAAGTGGTTGAGAAACCATAAGAGAATCTAAAAAAATTATGGAGAGAGTTACAGAAGTGAATATGGTTTGAAAACCATAGAGGAGGGAGTATGAAAAAAAGTATTTTTTAAGGAGAAAAGGAAGAGAGTGATCTACATTGCAAGTGGTGTTTTATGTAGGAGAATATTTGTCCCTATTAGGGGGAGTACTTCTTATTTCAATATTCTTGTTGGTTTCTTTTTTTTGTTGATGGTTTTTCAAAAATTAGGTGTTGTCATCAATGACAAAGGGGGAGATTGTTGGAAGCTTTAGTTTTTTATGATTTTCTTGGGTGTTGTCATTGATTTCAACCAATTGTATGAATAAATTTTTGGAATGATGTTGGTGTTGATGATGTCAACCCCTAGCATTGAAATTTTTGGAAGTTTGGAGTTGTTTATTTTAATGTCAACACAATGTTGTTGGTATTGTCATTGATGTCTTACTTTAGTATAGTTGTAGAGATTGTTGGTTTAACTTGTGTTTGGAGAGATTATTGTATTTGGAAAGTGTTTCATGATGTAGATGTTATTGATGTGTTAAAAATATTTAGTAATGTTGTTGATGATGTTGGTTCACTTTGTTTCCAAGTGCTTTTGAGAAAATATGAATAAAAGAGAGTTCAATGTGATAGGGTGGTGTTCAATGTTTTGCTCTGCATTTCTTCATGAATAATTATACGCTCATGTAGTTTGGATGTGATGATCAGAGGTGTTCATAGGTTTCATATCCATATTTTTAGGTTTTGGATCATTTTGCAGTGGAAGATGTGTTTGATAGTATGTTTATCTTGTGAAACAAGGTGTCTGGGATAAATGAGATTGCTCCGCATTTCTCCATAGTGAAGGTTCTAGTGTTGCAGATCTGAGAATGTTCTTATAATGTTTGTGTCAACCTTTCCTTTAACTTTTAGGTGTTGGTTTGTTCCATAAAACTGTTTGGTGTGTTGGATGTATATGCTAGTATGTTTGGTTACACAAAATGAAGGTGTTCTTGAGTTTCAAGTGATTGCAGTATTTGTGTAGAATATTCTGATGGTGCTGGATTATTTTAAGATGTTGTATGGATGTGAATTATTTTGGTGTGGTCTACAAGATGTTTATGCACCTTGAGAGGTGTGTTTGGTGTCACTTGTTAGTGTTCGTATAGGTTTGGACAACTGGCATGATAGCGCTAATTACAGAGGATAATTATTGGTTGAGAAAGTGTTGAGAAGATTTTTGGTGGAGGTTCAGGTACCAATTAATTATTGGCATGGTTTGGCTTCACTTATTTATATTTTGGAAGTGTTTGGTGCAGACCTATTTGGTTTTGCACGGCTGAGATGTATATGATTCCTTAAGTCCGACATAATTAAGATTGTTTTTGGTTGCAGAGGATATAAATGCAAGGTGAATTGTTGTGTGAATTAAGAGAAGAGTGTGTGATGCAAAATATGTGAAAGTGATCAAGTATGTTGATCTAAGTGTGAGCTTTAATTCCTATGAATTCCTAATGCAGTGAGCAGAAGGTGTCTACATTTTAGTTTGTTTGATGAAATGTTTGTGCTTCAGTGGAACTCCACCTTCAACATATGAGCGATGCATTGTTAGCAATTCAAATTGGTAGTGATTCACCCCTTCTTCTATTCTTCTTTCTTCTAGATAGCGAGTCCTTTGGTAGTGATCCACCAACAGTGAGCCATTCTTTGTCTTTATGGGTAGTGAGCCTTATTGTATTCAGTGTTGTAATTCATATATTAGTGAGTTAATCTTCATCATGGTTTTTCCCTTCTTTGGTTTTCCACATAAATTTTTTGTTCTTATGTGTTTGATGTGTTCGCATTACTGCTTTACATGTTTATATTTAACTAATGCATGTTAAGAGTGTAATGGTGGATAAGGGTTTAAGGGCTAATGTAGATCTAAATGTTAATGAGGGTTTTTGATGTTTTAAAATTATATAATTGATTCACCCCCCTCTCAATTTTCCTATGCATCTAACATATATATATCATTTGTATGCTTATAAAATACAAAATTAGTTGGTCAAAAACAAGAAATTATAAAACTTGTAGCATGTCAGCCTACATCTTTATTGGAGGTATGCAAAAATGATACGACATTACTTAAAAAAATTCCAGATGATTCGACATGACTCATAAAAAATCTAAAAATACTTCTTAGACTCTTCTCAATCATAAACTTGTGTCATGCATCACCAACATACCCAAGTTGGCCACAATAAAAGCATATATTCACAAATTATCTTGAAAACTTTGTGTGATATTGGAAACAAGAAAGATCTTCATGCACTTCAAACTTGAGATACTATGAAACATGTAGAGTGTCCACACACACTCATACTACTGATTTGTAAAATCTTCTACCAGTGTAAACAAACAAAAATATATTTTGATGGAGGATTGGCATCTAAAACCAATTATAACACTATCATTTAATAAATGAGCTTGTGGAGCACCAAACCACTTGAATATTCAATATAGCATGCATTGGACATCATTGAATGTGTCCTCAAGACCGCATGGCTAAATCATCACATCTGAAGGAATGCAGAGCATTCCTACAAGCCTTCGTCACCATTTTGCATTGCCATAGCACATACTAGAACTCTGTCACTTGTAAATTTTACTGTAGAAGGATTAATGACTTGAGATATTGGATATAACACCTTCACATCTTTTGAACCACAAGAATAAATCTGTCTTCGAAAAGATGCAAATCAAAACACTATGTCTTTTCCATAGGGTATATACTATGAAAATCCTTGGACATAACATCTACAACTTTCCTTTGAGTGTGGTACACCAAAATGGAAAGATATTAATGTAGGAATAAAAAAAACATATTAGGACATGTGTTCCCACCTCTGTATCATGCTTAGACAACAAATTGATCCACACACTACAATGTTGACTTGCACCAACTGATACATCTACATATTGGCTATCTCCAGAGCATATACAATCTTCAATACACTTTTGACATCAATGAAAACCAATCTTATCAAGATGCAAAACTTTTGGAGAAGCCTAACAACTTAAGGCTTCTCTAGGATGGCACGCTCTGTTGCTCAGGAAGGATTCTCTGAAAATAAAGCAATAATCTTTGATGGATCTAATTTTTCATTCTAGAAAGTTAGGATGGAGTCCTACTTGATGGATTTGGGCCTTGATATATGGATAATAGTGTTAGAGGGATATGAGATTTCTAAAAACCCTCCAAGGGATTAGGCCAAAAAGAGTGCTTGTGAAATTAATTCTAAGGCAAGGAATTTTATTTTATGTGGATTGACTAACTTTGAATTTATGAAAGTAATGCAGTGCAAGATAGTGAAGGAAATATGGGAGAAATCGCATACCATCTATGAACGTGATGATAAAGTCAAAGAGGAAAAGTTGTAAACTCATAGATAGTTTGAAATCCTAAAGATGAAAGAAGATGAGAATATTACCACATTCCTACTCTAGGTTGATGAAGTTGTCAACTCTATATGTGGTCTTGGTGAGGAATTAAAAGAGAAGATTGTTGTGAAAAAAGGTACTCAGATCTCTTCCTCTAAGGTTTGATTCTAAAGTCTCTACAATTGAAGAAGCTAAGGATCTAAATATTTTGAAGATGAGTGAACTGCATGGTATTCTAATTGCTTTTGAAATGAGATTTGAAAGTGAGGATTCTATAAGAAAAGAAGTTGTATTTAGAGTATCTAAGAAGCAAGTTGATCAAGAATATGATAGTAGATTAGATTTGGAGGAAGCCTTTATTTTAGAAATCTACAAAGAGGTTATGGTAAGTATAAAGACAAGTTACCTATTAAGTGTTTTAATTGTAGTGAAATAGGGCATTTTATGGCTAAGTGTCCCCATAAAAATTCTAAAAATGTTGAGAAAAAGTATGGAAATAAATTATTTTATAGAAAGAATAAAGGTCAATGGAAACAAAAGAGTTTCAACACTAATGACAATGGCTACTCTTCTAAGGAAGAAGATGAAGATATCTCCAGTGATGAAAATGGAAAAGCTATATTCATGGCTTTTGAAACTAATGAAGAAGATGCAGAAATGGATTCTAGAAACAATAAAGATGAGATAGATCTTGTGGAAGAATTGGTATGTGCTAGAAAAGAGATTAAGAAAATGAAAAATATAAATGCATAAGAAGTGAGGGCTAAAGAAAAAGTATCTCAAGATTTGGATAAAGCAAAGAAGGTGATTGTTGATTTAAAGACCTGGACAAAAGAAGAAAAGAGCATTGAAGAAATTTTGACCAGAAAAATTGATGTCAAGAGACAAGGACTGTGAGAAACTTGAAGAAAAAATTGTGACAATAATAAAAGAGCTTGAGAAATTGAATCAAAATTTGTAGATGAAGTTTGGAAAGAGTGTTGAGACTCTAGATCAGATATTGGGAAGTCAGAGATATTCGCATGTTAAAACTGAAATTGGTTTTGATGATTAGAAGAGTAAGGTAACATAATAACTAGTGAAGTCTACTAAAGCAAGTCCAGAAGTGAGTAATTCCAAAAGTACAAAATTTGAAAGTTATTACAAGTGATAAAAGAAAGACATAGAATGATGACTTTATTCAAGTTCAAAAGTGGTGCAAGGGCACCATGGTTATTTTGCTTTATTGATGCATTTAGGTATCTAGGTTGGTAATTTAGGTGTTTTTTCCCTTAAATTGATGTAATAAGGTCAAATCAAGACCAATTTTCATATGTGTGTTGTCATGTAGGGTCCTTCTTAGGTGTTTGGTGAAAGTTGTTAAAGAAGTGTAAAGGTTGCTTTGCAACTTGTCAAAATTGCTTGTAAGCGGAAGGTGAACAGTCATATGGAGTGAATCTTGTTTGTAACCGATGAGTGATAGTTAGAACATGTTATTCTGGCCTCACAAACTTCAAGGAAGTGTCATTGAAGCATTTGGAGGAAAAACATAATAGAATAGACTTTATTTTAGTTTTAGTGTATTTTTCTTAGTTTTCTTGGTCTGTATAGCCCAGTACATTTGTTTCATGGTCTGAAACTCATATGAATTGTTAGAGAATTGTATTATCTACTATTTGGATTTGATCTCATTGATTTTTATTGTGATTGAAGAAATTTTGAGGTCTTTTATTGTAGACCACCTGTAAACCCCCATTTCAAGGGTTTGTGGCCAAAAATGTAAATAAAAGTCCATTCCACTATTGTATCCTGGCCAAAATTAGTGGAATGGAGACTTTAGGTTTTTTTTCAATGTTTTCATTGTCTTTAGGAGTAGGGGATGGATTTTTGAAGGTCTTTGTCCAAGCCCTAGCCTAACATTCTCATGTGTTAGGCTAGGTAAAGTAGAGAAAGTGTAGGACAGTAAATTGTAGGTGTTGTTTGATGTTAAAATCTATTTAAAGGGACCCTATGTGACCTGTCAATACCTTTGGCAAGGATTTTTAGTTTTTTGGGATTTAATCTCTTGTAGATGCTTTGTAAAAGAGGCCTACTTGGCCTTATTCCAGCGTAGCAGGTCAAGATTGATAGCTCTATTCCAAAACAACCTATATCACAACTGAGATATGTTAGAGTTGGGCCTAATGGGTATCTAAAAATGTCTTGGTTTCATAGATAGACTACCTTCTCTAAAAGATATGCCTAAAAATGTTGATTTAGAGACCTAGTTGTGAACACTAGTGAGTTTGTGCAAACCTCCATTATTTGGGTCTTGAGATTCAAGAGAGTGTTAAATTTTGTTATATTGTGTTAGTTCAATCTATTCCACCCCTACTCTTTATCAAGTGGTATCAGAGCATAAGTTCTAATTGGAAGTGGGAAAGTGAATGAGAGTTGGCATGAGCAATATGCCTCCAGAGAATAATCCAACAGCCAAAGAGGTTAAAGAACTAAAAGAGTAGTTTCTCTAGAAGGAAAGGCTCTACAAGGAGTCACAAGAAGAAACCCTTGATAAAATAGAATCCCTATAAAATAATCAGAGAAGAGGAATGGTCAGTGGTGACCAAAGTGATAAGGAGGATGAGGGTGAGAGTAAGAACCCTCCAGCAGAAGTTCAAAATGAGGATGAGGAATTGGATTCTAAAGAAAAAAGAATGGTTAGGATGCTAAAGGCTTGCAAGGGTGACAATACTCCAAAGGTGAAAGTGGAAGTACCCATGTGTGGTGGAAAGATCGATAGTGAGGAAGTTTTGGCTTGGGTAGATGCTTTGGACAACTTCTTTGAATTTGAGGAGGTACAAGAGGATAAGAAGGTGAAGTTTGATAAAACCAAGTTGAAGGGCCCTGCCCTAACATGGTGGAACTATGTTCAAGAAGAAAGATTAAAGAAGGGTAAAAATAAGATAAGTTCATGGGACCGGATGGTAGCCAAAGTAAAGACTTAATTCTTGCCTACAAATTATGCAATAAAAACCTTTAGGAAGATACAAAATTTGAAGAAAAGGGAGTTAGATATGATGGAATATACAGAGGAATTTCATAAATAGAGCATAAGGGTAGGACATACAGAGGATGAGATAGAAAAGGTTGCAAGGTACTTAAATGGCCTTAGACTCAATATACAAGCTAAGATTGGTCTTACAACTCCTAGGACAGTTGAGGAGTGTTTCCAATTGGAAAATAAGGTAGAGGAAAGAATCAAAAGAAGACGAGAGCAGAAAGGAAGAGGAAGAGGGAAATTTTTTAGAGGTAGAAGAAACTTTAGTGCAAGAGGGTAGTCACAAAAGCAACAAGGTGAACCAAGCAACCAACAAGAACAAAGTGGAGAATCAAATGGCAAAGTTAACTTCAGAGGAAGGAGATATGGTGGTGGAGGAAGGTTTGGTGGACAAGGGAGAGGATCCAATACTCTCTTAGGCAGATGCTATAGCTGCAATCAATTTGGACACCCAACTTGGAAGTGTCTGGACAAACAAGCATCAAATTCTCATGGTGGTGAGCGAAGGACTCAAATTGTACATGAAGAGGACATTGAAAGTGTGAATTCACCATCTCAGGAAGCTGCCCCTGAGGTAAGTGAGACATTGATGATGAGGAGAACACTTATCAAGGTGCCAACAACCAAGGAGCCTCCACAAAGAAAAGCATTGTTTAGGACTACTTGCAAGTCTCATGGTAAGGTGTGCAAAGTAGTTGTTGATTCATGCTCTATTGATAACTTAGTATCTTTTGAAATGGTTGAAAAAATAAAATTGAAAAGGAATCCACACCCTACACCTTACAAAGTGTCATGGATAAACAAGGGTCAACAAGTCTTGGTAAATGAGCAATCATGGGTAGAGTTCAATATTGGGGGTTATAAGGACAAAATCCTTTGTGACATCATCCCCATGAATGTTTGTCACTTGTTGCAAGGAAGGCCCTGGTAGTATGACAAAAAGGCCAAGCATGATGGCCATAAGAATGTCTATGTGATAGATAAAGATGGTACCTCATACACTTTGACACCCCTACAAGATGAAGAGTCTGAAAAGCAAGTTGGTTCTAGTGTCATGGCAGTAGGAGAGAAGGAGTTTTTGAAAACTTTGAAGGATAAAGGAGGTCAAGGATTTTATATAGTGATCAGACCTAATTCCAAGTCTATTTTAGCAGCAAATTAGATGGAAAACTTACCTAGTGAAGTTCAAACCTTGTTGAGTAAATATAAAGGTATTGCAATTGATGAATTGTCAAGCTCCCTACCTCCCATGAGAGATATCAACCATCATATTGATTTGATCCATGGTTCTAGTTTTCCAATTAAGGTTGCATATAAGTTGATCCCTAAAACAAAATGAGTAAATAAGGAAATGAGTTCAACAACTGTTGGATAAAGGTCTAATTAGGGAAATTTTAAGTCCATGTGTTGTCCCTGCTATTTTAGCCCCAAAAAAAATGGATATTGGAGGATATGTATAGACTCTAGAGCAATTAATAAGATCACTATCAAATATAGGTTCCCAATACCTAGAATGGAGGACCTAATGGACTGCTTGGGTGGTGCATGTTATTTCTCTAAAATTGACTTGAAAAGTGGATACCAATAGATTAGGATCAGAGAAGGAGATGAGTGGAAGACTACTTTTAAAACCAATGAGGGTCTCTATGAGTGGATGGTGATGCCATTTGGGCTTTCAAATGCCCCTAGTAGCTTTATGAGGCTAATGAATGAAGTTTTGAAACCCTCCATAGGTAGATGTGTAGTTTTCTACTTGGATGACATCCTTGTGTTTAGAAAGACAAAAAAATACCACTTGAAGCACCTTGACATGGTTTTGCAAAGGTTACATGAGGAGAAATTGATGATAAATCTAAAAAAATGTGAGTTAATTAAAGAAGAGCTAGTGTATCTTGGTTTTATCATCTCCAAGGGTTCATTGAAGATGGATCCCCATAAAATAGAGGCCATTCTTAGTTGGCCAACTCCAAGAATAGTAGGAGAGGTGAGAAGCTTTCATGGTCTTGCAAGTTTCTATAGAAAATTCATTAAGAACTTTAGTCATATCTACTCACCTATCATTGACACCATTAAGGGAGACAAAAGAAATAAATTTCAGTCAACTAATGAGGCAGAGAAGAGTTTTCAATATCTGAAAACTAAAGTGGCACGACAACCAATACTTTCTCTCCTTGATTTCAATAAGGTTTTCACCATAGAAATTGATGCTAGTGGTTTTGCAATAGGTGCAATGTTAAGCCAAGAAGACCGACCGGTGGCTTTCTTTAGTGAAAAGCTAAATGAAGCAAAAATAAGGTATTCCTCATATGATTTGGAGCTCTATCCATTGGTGCAGTCCCTCAAAAAGTGGAGACATTACCTTTTTCCCAAGGAATTCATTATGTTCACGAAAAATCATGCTCTAAGTTTTCTAAATAGTCAAGATAAGTTAAGTCTTAGACATGTAAAGTGGGTTGAATACTTCCAGAGCTACACATTCACAATTAAGCACAAAAAAGGCCAAGACAACAAGGTTGTTGATGCTCTTAGTAGGAGATCCATGATGGTGTGGGAAATTCAACTTCAAAGTGTGGGTATAGAGGAATTGAAGGACATGTATGTAGCTGATGAAGACTTCAAAGAGGTATACTCTATTTGTAATCAATTTGAAGGTGTTTTCCATGATGACTTTTCTGATTTTTTATTGCAAGATGGACTGTTATTCAAGGGTGCTCAATTATGTGTTCCACAATGCTCTATGAGAGCCAATTTGATAAGGGAAAAGCATTGTGGAAGTCTAGGTGGACATTTTTGTGTTGATAAAACACTAGAATAGGTAAGAAGGTTTTATTTTTGGCCAAAAAAGCATTTAGATATCAGAAAGTTTGTTGAGATTTTTGGAATTTGTCAAAGAGCCAAAGGCTCTAGCTCAAATGTAGGGCTTTAACAGCCCCTACCAATACCTAGTAGGCCATGGGAACATCTGAGTATGGATTTTGTATTAGTCTTGCCCAAAACTCAAAGGGGAGTGGACAGTGTGTTTGTAGTTGTTGATCGGTTCAGTAAAATGACTCATTTTATTCCTTGCAAATGCACAAATGATGCTTCAAATATTGTAGGCTTATTCTTCAAGGAAATAGTTAGAATTTATGGTTTCCCATTCACCATAGTTTTAGACAGAGATTCAAAGTTCATAGGTCACTTTTGGAGGACCTTGTGGAGGAAATTGGGAAAAAATTTGACCTTCAGTACTGCCTATCATCCACAAACAGATGGGCAGACTGAAGTGGTCAATAGATCACTTGGAAACTTGCTTAGGTGTCTCACAAAAGAACATGGACAACAATGGGATCTCATTCTCTCACAAGTAGAGTATGCTTACAATGAATCCATCAATATGGTCTAAAACCAAGAAGAATATTTGAGCTCAGAGATATGAGTGGATTGGAGAAGAGGAGTGCAGAAGGAGAATAGTTTTCCATAGCTATGAAAGGCATAGATGAGTAGGTCAAGGAAAATTTGAAGAAAAGTGTGGAAAAGTATAAGAAGCATGTAGATTTGAAGAGGAGGAATTTTCAGCTCAAAGTAGGAGACTTGGTACTTGCACACCTGAAGAAAGAGAGACTGCCTAAGGGAAAATACACAAAGCTACCGATGAAAAATATTGGGCCATGCAAGGTGGTCCATAAGTTTGGTGAAAACACCTATAAGATAGAACTCCCTCTTGGAGTTGCTATCCCACCAATCTTCAATGTTTCTAACCTTTACCCTTTCAATGGATTTGTGGATGCAGGTACAAATGTTGATAAAGGTGTTGTTGATGATGATTGGGTTAGAGATCTACCCGCTACTGAACCATGGAAACTTAAAGCCATTTTGGACACTAAGGAGGCAAAGAGAACAAGACACAAATTTTACAATAAATACTTTGTCAAGTGGCAAGGACTCCCTCATGAAGAAGCAATATGAATGTCATAATATGACATTAGGAAGCATGGCACATCAGTACAAGAACTTATCTCAGGTGGAGCTTGATGTTTTTCTCTTCCAAGGTGTATGGTGCAGGGGCACCATGGTTATTTTGCTTTATTGATGCATTTAGGTGTCTAGGTTGGTAATTTAGATGTTTTGTCCCTTAAATTGATGTAATAAGGTTGAGTCAAGATGATTTTTCAAATGTATGTTGTCATATAGGGTCATTTTTAGGTGTTTAGTGAAAGTTGTTAAAGAAGTGTAAAAGTTGCTTTGCAACTTGTCAAAATTGCTTGTAAGTGGAAGGTGAATAGTCATATGGAGTGAATCTTTTTTGTAACTGATGAGTGATAGTTCGAACATATTATTTTGGCCTCACAAACTTTGAGGCGGTATCATTGAAGCGTTTAGAGGACAAAAATAATAGAATAGACTCTGTTTTCGATAGTTTTAGTGTGTTTTTCTAAGTTTTCTGGGTTTGTACGGCCCCATACAATTGTGTCATGGTCTAAAACTCATTTGAATTATAAGAGAATTATATTATCTACTATTTGGATTTTATTTCATTGATTTTTATTGTGATTGAAGCAAGTTTGAGGTCTTTTATTGTAGACTACCTATAAACCCTCATTTCAAGGGTTTGTGGCCAAAAATGTAAATAAAAGTCCATTCTACCATTGTATCCTAGCCAAACTTAGTGGAATGGAGGCTTTAGGTTTTTTTTCAATGTTTTCATTATCTTTAGGAGCAAGGGATGGAGTTTGGAAGGTCTTTGTCCAAGCCCTAGCCTAACACTCTCATGTGTTAGGCTAGGTAAAGTAGAGAAAGTGTAGGAAAGAAAATTGTAGGTGTTGTTTGACATTAAAATATGTTGAAAGGGACCCTATGTGACCTATCAAGACCCTTTGCAAGGAGTTTTAGTGTTTGTGGATTGAATCTCTTGTAGATTTTTTGTAAAAGAGGCCTAATTTGGCCTTATTCCAATATAGCAGGTCAAGATTGATAGCTTTGTTCCAAAACAACCTATGTCACAAGTGAGATATGTCATATTTGGGCCTAATGGGTATCTAAAAAGGTCTTGGTTGCATGGAGAGATGACGTTCTCTAAAATATATGCCTAAAAATGTTGATTTGGAGACCTAGTTGTGAACACTAGTGAGTTTGTGCAAACCTCCATTGTTGGGGTCTTGAGATTCAAGAGAGTGTTGAATTTTGTTACATTGTGTTAGTTAAATCTATTCCACCCGTGCTCTGCATCAAAGGGTACTTTAAGTCTTGATGGTTTCAGGACTAAGACACATGATATTTTGTATGTTGAAGGACTAAAGCATAATATGTTAAGTGTAAGTCAGATGTGTGATAAAGGTTCTAAGCTATCCTTTAGTGCTGAAGGTTATGAAATTAGTAAATCAAGTACCAAAGAACTGATTGTCGAACGAATCCTGATAGAAAGTGACCTATATCATCTTAGTGAGTTGAAAGGAAAAACTTGTCTTATAGTGTAGAGAGAAGAAAGTTGTATTTGGCACAAAAGGTTGGGACTATAGACACCTAAAAATGTCTCGATGGATCACATTGGCTAACTATCACCATTTCGTCCTAAAACCCATTCTCTTTCCACTTAATTGATTAAATTATCCTAGCTATTTAATTAATCACCTCATTTTTCATATGTTAATCTAATTGACCTAATTAGGTTAATTCGTCCCCTTTCATGCTAACATTTTGTCCTATTAAATTGAATAAATCAAACTATTTAATTTAATCCCCTAAATTCCTCTTATTTAATTAAACAACCCTAAGTTATTTAATTAAATATCATAACACTTTCCCCCTTTTCATTAAATCATTTCTTTAATGAATACCATATAATTTCCCTTTTTCATTAAATAAATTAATTATTTAATGAATATCCTAATTCCCCTAATTTGCATGAAGAACCAATCCATAGCAGTGATGAAAATTCAAAAGTTGTTATAAAAAATCTAGAAAAATATGTTCAAAAGAATCACTCTGAAGACCAGATTATAGGAGATAAAAATAGTGAGGTTCAAACTCAAAAGAGACTTGAGAGGGGAAATGAGCAATTACACTTTGCATTACTATCAAAGATAGAAGCAAATACTTATGAAGAAGCAAGAAAAGAGAAAGGTTGGATAGATGTTATGCAGGAAGAGTGGAATTAGATAAAGAAGAATGAAACTTGGGAACCGATACCAAGACCTAAAGGCAAGAATGAAATTAGAACCAAGTGGGTTTTCAAAAAATAAAAAAATTAAAAAAATGAAGGTGAAATGATTCGGAATAAGGCTAGACTTGTGTATAAACGATATGCTTAGGTTGAACGTGTAGATTTTTAGGAGACAGTTGCTCTGGTAGCAAGATTGGAAGCAATCAATATGTTTTTATCTCTTTCAACATTCAAGTTTTTCATTGTATACTAGATGGATGTTAAGGCATCATTTTTAAATGGATAGCTAGAAGAAGAGGTCTACATTGAACAACAGAAAGTGTTTCAATTTTTTGATCATTCAGATTATGTGTGCAGATTGAAAAAGGCCCTTTATGGACTCAAACAAGCCTCTAGAGCTTGGTATTCAACATTGGATAGATACTTGCAGTATCAAGGGTTCCAAAGAGGAAGTGCAAACAACAATCTATACATAAAAACAAAAGGTGATCAATTGTTGATAGTTATGGTCTATGTAGATGATACCATTTTTGGTGGTAGAAATGATGACATGTGCAAGGTGTTTCCAAAGGAAATACAAAATGAGTTTGAAATGTAAATGTTAGGTGAATTATCTTTATTTCTTGGGTTTTAGATTGCACAATCACACAAAGGCATATTCATTTCCCATAACAAATACATAAAGGAGATGCTAAGTAATTTTAGGATGGAAGATTGCAAACCGATGGGTACACCTATGGTTATAGGATGCAAGCTGAGTAAGGATGATGAATCTACTTTGGCAGCCCAAACCTTGTACAAATCTATGATTGGTAGTTTGTTATATGTGACAACATCTAGATCGAAGGGTGGTCCCATAATAGTGGGTTACACTTTTTGGTCAAACTTGACATTGAATTGAACTTTTTTAACTAAATCTTTACTTGCAGACACCTATAGCTACTAAAACATTAGGAACATGAAGATGATGCAAAGTAGTGATTTGTGAAAAACAAAATGTAGATTCTAAATATATAGTTTTTTAAAAATTTAAATCAAACTGTATTTCTTTTTCCATCTCCTTTAATAACTAGTTTTTAACAGTAAACAACATTTTTGAAGAGTGATGTTTATTGTATAACACATAACTTTTTTCTATGAAGGATAAAATTCTAATTTTTTTTAGTTTAGATTTGTAACTACGATATCTAGCTCCTTCATTTGGTTTCATAGTGTTTTATTGAATATTTTTTAATTAAGTTTTGAAGTCAAACCCATTACAATTTAGACATAGGTTTACTGTATAACACATAAAAAAAATTGTATGTATTGAAATTCATTTTTTTTTGTTGCATCAATCACATCAATACCAAGAGCATAGATATTTTTTAGATTTTTTTTTAATCTACTATTTTTCCACATGTGCAGAACAGAGAGCTTGATTTTCTGTAAAAAACCTACATTCACAAGAAATAAAAAATAAATATAATAGTCAAATTAAATATATTTAAAGTTATACTTTTTGGGAAGCTTATAGAAAGAAAACCATACTTACAAAACATAAATTTTAAATGAATTCATTTGATCCCCCAAAAGGTAAATCAAAAGTGGTTTTTAATCAGCATTTTGATAGGTGCAAAGGAGACTCCATTATAGGTGTGGTTTAAAACTAGTGGGGTTCTATCCAAAGGAGTTTGATCCAAGGGGGTTTGATCCAATGAGGTTTGATCAAACCCTCTTCAATTAGAATCCTTTAAATGGAACCTTTCAATGCTTAAATCATTATATTTTTTAAAAATATGTGATTTCAGCAAAAATCAGGATGTCCTAGAAAGTGTAACCCGTTATTGTGGCAGCACCTCGAATATAATGCACATAGTTGGAATGGTAGCTAGAATCTAGGCAACACTGAAGGAAAATCATGTCAAAGCAGTAAAGAGGATATTCAGATATCTAAAAGCTACAATGGATTTTGGATTGTGGTATATAAAGAGTGAAAAATTTACTCTGACTGCATACACAAATGTAGATTGGATAGGAAGCATAGATGACTAGAAGAGCACAAGTGATGGAGCTTTCTTTCTTGGTGATAGTTTGGTGTCTTTGCTGAGAAAAAAATAGGACTCGATTTTTAATATATAATAGAAGAGTACATTATTGTGGCCTCATGCTACACTCAAGTGTTGTGGATGAAGAAGAATTTGAAGGAGATGAAGATTGAGTTTGTTGAACCTATTTCTATTCTATGTGATAACAGGTTAGTACTATAAACATATCAAAGAATCTAGCAATGCACTCAAGGACAAAGAACATTTCAATCAGGTATTATTTTTTGAGAGAGAAAGTTGTAGAAAAGGAGGTGAAGTTGGAGTATGCTGAAACCAAGGAGCAAGTGGTAGATATTTTCACAAAACCTCTTCCTAAGGAGATATTTGAGTTTCTCTAGTAGAAGTTGGGAGTTATTGTTCCCTCCTCTTGAATGAAAAGAAAGCAAGGGTGAGGGGGAGATTTTTCTCCCTACCACAAGAACATTAGGTGGTCTCACAAAATATTTTCAAAAGCAGTGGTGCATGGACTTGGGGGAGTCTATTTGGGAAATAGGTTTTTAGATTCTACAAAGAGGTCCACCCGCCAAAGGTGTAATACCTTCAAATGAATGGGTGAATAAGGTATGAAAATGTCATGTACCACCTCTATACCCTTATCTTGGAAGGAAAAGGCCCTACCAAGGGATATATGTCACCTCAACAAGAGAAATTATATGGTGAGTAACTTTGGGCATGATATTGTACCCTACACAACACTAAGAAATGATCTAGGGTCTTAAATTCTTCTAAAAATAAGGTTATTAGTGGAATCAATGAATAGTGAGTGTGTTTATAATGCTTGATATTAGGAGGGTCTCTCCTTCTCTCATCACCAAATGCATCTTAGCAGATCGAGGGTTGTGTGGCTTGGCTTCAATGATGCTAGCTACACTTCAAGGTAAAAATTCACTCTCCCCCCTTAGATACCCCACCAAAAAACATGGTTGAGGTCATCCTTGAGGTGATCAAATCCTTAAACAAGCCTCCTAATAGGAAAGACTATACTAGGTGCTTTTGATCACCCAAGATCACACGAAGTGTAAGGGGAGAGCATAGACACAAGCTAGAAATCCTTTGAATAATACTTAGAATATAAGAGAAATAAATATATATGTGAGGCTTTTGATCTCCAAGATCACACTAAGTGCAAAGAGAGAGCATACCTCTACACACACTTCCAAACATGACAAACAATGTTCTTTAACCCACTAAGCTAATTTAGATGCCTAGATTAGTGGAAAATGAAGCCTCAGACCCATGAATCTGCAAGAAAGATGTTATTAGTTTGATTATTTTTTTCTTTTTTCCATGAAATCCACAGATCTAGATGAGTGTTAGTTCCAAAAACAAATCGAGCAAATGTTATGGTTCGTTTTAGATCCCAAATCCAAAGGTGAATGGTAAATTTTAAACCCCAATTTTATACGTGTGAAAACATGCCAAAAAAATATATTCTAAGGAAAATAATGATAGCACCGATGGATTCTTTATGATTTTTTAATAAATATTTAAAAAAAATATTGAAAAACACTTTGGTATGAAGAAGTTATGAGCATTTAAAATTTTAGAAAAGAAGAAAGGGTGAATTTGAACGAATTTAACCAATTTTTGGTGCAATATCTAAAAAAATCACTCAATGCACAACAAAGATCTTTGAACCAACTTTCCAACGCATTTTTAATTTTAAAAATCTGATATGTTATGCAAAAGTTATGCCTAATATTGTAAAGCAGTCTTTTGTATAAAAAAAAGTTAGCAAATCAAATGCGCCATTCTAATCAAAAGTATCATTTTATGGATCAAAAGCATCGTTTTTGCATCAATATCATCAATATAACTTTCAATAGAATTGATGTACTATCAAATGTGTCACTGTGGATTTCAAAAGCATTGTCGTACTATCAAAAGCGTTGATCTACATGTCAAAAGTGTCGCTCTCTGTCAAATGTGTCATTGTAAACCATCAAGTCTGCAAAGCAAAGAAAAAAGCATCTATTTGCATTCAGAAGTGTCATTGTAGGTTACAAAAGTGTCAATTTTTGTGTCAAAGGCGTCATTCTAGATTCAAAAGTGTCACTATAACTTGTTACTTGAAAACTCAATTAAACTCAATTGAATATTAAAGACAAGGATGTGGGTAAAATATTGAAGGCAAACAAAGGAAGATAAAATCAATACAAAAGCACAATACCTTCACCTAGAATCTTTGCTTCTCTCCTTGATGAGTGGAAATGGAGTGCACCCTTATTCCATTTGATTTTCTCTTGATGTTGATATGTGGATTGCTCAATGCTCTAGCATAACTTTGGTATGATTTAATAGATGAGTGATAAAAATGATAGCATGTAGGTATAATAGCTCAAGAGATTGAAAAAGAAGGATGGAAGCCTCTAGATATAGAGTCTTGAAGAGGTAAAATTAATGGCTAGAAATGATTGATGATGGATGGCTACGATTGAAGGAGGATTAGAGTTTGGATTAAGGATGCAATCATATTGCAAGTGTCAAATGATAGATAGGATCTAGGTTTAGGATTGACATAAAGACAAAAATCCTTCTGGAAATGGCTAGGATTTAGGGGTTAAATGAGATGAATGGATAAGATGAAAAGATAGTTTGACTTTTTGGTAGGTTTTTAGGTTCAATGAATCTAGGCAAGGAGTTAATTAGACATGTGAAGGGGACATTTATCACATGAGGAAAAATTTATATTAGGATCCATGTGAACAAGATGGGGGGCTAGGATTAGATGGAAATGAATAATAGATAGAAGATAATTAATTAAATAAGTATTTATTTAATTAATAGGATCATGATGGGATAATAATTAAATAAATAGTAAATATTTATTTAATTAAAAGATTATGGCAATGGATGTTAATTAAATAAATGATACATATTTATTTAATTAAGGGATTAGGATAAATGTGGGGAAAGGATGGGAATAATTAAATAAATAATAGATATTTATTTAATTAATGGCTAAGTATAGGCTGAAATGAGGTATGATTGGGTAAGGTCATATTTTAGGTGTCTACAAGCCCTTTCCAGTAGTGCTTAAATAAATATTGTAACATAAATATGTAATGTTGCATCAAATGTCAGATACAACAATAAATGTTAATAATATCCTTTAAACATTACATGTAACTATGTTAATAATTCACACCAAGTGGAAGGATGGTGACTACTTCTCAAGGGATTTACTTTGGTTGATGGCCTAAGTGTGGAGGGTGTTGAACTCAAAGAAAAATTGTGTTGACAGTTAAAGCCCAAGTCCAAATTTATGGAGAATGGGGGTCATTGGCATTGCCAAGACTTGAGGAAGCTTCATATGAAGTGGAATATGTGTTGGATGCATTGCGCACAGGTGAGGAAGGTTTATCTTCTTAAAATTGAATCAATCTGAGTGTGTGGGATTTTTTGTATGGTTGTGACCTAGTCTTTTGGAGAGATTTACAACATGTGGGGAGACACATCCTCATTGGAGTGTGTAGTTTTTTGTTGGCATGTTGATATGGATGCTTAGTAAACCAAGGAGAGTAGAGTGGTGCTTCAATAGAAGTACCGAGTTCAATGAACTTCAATGATGGGGTGATCCCACAATAGTGGTTTACAATTTTTGGCCAAACTGGACACTGAAATTATTATTTTTAACTAAATCTTCACATTCGGGCACCTATAGCGACTAAACCATGAGGAATTTGAAGATGATGCAAACTAGAGTCTCATCATATTTTGTCTGTAGATTCTAAAAATATTTTTTTCAAAAATTTTGGAATCAAATTGCACTTCTTTTTCCATCTCCCACGAAAATTGGGTTTTTTCATAAAACAACATTTTTCAAAAGTGATGCACACCGTATAACACAACTTGTTTTCCATAAAGGATAAAATTATAATTCTTTCAAATTTAGATTTGTAACTATGATATCTAGTACTTTCACTTGGTTAGATAGTTTTTTATTGAATATATTTTCTTTAATCAAGTTTCGAAGTCAAACCAATTATAATTCAGACATAGCGCGACTGTATAACGCGTAACTTTTTTTGTATATATCGAAATTCATTTTTATTATTTTTGTTGGATCAAGGACTTCAATATCTAGTGCACTCATATTTTTCAATATATTTTTTTGATAATCTGCTATTTTTCCACATGTGTAGAACAAAGACCTTCACTTTCAATGAAAAACCTATATTTAATAAAACTAAAAAAACATATAAATATTAAAATTATATTCATTGGATAGATCGTTCTGAGGACTACCTAATTCTAGTTGGGTTTGTGAAGATTCCTCCATTTTCATCCTCAACTTGAGCTCCGAAGTGCCAAAATTTAGGTTTTTTTTGTCTCGGATGGGGGATGAGGGATAAGGGGGGGTTCGAGCAAACCCCTTCAAAGAGGTTTGCTCAAACCCCTTTCCTATGCTTTTTTTTGTTTTTTTTGGCAGCCAAGATTCATATGGGTTCGTTCGAACCCTAGTTCGAGTGAACCCCTTATTGGTTCGGTTGAACCAGTATGTTCGTACAAACCCTCAAAATCGCTTTTTTTGCCTTGGGGTCATTTTTTGTGAGTTTTCCTTCCTCATTTGAATTTTAAACCACTATTGTGGCTTCACCCATTGACTACTTCTAGAGTGAAAGAGCTAATGTCAAATCTCCATTGAAGATCTATTGAAACAAACTCTTATTCCTATGTGCTAGTACAAGAATAAATGAACATTATTTGTATTATATTGACCTCTTGTAGCTTATTATTTTGTAAACCTCTAGTTCTATAATACAATCCAACCCAAGAAAATAAATGTGTGCCTTCATGCTTGGTATCCCCAACAAAGAATTTTTCCATAATATATATGTGGAGGCTACATGAATGGTAGAGTTGCTATGGTTGATGTGTAATTCAAAAGGTCTTTATGCTAGGTAAAGAGAGAGAGAGAGATCAAGGTTGTGAGAAACAACCATAAAGGAGTCGATCACATGAGGACTGCAAAAAAATCCATGCTCTACTACTTCCTCAATGTGCTACTATTGTGAAATTCACTAGGATACACATGGAAGGATCTCTACTTCTAGTTGAGATGTGGAGAGTAGGTGAATGTGGTGACACCTTGGAAAGGAACGTAGCTACTTTTGATCTCCATAAAACTGTGTAACTGAGAAAAAATTAATATGTGAATCATACCTTTCTTTCAACGGAGGATTGAATCCTAACCATATAGAACTCACGCCTTTCAATAGAACAAACCAATCTTTGCACCTTGAATGAGATTAAAATTTGGTTCAACCTTCTATGTAGATGCAAAACAAAATATATGTCATGTATACACAACAAACAAAATTAATCATAGAAATAATTTAAGCATCACTCAAATGCAAAATGACACTTTGAGGAACTCTAAACTAGCTAGTTGGAAGAATTTGGGAAGGGCTTTTCTAGCATGGCTCTAATACCATGTTATGATTTCCAAGATCATAAAGAAAAAACCAAGAAAATTCCACAAAATACTTGCACACAATAAGCCTAATTGATCTAATCAAAGAGTTGATAAAAGATTTAATTTGAGTATACATAGAAACCTTGCATACATAGGCAAGGTGGTGAAGGTAGGAAAGTCAAACACAATGACTAACTACCCCTCCAATAATTGAACACTTGTTAAGTCTCAAGACAAGTGTTTTGTGAGTGGAAAGTGACCATGCAAGAAGTGCCTCACAAAGTGAGGACATATTTCTCAACCTCGTGAGTTGAGACAAAACTCTAGAAGTCCCTAAGTGGAGACTTAAGAAATGTGAATATGACTCTCTCTACATATGCCAAAAGCTAACTAGTATGATAAAGTCGCTATTTACACCAATAATTGTCATATTTGGCATAAAAAAATATCACAAACACTCTCTTAGTTACTTCATAATTGATATCCAATATAGTTTGGTCTATAAGGAAAAACACCTTTATTTACTATTGGTTATATACTTTTACACAGGCCAAAACAAATTCTACTAATTGTAAGAAAATGGGGAAGGTAGTGGCTTGCGCCAATCCTAACTTAGCTATGCATCGGGTGATGAAGGTTCTATCTCCCTCTACATTCACCCTTTGTATTAACTCGTAGACATTAACATGCAACAAATTTGTATCACCAATGTTACTCTATGGGGAGGACATTTTGAAACATGGTAAGATTGAAAATGTAGAATTGTCCTTCAAAATAACCATTAGAGAATTAAGAAACCTATTACAAAACCCAAAGAAATAAAAATTCAATAAGAATCTAGGTTCATGGATCAGGGATACCACCAAATAGGTACCTTAAAGGAATATAGGCTTGTTAGGATCAAACCTCAAACATTCCACTAATAAGGTACTCCAATAAAGAAGTCCTAATAGTCTAGCTATATAAGGATATAACTTAAAATTCTATTGAAATTAGAATTTAGAGTAAACTTAACAAAGTACCACAATAAGGGGATCTCAAAACTTTGAATTTGAAAATAAAATACTATTAACTCTATCAAGTTTGAACTTTGGAGCAACCCTTAACAAGGTACTACAATAAAGAAATCCTACAATATTGACTCAAAATATTAAACATTTTTTTTGCAAATGAGAATCAATTAGAGCTCTTAGTAATGACATCAATAGTAGACAGCCACATGGAGTCCTAATGGAAGCCTGATGTTAGCAAAAAATGATCGTATGGAGTTCCAACACATGGATGATGTAAGCATGACATAAGCATGATGTCAACAAAGACACTCATAGAGAGGAACTATGAGAAAAGAGACAAACCACATATAATTAGCATCAAGGTTTCAGGGAAGTCATTTTAATTATACCAACCAACCAACTCCAACAAGCGCTAACATTAGCATGGAAAAAATAACTCCCAACTCCAACAAGTGGATTTATTCAAGAGGGAAAAACTTGACTATGGTACACAAAAATGGAAAAGGCAAAAAAAATAAACAAAATAACATGGAAAAGACTAAAAAATAAATAAAATAAAATCAAGCACAACCTTAATCACACAAAGAACCAAAAAAAAGCCAACAAGGGCAAAAGAAAAGTAAAAAAAGCATAGGATAGAAAGAATCACCATTAATTGGTCAGTTTTTAAAACCCTGCCTAGTAAAATGATGAGGATGACAGCATGAAGAAATAAAAGAATGGTCCTCACAATCACTTGCTATCTAGACACAATGAGAAATATAATTCACTAAAAAAATTGACAGAACCTAGTTGATTATAGTGAAGAAATTGTAGAGGGTATAGGTAGCAAACTGCAAAGAGCAAAAAGGGATGCAAAAGATAATAAACAAAAAGAAAGAAAAATTAAATAATAAAAGCGAAAAATATCCGCAAAAAAATTACCTTTAATGGAAAGTTGTAGGGTAGTTCAGAATGATATCATGCCTTCTACATTAAAGTTTCAAAGATGCTTCTACTGTCATGCCAATATGACCAACCTCTAAAGTCCAAAAACATAGCGTATATAGCATATAAGTCTAGTATGTAGAAAGGATGTCAAAATTTCAAATTCTCCTCTACTATCATGTCATTACAACTAGCTCTAAAAGTTTGGCAAAGGTAAAATACCCCAAAAAACACTTTGGAAGAAACAAGAAACAAGACCAACACAAAGAGCCAAAAGGGAGAAAAATAAACAAACAAAGAAAAATAAAAGGAGGGGATCCTTGTTTTGCTAAAGAAAAATGGAGTGTGTGGGAGAGAGACACACACAACAATCACCTTTAGGGTTATTTACTTTTAATGTATAATGTCATATGATTAAGGCACTTGTCATAATCTTGTGTTGTCTTATCATATCACCTTGCCTATTTAAGCAAGGCCCCTCATGTACTTTATAAATCCTTGATCATGTTGTATCATTGATCCTTTTGATTATAATATGATTTTGCATCCATCATCACTTGAGGAATCCATCATCTTGCCTCTCTCTTGTAGAAATTTAATATGTGGTCCTTAGAACTTGAGTCCTTCATTGACTCTTACACTTCATGTTTTTCTTGTATGTTTCGTTGTACTTGAAATTGGATAGAGACTTTGTATTCTAAGTTGTAGGAATTAGAGGACTGTCCTTGAACTCTGTGTTATTGTACTCTTCATTGGTTACATGATCTTCATTTGTTTAATGTGTAATATTTCCTCTTTTTCTCATATGTGAAAAAGGCAAATAGTTAAACTTCTATCTTCCTTTCATTTTTAGGTTCCTCTTGAGAAATCTATAGGCAATTTTCTTATGTTTATCATCTAGGATTTTCCTGTGTATGATTTCCATGTCCTTTTGTGCTTCCTAGTTAAAGCACACAAAAAAACCCTAAAAACTCCCATCACATAAGGGAGCCACCCCTCTCAAATGTAGAGCTCTCCAACTACTGTGAGCATTTATCACTATCCACTCAATAAGACACCGATTGTAACATAATGTTACAACAACAATCTATTTACTAACACATACTATCCTTGATAACTTGTAAATATTTCAATTTCAATTAGAATTACTTTTTAAATACACCACCCTAATGAATATATTACAAGCACTAGTGTATTTCATTAGGAAACAAAATGGCATAAAATCATGGAGTGTTTGACATATGAAGACATTTAAGCCAATTATGCTAATACTCTAAAAGTTGAATCTCTAACAATTTTGTTTGAATCTTTAAAAGATGGCAAATTACTTGATCAATATCTATAGAAGAAAATTGTGATAAGGAAAGAAATAAGAGACAATTAGAAATAGTGATTAGAACATGTATTGATTGATTCTTTTGATAGTTATTATGTTAGTTTCCAATAACGAATCTTATAGGAGAGAAGACCCAATACCTAAGAATGTTCCAATAGTTATTAGCATTTGTTGATTTAATCCCTGATATTTTTAACAATATTGGACCAATAGTTGTGACTTTAAAGTTAGTAGTGTTAATGATGACTACCCATAATTGAATGAAATGTATTCCTTAGATCTAAAAAGCAACAAATCATGTGATGTCCACATCAGCACATCAATAAAATGTGATTTAGTACACAAGCATCCATCTCACTTTTTTTTAGGGTCTTTTTGGGACACCTCAACAAAAAGCATGTTGATGTGGCATCATATTTGATGATGTTTTCCTAAAACCTTAGTTATGAGCAGGAAACTTGCCATGTAAACTACTCTAAAAATTGAGAGTGATTTGAAATTTTCCCATAAAATTTTAAAAAACACGAAATTAAGATGCTCAACTAATAGATCTTCTCCCCCAACATTACCTAAAATTAAATTTCTATCATTTCAAATAGACCAAGCTACTTGATTTTATTGAACTTCTCTCAAACATAACGGGCGGCTAAATAAATGACTTGTCTACCTTTGACAACTTCCCTTCACTGGCCGCCTTTTTATCCAGAAATTCGTTTGTAATTTGCGAGACTTGCAGGTCTGGAATTGATGATGGGTGGCCTCTCGTCTTCAAATTGCGGCGCGCAATGATTACTGCAACAGGGAAATATAGGGTTTCAATTTAAAATTTTGAGTTTTACATTTACCATTGTCTAAGTTCACAAATTTACATTTATATAAATGATTAAGGGAGGTGAAAAAAATTTGAATTAGGAATATAAATTTAAGATTAGTGATAGAAAAAATTAAGATGTAATTTTATTGAGTCAATTTTAAGTTAATTAGTATTTGTATTTAAAGGAGGTTTCAGGATTATGTCGATATATTTAAAAATAATATTTATTTAAATTACTTGATGCATTTGAACACATCAAGAATTTGTACATTGTAAGTAAGATTAAGATAATTTTACATATACACATGTGCAAATTAAATTAAATTACATGTACTTGAACTTGTGTAGAGCTTGGGACAGGGCACGACACAGCCTGGGTCGAGATAGCTTGGATCAAGACATAGATCGAGACAACTTGGATCAGGAGACGGATCGAGACAGCTTGAATCAGGACATGGATCAAGAGAGGGATCGAGGTAGAGATCAGATGCATCTATCCATACTAGATATCTGAGTCTTTGAGTTGTTTTATATGTCACATTATATATACATTTTACATTATGGTTTATACATCACAGTATTACGGTTTGAACTCTTATTATGATTTGGACCATATTACATAATTCTAGCTATGAAAGAATATCTCCAGCCCTTCAATCTTTCAAACTCAATTGCACCAAACTAGAGTAAGAAAACCAAAATAAAGGAAAAGGAAAAGAACTAGCTAAAGATAATGAATAGGCAGGAGGCCATGAAGAAGAGGAAGGGGATCAAAATGATTGACAACATTTTGATCAAAACGCATTACTTAATATGTTATTTGTTGTTGTAGTAGTTTCTGGATTTTACTGTGTAGAATTTATTGTTGATAATACTTTAGACTTCTCCATATTGTAATTGTTTTATAATGTAACATGCATCATGTTTATGATCCTATATGCATGTTTACATAATGTCTACATGATTTTACATGATTCTTATGATGTTTATGTGATGCTTAAGATTGTTTCTCTATAATATCTAAATGCATGTTTCCTATGTGATTCTTATGTGATGATCATATGACAAATACTATGTTATGTATGTGATGTATCTATTTTGAAATGATGTTGTACACTTTTCCTCAAATGGGTCCTTAGATTTTTTATTTGCCAAGTTTGAAAATTGAGTGTTCTTCAAGGTCCATTCTAAAGTTGCATGTACTTCCACATTTATGCTTATTGTCCATTGCAAATGATCATTTAACAGTGCCTGTACTTTCACATTTATGCTTATAGATATTAGCATCATTACAGGAATCGTCAATATAGGCATGAACTTCAACATTTTGTCACTATGCAAGCATTTTACTATGCACTCCAGTCTGATTAACTATAAGAAGTTGGTGCTTTGGAAAACACACCTGATTTTCATGTCCTCTCAAGTGTTGCATGGATGCTTTAGCCCAACTTTATAATGCTATTCTTTGTTGCGCTGGAATATTTTTGAATGAAGTCATTCCATAATTATCCATTCATATATGAATACTAGTCATTGAGGGAGGGAGGGAGGGATACTTATGCATGTGGAGTACTAGTCATCGAGGGAGGGGTACTTATACATGTGGAGTACTAGTGATCGAGAACCTCTCTCTCTCTCTCTCTCTCTCTCTCTCTCTCTCTCTCTCTCTCTCTCTCTCTCAAGATACATCTATAAATGTAAAAGTGAAAGCTATAAAGGGTGGCAATGAATTCCAATGCAAGGTGGCAATAATACCCCTAAAACCCTAAACCCTAAACCCTAAAACCCTAAAATTTCAAATAGAAAATAACATGTGAATGTGATTTTTAGTCCAATTATAATGCAAATGTGTAGTGAAAAACTTCTTGTGTGTAAATGCCCAAAAGTTGTTAATGTGCAAAAGAGATGTTGAAAATGAAGGAAATGAGCTCCTTTTATAGGATAAAATGGTCAATCAAGGGTTGAGATCAAATTGGCTTAAGAAGGATCAAGATGGCTTGAGGATTTGATGATCCTCAATCCATGTATGAAGTCTCAACCAATCCAGTGTTGACAAGTGTCAACATGTGAGAGCTTGAGAGGGGATGAGGGAAGGATTAATGATTGACATGATGGGTTAGGGGTTAACCCAGAGTTAAATGAATGTGTAAGGGTTTAGATGGGGCTAGGAGTGACAAAATCCCATGTGGGTGTGTAAGAGACATGAACGAAGCATTGAATGCTTGTAAGTGCATTAATGGTGAGAAGTGAGCATTTTGGGTTAAACTCATGGTTGAAGGTATGGTTAGGGTTTAGATGGGGTTTAGAATGGTCAAAACCTTAAAGACTTTGTAAGAGACATGAATGTTGAGAAGTGATGGGTTTTGGGTTAGGAATATGCAAGGGGTTTATTGATTATTAGGCTTAGTGGAAGTGGGATTAGAGGGGAATTAGCATGCAACTTGCATTCTCTAGAGAATGCAAGTGGGTGACGGAAATTAGGATATTTAAATAAATAAGAATTCATTTAAATAGGCAAGTGGGGGTGGGATATTTAATTAAATGTAAGAGTGGAAATGGGATATTTAATTAAATCGATTTATTTAATTAATTGAGAGCGTAAAATGAATTAATTAAATATGTTTATTTTATCAATAGTTGAATGGTGAATGTGAATTTAATCAAACAAATTAAATTGTTTAATTTATTAAATAGAGGAACTTTGGTTAGATGAATTAATTAAATGTTAATTTAATTAATAGTTAGAAAGAGGATGTGAATTGATTAAATGTGAATTTGATTGATAGTCAAAATAACAATAAAATAATTAAACAAATATATATTATTCATTTAATTAAGTAGGATAAATTTACGTGTCTACATTTACCCCTCTTTAAGATGTTGTAGTTTATCACGCCATTTCAAAGAAATACAGATGAATGGTAGATGCCCTGGTGTGTGCTAGTTCAGTGGATGATATGCCCCCTTGAGAGATTGGATGACTTTTTTTGAAAATCAAGTAATCTCTCAAAAAAATCCAAGAAATTTAGGCATAAAGGAGGGAAGAATTTCAGAAGAAATGGTGAAAGAATGGGTGAAAAAGGAGGTAGTACATGACAATGGCGAGCATCGAAAGTTTGGGATCCTAAATCTTAAAACCTTAAACCCTATTAGGGTTTTAGTGTTTAGGGCTTCCTAGTTTAGGGTTATAGGGGTTTAAGATTTAGGGTTTATATATATATATATATATATATATATATATATATATATATATATATATATATATATATATATCTTCTCAATTAGGTTTTATCTTTAGTTATCTTAGTGGATTCTTTTGTATTTCTTTGCACGTAGATCTATGTGGGTAGTTGCAACTACAACAGCTTGAAAAAATAGCTCCCATTTTGTTTATACGGGCTAGGAGGATGTTGGTGAAGGCATGGAGGATGTTGGAACGGTTCTGGAGTCTATACTTTACACCCATCGTTTGCATTTTCTTGGAAGCTTTTGGAAGTGTTGTTAATGAGGCTTGGAATGAGATTTATGTAGAAGATGAAGATCACAGGCTTCAAGAATCTATAGATATGCATGATAACTTTGATCAGATAGGGCTTTCTTAGAGGGTTGAGAAACATGAACTTCTTGAATTTTGTCGTATTGTTGCTTCTATTTACAAGAAAGTAGGAAGATGGAGGCAATCTATTGCGCTATCCAAAAGGGATAACTTTACAAGGATGCAATAGAGACTAGTTATTATCATCTTGAAACTAGTACAATTCCAATATTAACAACTTTAACCTCATTATTATATTTTTCAATCTGCTTATGTATCATACTACTAATTTCATCAAGTTGAATAGTTACCATTAACACTAGTTATGAAGGAGATGGAAAAAGAAATGCAATTTGATTCCAAAATTTAAAATATATATATATATAGAATCTATAGAAAAAATGTCACAAATCACTAGTTTGCATCATCTTCAAATTCCTCATGGTTTAACAACTATAGGTGCTCGAAAGTGAAGATTTAGTTAAAAAATTCAGTTCAATGTCAAGTTTGGCCAAAAAGTGTAACCCACTATTGTGGGATCACCCATCATCATATAATTTGCATTACATATCCATAAAATATCACATCAACATAAAATCATATAGATAGGATTAAAAGCATCTATACATACATCATACATAAGCATGCATCATATGACATACATCCATAAAGCATAACAACATAGGATCATTTCATCAAAATAAAAATCTATAACATCATAGAATCATAACTCATAGAAGCATATAGAAGCATAACATAGAAATATGTCATACAGTCACCACCAAAAATAATGCATATTATATATATCTCAAAACTATACAGTGTCGCAATACAATATCTCGAGATGAAATATGAATATGGAGCTCGCAGGCCCAATCAAAATATACATATAAGTGTCTCAATGCATTTCATAAATGTGCTCTAACTAGAGCTACCCCTATCCCCGGAAGGGGTGGTCATGGCGATGACTATGGATCCCAGCGGTCATGGGGTGGCTATTGTGACCTTGATGGCCTATGTCCAGAACTTGAGGGAGGTCGATCATAAGGAGATGGCCTCGGTTGAGACACCCCCCCACTACTCTGTGATCTACGTGAACAATATCTAATTTGACTACGACTCTGGGTGTAGCTAGGCTCTCTCTAATCTGTTGGCACATGTCTCTCATATAGATCTCTATAATATATCATATTCAGACTGGCCTCAAACAATTAGCACCCTAGCTTGGCTATAGCCTGACTATAGGTGGTCATAAAATCTAAACACCACTGCTCAACCCTCTATTTTCCAATCACTGCCAAATCCCTCTCAGTCCAGAGTCACCCCACCTCAGCATCCAATGTTTGGATCCATGCCTTTGTTGCATCAAGACAAACATGTAAATTTGAAATACGTTGATCCACCAATGCATCCTCCTTGACTGGCACATCCTCATACCCCTCTTCCTGCTCACCTCCCACGAGTATAAGAGTGTATATGGCTTGATCCTTTCTCATCTCCTCCTCACCCATATCCTCCCACAACCTCCTATCCTCCTCCTCTTCCTCCCCCATATCCACATCCTCATCCTGATCTACATCAAAAAGTGGTACCTCCTCTTCCATCCTCCCCTCCTACTCGGCCTCCACTCGAATCGGTGAGAGCTTCCATCCAACTCTCTCAGCCTGCTATTCTCTAAACCCTAAACCCTAAAACCTTAAAACCTAAACCCCTAAACCCTAAACACTAAGTACTTAAGAGACATGTCATCTATTCCTTTTGTTGTTAAAATTACATTTGCACTAGCTTTTAAAATCTTCACAGTACGCTCTTTAGTTATATCTACTTATCTTTCACAAATCCTAGAACAAGCAACCTTAGATCAATGAAAAGCCCTTGCACTCCCATCTGCATTCTTGTCTTTTGAAGATTCAAATCCAAATGTGCAATGTTAAAATTACATTTGCACCAACTTAGAGTAGACATTTGTACTTTGAAGTTCAAAAATAAGTTAGGCTTAGGGTTTATGGATTTAGGGTTTTAGGGTTTCAAACCCTAAACACTAAAACCCTAGGGTTTTAAGGTTTTAGGGTTTAGGGTTTAGGATTTTAGGGTGTAGGGTTTAAGATTGTTTTGGGCCAATTAAAATAACCCTAAAACCAAAAACCCTAATCCTTAAACCCTACATCCTAAAATCCTAAACCCTAAACCCTAAAACCCTAAAACCAATTTTGAACAACTTCAACAAACATTTTTGAAAATAAGTCATTATCTGTAGCTATAATTTTCGAGGACATGCTAATCTTAAAATACAACCACTACACGGTAAGATAGCTACAATAGTTATTGGGTAAGATATCTACGCTAGTTATTAGGTCTAGGGATGAATATGATAGTGGATATGGGATGTGATGAGTTACCTCTAGTAGATGGTGAATACAACTACTACATGATCATTCCATTTCATCCAACATATAATCATTAGCACCTCTTAGAATTATGGAAACCGTCCTTGAACTCTTGGGTCCCTTAATCAAAATGGCATAATCATTAACAATGCGCTCTTCCACACCCTCATCTTCAAAACCAAGGAATGATGAATCAAATTTTTCGCCACCTTCTATGTCAGCAAATGTCAAGACCTATGTAGCACTAGATGCCTTGGCAACATGACACAATTCTTTCTTCCGTACAAGACTCACAACAATTTCCCCAACTTCTATAAAGTACTTAATATCTGTGTCATCTATTCCTTTTGTTGTTAAAATTACATTTGCACCAATTTTTAAAATCTTCTCAATATGCTCTTTAGTTATATTTTCTTCTCTTTCATAGATCCTATCAAACTTCCTTGGATCAGTGATAAGACCTTGCACTCCCATCTACATTCTTTTATTTTGAAGATTAAAATCCAAACATGCAATTCTTGTTGGTGCCACTCTTGTAGACATTCCTTGAGCTACTTGACCAGTATTTAGAGCATTACCATTCAATAGATAACTATCTTTAGAACCTTGTCCATGTGCCTTCAAAATATTGAAATTAAAACGCATGAGAGCTCACACAATATACTTTGCATCTTGTTGCTTGCAAAATTACACATGAAAAAATTTAAACTTTGACTCCTCATAATTTAATATTACATTCTTGGGAAAATTTAGCAAGTTCATAAACATATTATATTTTCATAGAATGTGTTTGTAAAATTACAATTTTAACGGGTTTTTTTAAAATTACAATTTTAACGGGTTTTTTTTAATTAAGTATCTTAGCTTTGTTAAGTATTTGTTGATATAGTCGAGTTCAACTAACACCTGATTTGAAGGCTACATTATAGTTGTGTCATGCAGACTCCCAATTTTCACCCATAATCAACCAAGTTTGGAAAACTTTGGTTTTAGATTGTGTTGTAGATGACTATTATGAACCTTTATTTTCTATCAGCTTTCATCAACATTGATTTTCCATCAAGTTACCATTGAGTTTGGGTAAAACCTAATTTTAAGGTTGCATTGTAGCTATGTCATGCGAACTCTCATTTTCACCCATAGTCAACCAAGTTTGGAAAAATTTGATATTAGATTGTGTTGTAGATGAAGTTATTAGGAACCTTTATTTTTTATCATCTTTCATGAACGCCCTAAAACCCTAAAACCTAAAACCTAAAACCCTAAACCCCTAAAACCCTAGGGTTTAGGTTTCAGGGTATTAGGGTTTAGGGTTTAGGGATTAGGGTTTAAGGTGGAAAATTATGTGTTTTCATATGCTATATTTTTTGGGGAAATATCTAAATACACCTAGTAGGGAATTAAAAAATAGAGTGGACAATTGTACTTTGAAGTTCAAAACTAAATAAGGCTTAGGGTTTACGATTTTTGGGTTTTAAACCCTAAACCCTAAACCCTAAAACCCTAGATATTTCCCTAAAAAATATAGCATTAAGGGGATCTCAAAACTCTAAATTTGAAGATAAAATAATATTAACTCTATCAAGTTTGCACTTTGGAGCAACCCTTAACAAGGTACTACAATAAAGAAATCCTACAATATTGACTCAAAATATTGAACAATTTTCTGCAAATGAGAATCAATTAGAGCTCTTAGGAATGACATCAATAGTAGACAACCACATGGATTACTAATGTAAGCCTGATGTTAGCAACAAATGATTGTATGGAGTTCCAACACATGGATGATGTAAGCATGACATAAGCATGATGTCAACAAAGATACTCATTGAGAGGAACTTTGAGAAAAGAGACAAACCACATATAATTAGCATCAAGGTTTCAAGGAAGTCATTATAATTATACCAACCAACCAACTCCAACAAGCACTAACATTAGCATGGAAAAAATAACTCCCAAATCCAAGAAGTGGATTTATTGAAGAGGAAAAAACTTGACTATGGTACACAAAAATGACAAAGGCAAAAAATGAAAGAAAATAACATGGAAAAGACCAAAAAAAATAAAAAAATATTTAATCAAGCACAACCTTAATCACACAAAGAACCAAATAAAAGCCAACAAGGGCAAAAGAAAAGTAAAAAAAACATAGGATAGAAAGAATCACCATTAATTGATCAGTTTTTGAAACCCTACTTGGTAAAATGATGAGGATGACACCAAGAATAAATAAAAGAATGCCTTCACAATCACTTGCTATCTAGACACAATGAGAAATATAATTCACTAAAAATATTGATAGAACCTAGTTGATTATAGTGAAGAAATTGTAGAGGGTATAGGTAGCAAACCGCAAAGAGCGGAAATGGATGCAAAAGATAATAAACAAAAAGAAAGAGAAATTAAATAATAAAAGGGAAAAATATCTACAAAATTTTTACCTTTAATGGAAATTCATAGGGTAGTTCAAAATGATATCATGCCTTCTACATTAAAGTTTCAAAGATGCTTCTACTTTCATGCCAATATGACCAACCTCTAAAGTCCAAAAACATAACGTACATAGAGCATATAAGTCTATTTTGTAGAAAGGATGTCAAAATTTCAAATTCTCTTCTACTATCATGTCATTACAACTAGCTAAAAAATTTTGGAAAAGGTAAAATACCCCAAAGAACACTAAGGAAAAAGCAAGAAACAAGACTAACACAAAAGAGCCAAAAGGGAGAAAAAAAAATAAACAAAGAAAAATAAAAAGGGGGATCCTTGTTTTGCTAAAGAAAAATTGAGTGTGTGAGAGAGGGACACGCACAACAATCACCTTTAGGGTTATTTACTTTTAATGTATCATGTCATATGATTAAGGCACTCATCATAATCTTTTGTTGTCTTATCATATCACCTTGCCTATTTAAGCAAGGCCCCTCATGTACTTTATAAATCCTTGATCATATTGTATCATTGATCCTTTTGATCATAATATGATTTTGCATCCATTATCACTTGAGGAATTCACCATCTTGCCTCTCTCTTGTAGAAATTTAATATGTGGTCCTCAGAACTTAAGTCCTTATTAAATCTTACACTTCATGTTTTTCTTGTATGTTTCATTATACTTGAAATTGGATAGAGACTTTGTATTCTAAGTTGTAGGAATTAGAGGATTGTCCTTGAACTTTGTGTTATTGTACTCTTCATTGGTTACATGATCTTCATTTGTTTAATGTGTAATATTTCCTCACTTTTTCTCATATGTGGAAAAGGTAAATAGTTAAACTTCTATCTTCCTTTCATTTTTAGGTTCCTCTTGAGAAATCTATAGGTGATTTTCTTATGTTTATGATCTAGGATTTTCCTGTGTTTGATTTCCATGTCCTTTTGTGCTACCGAGTTAAAGCACACAAAAAAATCCTAAAAACCCCATCACACAAGGGAGCCAGCCCTCTCAAATGTAGAGCTCTCCAACTACTACAAATATTTATCACTATCCACTCAATAAGACATTGATTGTAACATAATATTGCAAAAACAATCTATTTACTAGCACATACTATCCTTGATAACTCATAAATATTTCTATTTTAATTAGAATTACTCTTTAAATGCATGACCTTAACGAATATATTACAAGGATTGGTGTGTTTCATTAGCAAACAAAATGGCATAACATCATGGTGTATTTGACATATGAAGACATTCAAACCAATTATGCTAATATTCTAAAAGTTGAATCTCTAACAACTTTGTTTGAGGAGGAATGAACTATAAAGATGGTAAATTACTTGATCAAGATCTATAGAAAAAAAGTTGTGATAAGCAAAGAAATAAGAGATAATTAGAAATAACGATTAGAATATATCAATTGGTTCTTTTGATAGGGCTCTAGAAAAATTGACCACCAACAAATTCACCTCCAACAATTCATCGCCATGACAAATTCATCTCGTGGAAAATTCACCACCGGCAATTCATATCATATTGTTGTGAATTTTCCACGAGTTGTTGACAATGAATTGTTGAAGGTGAATTTATTGACGGTGATTTGTTGGCAGTGAATTTGCTTGAAACCTTTTGATAGTTAATTTGCAGTGAATTCACAAGGCACAACACTTGTTGAAGGTTTTACAAATGGGGTTGCAAGCTAAGTGGGTTTAACCTTGGAGAAAACTGTGTGGTTAAGCGCGCTTGAGCTGGAGTGGTACTAGGATGGGTGACCTCTCAGAAAGGCCCAATGCTTCACCTCTGTGAGCATCACCTAGATGCAATGAGTGCTAAGTGGACCATTCATTATCATGAGAGATGGGTTCTTGTGAACCACTACTCATGAAACATGGATCAATGAGTTTGACTCAAAACTACATGGTTGAATCCTGATAGCAATATCATCATTTGACACGCTGTGAAAAATACCTCCTACTTATCATTTATTATGTTGTTTCCAATCTTGAATCCTATAGATTAGGGGAGAAGACCCAGTATCCGCCAAGGCTAACTTCGTGCAACCATAGAATCTAAACCGTGTGTCGAATCGAAGAAAAAAAATTATGGGTTTTTTTCGCCCACGAGTTAAGAGCTTATAACTAAGTTTTTGGTTTTTGGGTAATTTGGTAGAGTGCGAGAGCATTGGATATGTGTGCGGAGGTCAAAAAGACACATTTTAGAGGTGTCGTCTAGTTGCCGCCACCTAATGTCCCAGTATCCGCCCACTCTAATTTCCATCAATTATAACTATTTATGCCTTAAATCCACTCTAAAACATGCACTTTAACACTTAATGAGCAGCCATTAGTGTTTTTGTAATTATAATGAGCAGCCATTGGTGTTTTTGTAATTATTTATTCAATCAAATAAAGTTTTTTAATAGATCAAAGTGAATTTTTTTTTAGAGGGTTAAGTGAACATGAAAGTGACGGTTATTCAATAAGAGATGGTAAGTGGGTCTTCTCCCCTACCTAAAATTAAATTTCATCATTTCTAGACTCCGAGCTACTTGATTTTATTGAACTTCTCTCAAGCAGATGTTGACTTGCTTTACATTTTTAACGTTGGTGAAGCCCCACATTTTCAGTGAAGCGACTTGCAGAGCAATAACAAAAGGAAGGCAAGACTTTTAAGTCGAATTGCACGGCCAATTTTGGGCAATTCCTGGACTTATGGCTTTCTGACACCAATCCAATTCCCAAAGCTTTTGAAAAGTCTTCAACTTGCTTACTTTCAGCCAAAAAAACCCCGTTTTGGGGGTAGAAATTAGCTGGTCGCCGACTGGCAGTGCAAATCTAGTCAAACATAACGGGCGGCTTCCTTGTTAGTGAGCGACGAATGACAAAAATATATAAATAAATGACTTGTCCATTTGACAACGACCCTTCACTGCCGACCTTTTTATCCAGAACTTCGTTTTGTAATTTGCGAGACTTGCAGGTCTGGAATTGACGATGGGTGGCCTCTCGTCTTCAAATTGCGGCGCGCAATGATTACTGCAACAGGGAAATATAGGCTTTCAATTTAAAATTTTGAGTTTTACATTTGCCAGTGTCTAAGTTCACAAATTTACATTTATAGATATGATTAAGGGAGGTCAAAAGTAAGTTTGAATTAGGAATATAAATTTAAGGTTAGTGACGAAGAAAATTAAGACGAAATTCAAGGATTACGTCAATAGAAAATTTTATTTATGTTTCTATATTAGAGAGCGTGTGTTTATGCATGGATGCGCTACAAATTCTAATTGCATGTGGTTGGATTAAACAATTAATAATAAATGCTAAATTATGGGATGAAATAAACTTAGAAAATCTAGATATTTTCCTTAAAGAAATTAAGTATTATCTTGTTATGAAATATTTGCATAGAGATTTAAAACATAAAACAATGCAAATGAAAAAAAAAGTGATGATCAAATTGACAAAAAACACTACAAATAGAAATAGAATGTTGCTATCCAGTTGTCAAATCAATATTTATCTGGCTTTTATATGATAAATGAGATTTTGGAGGCTTTTACCTAATATTTTGATTTTATTAAAAATATTAATGCAGTTAATTTTTCGCCGCGATGAATTGTTGGCGGTGAATTTTCTGTAGCGATGCTAGTGGTGAATTTTCCTTTGGTGTATTGCTGATGATGAATTTGTTGGATGCCTATCAAATCAATATTTATCTGGCTTTTATGTGATAAATGAGATTTTCACCAAATTTGGGATGGTGAGAAAGTTCTCTCCTCCCAAGAGGAAATTGTGAAACAATTTCAACCCTACTTTAAAGATCTCTTCACCTCAAAAGGGGGCTCTAATGACAATCAAAGAGCAAGAGACACTATAAGCAAACTGATCCCAAAAAGGATTTCAAAGGATGAAGCAAATAAACTCTTAGAGAAAGTGACCAAAGAAGAAATCAGGCTGGCTATTGCAACCATGAGCAATGATAAGTCGTCGGGCTGCGATGGCTTACCCATTGAATTTCACAAATGCTTCTCGGACTAGGTGGTAGATGATCTAGCATAGGTCTATGATGAAGCCTTAAGCAGAGGCTCTCTGGGTAAGAAAATTAACAAAGGTATAATCAGACTCCTTCCCAAGGGGGGAGACAAAACCCTCGTAAAAAATTGGAGACCAATCACACTCCTAAACGTCTCTTACAAGATCTTAGCCAAAGTCATGGCCTCAAGACTTGTCAACATTTTGCCAAGGTTTATCTCCAGCACCCAAACTAGGTTCATAAAAGGCAGGTATATATTGGAGAACTTAATAACTAGTTGGGAAGCAATGCAATGGGCAAAGGATTCCAATCAGAATATAGCAATGGTACTGCTAGACTTTGAGAAAGCCTATGATAGGGTCGAATGGCAGTTCATGATCACCATAATGTAGGCCTTTGGCTTCCCTAAGAGTTTTTGTGAAATGACTAAGGTCCTCTTGAGAGATGCGGTTGCGCAGGTGGATATTAATGGCTCATTCTCAAATGAAATCTTGTTGGAGAGATCAATTCGCCAAGGGTGCCCCTTAGCACCAGCACTGTTTGTAATTGCATCAAACGCCTTGTACTACTTGTTAAGAGATCACTCCTTCTCCCCAAAAATCAAGGGCATTAAGCTACCTGACTACACCGAGCTACTGAATGTCCACTTTGCCGATGACACGGCCCTCTTCCTGGAACTAGAGAAAAACAATTTATCCTCCCTAATGGTGAAGCTTGAGCTATTTGGCAAGGCTTTAGGAGCCAAAATCTCTAAAGCCAAAACTATTGTCCTTGGTTGGGAAAACTCCCCTCTTGGGTGGTTAAAAGAATTTGGGTTCAACTGGAGAGGCCCTACGCTACAGGTGAGATACCTGGGGATTCCATTTGCTGTCAACCCCAATTTGAAAGACATGTGGGACTGGTTAAAAGAAAAAATTGAAAGGAAGTTGAACAAATGGAACAACCAATACTTGTCACTCGCAGGAAGATTGCAGGTATGTCAAAAAATCCTCGGAGCCTACAGTGTTTACTTTGCGTCGACCTGGGTTTTTTGTAGTTACCAGGTTAATGAAATTCAAAAGAGAATAAGGAACTTCATGTGGTCTGATGAGGGGCAAAAGGAAGAAACACGTTGTTAGGTCGGAATGGTGTTGCCTCCCAAAAGACCTTGGAGGCCTTGGTCTCAAGGATTTGAAGCTTCAAGGTCTTGCCCTGGCGGCAAAATGGATAGTAAAAGCTCTAGATGGCAACGAGCCCTGGAAGGTGTTGGTGCGCAATAACATGCAGTTTGTTGTCCCCAAACATGTTAAAACCTGGAAGAGGCTCCCACTGAGTGACATCCTCATGTGTGACTATCCCATGACCCCATCAGGTTCTGCAGTCTTCAAAAGCCTTTGGAAATATTGGGAGTCTATCAAGCATAAAGCTCGGTACAAGTCTACCAATATTGCTCTTAGCAGTGGAGACAGGTGTCACACTTTTAGCTCTCCTTGGTGGAATATTTACCATAATGAAAAACCCCTCGCTCTCCTCCAAGGATGCTCGGCTAGGAAATGGCACCAACAAGGCATTTGTACTTTTAATAAAATTTTGAACAATGGTTCTTTGCGGCCTTGGGAGGAGATTGCCACTAGTTTCAGCCTTCCCCCCTAAATCTCAGAACCTACTCCTCCATCCTTAAGGGTTATGATGGGGCCAACCTTCCTGAAAAGCCTGATCCTCCTCTTGACCTTGCGTCGGACTTAGTGTGGCATGATGGCGTCACCCTCCCTGGCCTCAAGGCTAAAACAATTTACAAGGATCTGATGTCTAGAAGTTCGCTCATCAACCATCTTAATGAATGTTGGGGCTTGACGCTCAGTAGTAAAGATTGGCATAAGCACCTGTCTAGCATTTGGTCTAACAATCTGGAGCCAAAAAAAGCTTGTTTTAAGTGGTTTATTATGTTGTAGAGGTTGCCTTATAAATCTAAATCTGATGATATAGATATATGTTCTTTGTATAGAATTCCTGAATCCATAAAGCATATTTTATTTGATTGCCTGTATGCGAAAGAAATTTGGAAGATGTTTTGTAATGGCCTCAATGTATGGGATAGAATGAATAATGTTATGTGGCAAACTGTGCTATTAGTTAATAAGAAAATGAAACACAATCTTCAGCAATTCTAGTTTTTTCTCACTGTTGAAATAATGTGGCAAATATGGAAGTTAAGAAATGAGGATAAATTTAAGGGAAGCAGAAGGATCCTTACCTAGTCATCAAAAGGACACACCTTTTTCTCTATTGTTTTGCAGGTTATGATTCACGTTGAAACACCAATGCCCAAGCTGGTGGAGTTGATAAGGGGAAGCTCGACCAACATCAACAAAAGGGAGATCAAAGGTGGCCATGTGATTGAAATAGAAAATCAAACCTTTCTGAAGGCGCTTGATGAGCTTAGAAGATAACTCAATGTCTCAATGGTGGGCCCAGTATGACAATCTTTCTATTACAAGACTTTTCAAAGGAGGCACAACTCTTGTTGAAGTAATGTCGTTGTTTGTATTTACTAATTTTTGACTCTCAATCTTGTATACAACGTTGTCAACCTTGTTTGTAATGCTCGGCTAAGGCCTGCAATTTGAAATCATCTATGTATGCAGTTTTCAAATTATTATTAACACAAAAATAAATGAGATTTTGGAGGCTTTTACCTAATATTTTGGAGGCTTTTATCATTAAACGATAGTTGAAACTTATTTTTTGACGACTCAACAATGGTTTGAGACTTGTTCCAAGCTCAAATCTCACACTATATGTAGTATATTGGCTAATAAGAGAAAAATATTAGGTACAATTTAATCATATTATTTCTTCACAATAAATAAAATTATATATTGTTTCTAACAATTTATTAAGATGCAAATAACAATTTCAAACATGAATATTGATAAAATATTTTTCTTATATATTTTTTGTCAAGAACTTTAATATAACATTTATTAAAGGAGTTCAAATTATCAAGTGTAAGGTGTAGATTCTTTTTAGGGATTTGAGAGTGTGTGTACATTGTCTTATACAATTGAAAAAAATAATAGAAATTTTGAGATTTTTAAATATTATTTTTATTTTTTAAATTTAATGTTTCCTATGAAGCTTTTAATTTGATAGTCATATAAAATATTTTGACATTTTGATTATAAAATATGTTCAAAATTTTAAAAACCTATATTAGATAATAATAATAATGAAAATTGAACAAACCATTTAAATTCTTATAAAATTATACTATGTATAAAGAATAATATCCCATGAATAATTATCTAAAAAATAATTAAACTTATCTGATTATCAAACTAGAACTTTCTTTTCTATAAAAACAAAAGATAGTGAAATGTCATATTTCAGTCAAGTCTATCTTTCTCATGAATGGACTATCTATCTATAACTAGAAGCTTATACTTTTATCAAATCAAAATAAATAGACATATTATCAAATTTATCATCATGGTAAAATTAAATGACTCACAAAAATCTTTATCAAAAACCAAATCTTAATAAAAAAAATTTAAAAAAAAAACAAATCTTAATAAATCTGTAACGGTCAAAAGAGATGAGGACATCTAACTTGGTACATGTGATCGGAAGTCAACTTAAAATATTACGACCGACAAAAGTTTTGTTTAAAAAAATATGGTTAATTTGAAATTCTAAGGCGATTGCAAGTTGCTGACGTCAGTACATGCGAAATAGGGTGGTTGGACTCAGTCAACAGTTGTGAGCCGTCGATGTTCATGAGCGCGGATCTCAAAATGAAAGACAAGGACTCCACCAGTTTTGTCTTCAAACAATCCGTGATAATAATGCTAAAGTCAGCCCAATGTATAAGTTATGCAGGGAATGGTCAAATTTTGGGTGTAGGAAAGCGTTATATGGACTATCTCTATTCTATAATGATGAATAATTAATCCACGTGTACATCACTCCTTGTAAGATATTAATCCACGTGTACATCACTTCTTGTAAGATTGGATTCATTTCAATTCAATATGTAGGCAATTGTGTCATCTAAAAGAAAAGAAAAGGTTCTTTTATAGTCCACGATATCAAGCGGTCTATTTTTGGGTCTACAGATGGCTTGCAGTATATGGGACTCCTCATACTCCCAATATGAGGGAGGCACCTAACTCGTGCTCCACAATACGAGGTGTACATACCTTACCCCCTGCAAGATTTGAACTTGTGACCTCTCTTTCAAGAGTACAAGTTCTCCACCATTAGGCCAACTCAAGTGTACATTGTTCTATAATTTTTTTAAATGAATATGTCTATATATTATCATTTATAAAATAGTGTTATACATATTCAAAAAAAAGTGAATAGAAATAGTTACATTTTTAAAGTTTAAATGAGACAAATGGTTTAGAGTATAAAAATATAAACAAAGCTTTTCAATGACAAGAGTAATAGAAGTTGGGGAGGGGAGGGAGGAGGATCCTGGTCATCCAATTTAACCCCTACATCAATGGGTTTGGAGTGTGTAGAGGAGTTGTAAGGCCTTCACTTGACTTAAAAAGTTCAATAAGCTATCAAAAAGTTTATAAAAGTTTCACACGTAAAAATTAAATTTAAAATTTTATATTATTATGTATAAAAAAATATATTTTATTTGAAATTTCTCAAGAAAAAGCAAAGATCAGTTATAATTTATAAAATATATATTTTATTTTTAAAAAATTGAGATTATAAAAGGAAATTTCAAAGTAAGCATAAAAAACTACTAAGCAGTTATGTTGGAATTGAAGAGAGATCAACAAACAACACATAATACAAATTATAATTAAGCTTTTATAGAGCTAAAGTGTTGGAATCAACACTAAATTTGAAGGTCTTGTTTTCTATGGCAATATTATACATATTCTTAATATGTTGAAAATTTGTATGATTCTATTTAGCTTCCTCTTTAGATGTTGCATATTTGGATGAGAGTTGTTTATCCTCACATTGATGGATTGTATTTTCTTTGTAAGATTCTTATGAATCTATTTCATCTTAGCAATATGAGCTTAGATGTTCTAACTTTTTCCTAAGCTCTTTATCGGATTTCAACAAATCCTGCATAATTTGGGATGAATTTTCCATCTACAAAATTATGTTATTAGAGTAAAATTATTATGTAGACACCTAAACCATGTCCTAATTACACACTTAACATCACCACTTTTGACACTATATTAGGCCCATCGTAGCTACATTCTCACCATCTTAGCACTGATTAATAAACTAAATTATATTTATTTAATTAGCTATGGATTATCTTATATAACATTTCCTTTGATATCTAATTAATTAAATAAATCAATTAAATTAAAGTAACATCCTACATGTATATCCTCTAATTGATTAAATAATCTAATTATTTGATTAATTAGCCTAAATCTCCAAATCATAATCCAATCCCTCGTCAATGGGATAATCAAGTCACATCCATGATTTAGAATTAAAATAAATCCAAGTCATCAATCCAAACACAAACTAACATTGAATCTTAGCCATCAAATCAACTAACATAATCCTAGATATCTATTTATCAATCCAAAATAAATGAACAAGTTTCAATCTTCACCATATATTACCCCAAGAAGATCCACACCCTTCATTTTACACGTGAGAGTACTCATATGTCATATCACACTTTCCCGTGGTCCTTCTCACACATGTGTGGGGACCTTAATTCTCCATCATCTGATCAAAATAAGGTAACCTCACAACCATCCAAATCACTCATTGATATTTTCCCTCTCTAAGTACACCAATCACAAGATGTCACTTAGAGGCCTCTCCTTCCTCCAAATCTCTCATGCAACCCTTGATCAACTATCAAAATCTATAAATAGACCCTCTTGGAGGTTATTTTCATCAATCAAGCCTTAATACAATGTTATATTGCTAATTTAAAGATCAACTACATACCTTCAACTCACTTAATTACACATCTTGAGGACAACCACACACCCTTGTTTGTGCAACAAGAGGTTTCATGGAGATATTTTAAAAGAATTCTCAAGTAGGACACTCAAAATCTTCAAGCTCAAGAGACGGTGCAAAGGGAGGCAAGGTATAAGGTTCTTCTTTTTGTTTTTTAGTTTTTATTTTCTACATTGTTTCCCCCTTTGCACATGTTGTGTAGTAACTCCTTGATGAAATATTGCATTAAAATAAATGGTGATATATCTCAATTTTCATAAATGACTAATAATTAATTGTCTAAATGATTTAGAAATAGGGTATTATATTAATACCAAGCAAGGCAAATTTACAAGATAGTTAGAAAAGAAACACAATAGGGAGGTCATTTTTTCTATATAAAACACCTTTATATTACAACAATTATGCCTTATGGATTCCTCTTTGCTTAGATTGGGATAGGAGATACGACTAATAGTGATGAATTGGCTTCTCTTGCTTATATGAAATCTGAAGTGCTATAATTTACATGTAATGAGTTATGATTGAGTCAATTTTAGAAGCCAAATACCCACATGTAGCTTAGACCACTTTGATTTAGAAAACCTATATTTCAATTCAACATTCATTTTTGGTTCATATTACAAATTGGGGAGAAGAATGCACAAGATATAATTCAGAGGAAGGAAATAATCATGATGTCATTTGACCACCTCCAACCTTGAAAGAAGTTGTAGGTTTGTGAGGTGGCATTTATTATTAAGGGAAGGGTTCACAACATAGTAGGATCTCTTGAATAAGAGTATAGTCATGTTATAAAATAATTTAAATATGATCATAACTAAAGGAAAAAATTGAATTGGAAGGCACTAAAATCCTATAAATCTTGAAAGTATTGAATTCATTTAGCAACATTTTTATGTCCCTTGAGCCTCTTGAATTCCTTTAGCAACATTTTATGTCCCTTGAGCCTCTTGCATAAGGTGAATGAAAAGTTATCCGCTTGTGTAAATATGTTCCACAAAATGGTTGAGGTGGGAAAACCAATCCCATATTTTAGAGAGGTTCCTTTTTCATTTAAGGAATTTATCCAAAACAAAATCTTTCTTTCCAAATATACATGAAATGGATCGATGCCTCATTACATTACCTACTAAAATTCATGTCATACTAAGAAGTATTTCTTAAAATATTATTTTGGGTATGTCTATGGATTCACGTCATGGACACAGTTCATCTAATGTATATCAGTCTCTTAAATTCATTCATAATGGTGAAGTACATATAATCAAGGTTGAACCTCACCCTTTTCAATAATAGCTATAGGCTAAATCAGGTTACATGAATCCTTCATATTCTCTAGATGATTTATACCTTCTACATTAAATTCTAAAATACTACTATTAGCCTATATTGATGATGATGTTCCCTTTTCTACTTCTAATGCATGTCTAGGGGACGATTAGGGAATTTTAGACTTCATTCCCCATGGCCTTGGTGAATATAAGATTGACCTTTCTAACTTCAACATTCATATGTTCAATAAGGATCTGCATTCTCATACAAAAAATGATCCTAATGTAAATTATATCACTTTGTCAAAAACATGTGGATATACATCTCATTTTTCCAAGGCTTGTGACATTGATTCTCCTCATTTTTCTAATTTGGAGACACATTATGGGCTTAGAGTTTCAAATTTTCATTTAAACATACTCTAAAACCCTCGTCCAAACCTTATATTCAGGCTATAGCTCGCCAAAGGAAGATTTTGGAGCAGCGGAAACCAATAGCGGCGGGGAAAGCAGCATAAAAACGACGAAAAACAGCCGAAAAAATGACGAAAAATGATGAACGGCTGAGATTCCTTTAATCGTCTTGCATTGATATGGACGCAAGGAAATAGTCTTCAGTGCATGGAGCAAGAAGTTAAGGTCCCTATGAAATTGATACTACACTTTTCTATAGTGGATTTAGGTTACCGACATTCTCCTTTATCTACATCCTCTCCTCCATTTTTTGATGTTTCTTTGATCTCTTATTTTTAAAACGATCATTTCTCTATAGTAGAAAGGGTTGCTTCCTATATTATATTTAATTCTTCTCTTCTATATAGAAAAGAACATAAAATTTTGAGGTTATTGGAATCTTTCTTGATCACTCTTCCTCCTCCCACACATAAGAAATTTCCTAAATAGATTCAACCATGTAACTTTCTTCTTGTCCATATCATCAAGTGCTCAACCATTCCACCAATAAATATTGAGCCTTGAAGGATAAAATACAACTCCTTAACACAAGTTCTATCACTATTCTTTTTATTGATACACCTATATCTTCTTTACATAATACATGGCATTGGGTTTCATGTTTGCCCATTCATTCTATATAATAAACATCCTTCTTCCTCTATTATGGTGTTGATATTTTCTCTCTCCTAAGATGAGAAAAACTCTTACATCATTATATGGAGTTTTCCTTTATTATGGCATAAGATCACCTATGTCATCACATTGTGATTACTTCTAGCATTATTCTAGAAGGGAATGGTATAGGTTCCACTTTCATCTTTCTCTCTTCTATTTTCTCATGAGATTACACCTCCATTTTTCTATTGTTTTGATACCCACTATGTGTCACATGTAGCTTTCTTTATTTTCTTGTTTTCATTTATGGTAGTACAATTGCACGTGCAACCATACTTTATTTTTGGTAACAATACAATATTCTTGTTGTCCTCACCTATAATTTAGGAGAAAGGAAAACTTGTTCTAGAGGCATTCATCCTTCTTAAATATACTCTTATTTCTTCCCCTTTACATTACCTTAAAATATTTTTATATCATACATGCTAATATTTTAAGGGGGAAACATGTATTATGATCACATGTGCATCCATACTTGTACATCTTCATTATTATATGCTCCTTGTAATGTTTCTTATTGTTTATGCTCCCTGTAAAATTTGTAGCATGTGAGATAGGTCTAGTATAATGCATCTTGCTAGCTTGTACATCTTTCACATGTCCTATCTTGGTAGCCTGTGAGTTACCTAACATAATGTAACTTGCTAGCATGTGTGCTTTGTATGAATTACCTAGCATAACATAGCTTGATAACCTATGATCCATGAGGGTTTTTTGTCATTTATATGATCCTTTTAAAATAACATGAAGTTTGCAAGTTCCTAAGTTATGTACTCTCTTTTGTTTGTATTGTATGTACCTTTAAGCCATCATTTGACTCATTACATCCTTTTCTCCATATAAGAATTCCTCCATTTTTGGTTCCTTTATTTTATTTTTATTTTGGGGGTGACACAAATTATTGAGACACATTTCACATAGAGGTCTATTTCACCTTGTTGTCTCAAAATTTTCCTTTTCTTTGTTGTTATGTGTTTTATCCTTTGTGGGTGAACCCACAAAAGTGGTTTACAATTTGAGTGAGGAAAGAAAACTTCCAAAAAAATGACCCATTCAAAAAAAAATCGTTTTGGGGGGGGGTTCAAGTGAACTCTTGGTTCCAACAAACCCCAAAGAGGTTCACTCAAACCAGGGTTTGAGCAAACCCCTTTGCATTTGGGAACCCGCAATTACCATTATGGGAAGGGGGTTCGCTTGAACCCCCCTTTTCCCACCTTCCCACCCTCCGACACAAAAATACTCCATATTTTTTCCCTTCGAAGCTCAAGTTGAGGATGAAAATGGATGAGACTTCATAGACCCAACTGGAAGATGGTAGTCCTCGGAATGATCTATCCAACAAATATAATTTTAATATGTTTTGGTTTTATTATGTATGTGTTTTTTTAGTTTTATTAAACATAGGTTTTTCACTGAAAATCAAGCTCTCTATTCTGCACATGTGGAAAAATAGTAGATTATCAAAATAAAATTTTGAAAAATATGTTGAGGCTGGGTATTGATGTCCTTGATCCATTAAAAAAAAAAACTGAATTTTGATACATACAAAAAACGTTATGTTGTATACAATCCACCTATGTTTGAATTGTAATTGGTTTGACTTCGAAACTTGATTAAGGAAAAAATATTTAATAAAACACTATGAAACCAAATGAAAGTGCTATATATCGTAGTTACAAATCTAAATTCAAAAAAAATAGAATTTAATCCTTCATACAAAAAAAAGTTATGTTGTATACGGTGAGTGTCACTCCTTAAAAATACTTCTTTTTTAAAACTAGTTTTCAAAGGAGATGGAAAAAGAAGTGCAATCTAATTCCAAAAAAATTGAAAAAATAATATTTATAATCTATAGACAAAATGTCACAAATCACTAGTTTGCATCATCTTCAGATTCCTCACGGTTTAGCCGCTATAGGAGCCCAAAAGTGAAGATTTAGTTAAAAAAAATCAGTTCAGTGTCCAGTTTTCCCAAAAATTGTAAACCAGTATTGTGGGATCACCCTTGTGTATGTTTTGTTTCTATTTTTATATATGTTTGTGATTTTTTGACATCGTGGTTTTGTAAACTTATTATTATCTAACATATTTGTTTAATAGTTTCTCAATTTGGGGACATTATTCATCTACTTGAAGAGCTTTCTACACCCTCTATATAATATAATTTTGGTGTTATGATATTATTTCCTTTATTTAGTTTAGCACATTTATTCACGTAGTGAAATAAGCCCACTAAAGTGGAGGCAAAATGTAATATCAAAAATTGCATACGCTTGTAATTTCATGCTATATTTTGCACTCTATTTGGTGTATATTCCCTTAAAATATTTCAAGGCTCATTTTATCCCAAGTGTATTTACCTTTTTACCCTCCCATAGTTCATAGGCCTTGTCTTCCATTGTCATTTTTGTGCAAGTTGATGTTGTAGTTACGTTAGCCTTACAGTGTTTGTATTATGTTTGATCTTTTCTAGAGCTCAAACTATCTAGACACTAGTTTTATGTGTGAACTCATGTGAGATGATCTAGTATCCCATGATAATTTCTTGTTTGGTGCCTATTTCTAAACATTTCACCACTTGTCACCTTCCTAGGTTAGTGATAATGGCTCAAGATGAATTCAAACGACATGGAAATCTCTTCCTTTGGTATTTGGATCTCATTTTAAATCTATCTCTCATTCATTGAATCTCTCTTGCAATAGTCTACAACTTGCTAAAACTCTTTCAAGATTTGGTTTCTCTTTGTTAAAATACCAACATTCTCCCTACAACACTCTTGTCTCCTTGGCTTCCTCAAGCCTTTTTAGGCTCAATATTCTTCTTTTATTTTCATTACTATTGTCTTCTATATTTTTTATTACTATAATTTCTTGTTTTTGTACCTAGGCTATGCACCTTGAGATCCTCTCTCTCTCTCTCTCTCTCTCTCTCTCTCTCTCTCTCTCTCTCTCTCTCACACACACACACACACACACACACACACACACACACACACAATATTTGCACAAATCATAACTCTAACCATTTATAGACACACTTGGTGTAGGATCACCCATACACAATTTTTTTTATTTCCTCTCTCTTGGCTATCTGTCAAGGTAGAAATATAAAAATAAGGGTTGAATTGAAGTCAAGCTCCTAAAAAAAGCTCTTCTTTGTGCTTATAGGTGCTTGGACATTTTTGGAAATTTATTTTAAGTTTTAGTCCTATGAACTACAACACTAGTGTGCATGTCTACATGATGTGCTAGCATATCAATCAATGATCTTTAATGTTCAGAACCATGTTCCTTTTTTTATTCATGATTTTAAACTTATTTTGTCAATTATGTACTTATGCTTTTAGTAAGTTAGCATTTTTATCCTCAACTCATAATAATGTAGTTAAATTTAAAGAAGATTAAGTTTTACCTTTTACACCTATATGTCCAAAAATATCCTAAAACTTTATGGATTCTTAGGAAGTGAATCTTGAGAAAATGTATGTATGAAAGCCTATCAAGGAGAAGACTAGAAAGTGAAATCAAATAGAATTGAGAAGCCAAAATGCACTGCAAATTGGATAAGAACATACATAGAGTGAGATACACCTAATAAACAAAAAAAGAACATTGGAAATTGGAAGCATAAGATATTAGGAACCTAAGTGCCTTGAGATCTTCACATCCCTTCTCTCTCTCTCTCTCTCTCTCTCTCTCTCTCTTATTCTAGCTTACGTCATTTGCAAAATCACAACTCTAACCATTTCCCAACACACTTGGGATAGTATCACCTACACACTATATTTTTATTTTCTCTATCTTGGTTATATGTGGAGATAAAAATATCAAAATAAGGCTTTGACTTGAAGGAAAACCCCTAAAAAAATCCCTTCTTTGTGTTTAAAGGTACTTGGACATTTTTAGGAAGTTATTTGACATTTTAATTGTATGGACTACAACACTATGTGTGGATGTCTTATAATGTGCTAGCATCCCAAACAATGATCTTTAATGTTTAGTAACATATTCCTCATTTTTTTCTATTTATGTTTTTAAACTTATTTTGTCAGTTATGTAAATATTTTAGTAAGTTAGAATTTTTATTCTCAACTCATAATAATGCAAATTTTAAATTCAAAGAGGATTAAATTTAACTTGTTACACCTATATGTCAAAAAGCTCCAAAAACTTTAGGGATTCTCATGAAGTGTCTCTTGAGAAAATGTATGTATGGAAACCTATTAAGGAGAAGACTAGAAAGTGGATTCAAATAGAATTGAGAAGTCAAAATATACTAAAAACTAGATAAGAACATACACATAGTGAAATACACCTAAGAAACGAAAAATGTACATTGGAAATTAGAAGCATAGGATATTAAGAACCCATGAACTCAATTACAACCAAATTAGAGTCGAATATTGGGGATCCCAACATTGAGGTAAATGGATTGGTCCTTACAAAATGGCTTATAAGGTGGCTTAGTCCTAGGGGTAGCCTAGTCCACCATATTTGAATTTCTTAATATTTTACAAGGTTTTTTTCATGCTATCGATCACTTCTTCAAACTAGCAGTTTGTTTGATTCTTCACTAGTTTTTGTTATTCAATCTACAATTTAAAAAATATGCAAAGAAGACCCTACAAGATAGGAGGGTTAAAAGGGATGTTGCCTTAGTTGGTCCCCTTGTGAGAATTCAAGTGAGATCCATATGACATGAAATAATAAAAAAATATTGATATAAATATTATACTAAAATATCAAACTAAATCTATGTACAAACTAATTCTTATCTTCCTAACCATAAAGTTTATCTATAGTTGGAATATATTTCAAAGGAATTAATTTTTATTTACTTTTATTTATGCTTACATATGCCTCAAATATATAATTGCATTACTTCTTTTTCATATTTTTTGATCTATTGATCTCAAATTCAAAAATAAAAGATTATTTTACATTTCATACTATACAAATTGATAGTAAAAATTTTACATTTTTGATTATTTTTTTGAAAGTTAGGTTGAGAGGGAAGGGATTGAAGAGGCGTGGGCTAATGGAAGTCCAAACCCTAATATATCAATGACACATGATGGAGGGTAGATCCAAATCTTAATCAAATATGAAATGGAGATTACCAATTAGAAACATCAAATTTAAACAAATAAAAAATGAAGAAATTCAAAACCCTAGAATCAAGTTTTGTGTGTGCTCCAAAATGATGTGTTGATATCGCTAGATGATTCTTTCTAGGCCCTTAATATCTACTAAAAGATGTCCATGCACTCACTAGATATCTTAAATGAATTAGGCTTTATCTTTTAATACAACACCCTAGTATGCAGTTCATCTATTTTATGTTCAAGTCAGTTGATAGCAAACAATTGAAGGGATAACAACTAGTACAAAATTTTAATTTTGAAACAAAGGGGTCATTTTCACTAGTGCATAAGTGGTCTTGATCACTTTCACAATTGTAAATTTGATCTAGACCACAAAATGAAAAAACTAAAGATCAAATCTAGACCTTGAAAATGAATGTAAATGAAAACAAAATTATTTACCAATTTCCACACAAAAACAATTAATTTGACACACTAACTATCATATCACAAATAAATAAATTATTATTTTTTAAATACCAAATTTACAATTTTACTATTCATCTCTTCTTTTTTTAAATACTACTATGATTTCTCAATGAATAGAGGGAAAAAAACCCAACAAAAACATCATCCTTTCTCAATGAATAGAGGGGAAAAAACCCAACAAAAACATCATCCTTTCTCAATGAATAGAGGAAAAAAACCCAACAAAAACATCCTTTTTTTAATGTTTAAAATTCCATAATTATTGTAATATAAATGAAAATGCATTAAAAATTTAAAAAAGAAAGATCTAGAAAACAACTAGTTAATCACATATAATAATAAATAATTATGAGTTTTAAAAATAACAAAGTAACCCTTATTAATCAATAATCAACCCTTATTTGCTTAATGATAATCACAATCCATAAAATATTATCTATGTCGTGCATATTTCATTATGATATAATGCTGACAACAACATGGTGGGCCAGATAATCTATCCCATCCTTGACGTCAGATGTGATCTGGCAATATGATTGAATTTAAGAAAACGAATGAAAGGGTGGGGCCCAAGCTCCGCCCATATTTGATGATTTTTGCCGTAAAATGAAGGCTGTTATATATTTAATTTATGATATATTTTAAAAATATATATATATATTTTTACGTTTAAAAGGTAATTCATTTTTCTCTTTCAATAATTCATTTAAAAAAGGATTATGATATATTTTTTAAAAATAAAATATATTTTAATATTTGAAATACAATTCATTCAAAAATGTTAACTTGACAGATAAGATCCACCATGTGGGGCCCAGATTTCTATTTTTATAGAAAGATTATTATTCCAGATATTTTTCTTTTAGTACAAAATTTATTATTCTAGATCTAATACTAGGAAGGTTCCCCCACCATATGACCCTACAAATTCCAAATATGGATCTTGATTCTTTTGCAATGGAGGACAACTCTGTCTCTCAACCTGTTAACCCATTTGTCTAAGGTCGCTTGAAAGGTCCGTTAGATGCTTGTTGACCTAAACCATCCTTCGTTTTTTTCCTATAAATACAGCAGCCCATTGTATGACAGGGATACAGGATAAAGAAGGAGTTAAAATGGGGAAAATGAGTAGATAATCTGCATCCTGAGGTTTACCATTGTAAACCTCAGGATGCAGGTTACCCATTCATCATCGCCATCATTGAGATTCGAACCTTCACCCTCATTGTCTTATCTTCAATGGTAAGTTTCAGGCACTTGTAATCTTTTTTAGTGTTAACTTTGTATTGAATTCACCAGTTTCATTTTCTGTGAATACAGTCTTAACATGAGGTGTCAATTTTGTGCATTGATGTTTGTGGGTTCCTTCTGAGAGTCTGTGTGAAGGATGGAGGAGTTTTATGGCCTCTTTCTTCTTCTGCAAACAAAGATCGTTATCAGGATACTATAATTTATTCGCTTGTAAAACAAGGGTAAAAATAGTGCACCTGAAATCCATGTATGCACCATTGGACTTGTCTTCTTTATTTAAATGTATGCAATGGTGAAAATTGCAAACGGAAAACTCTTGGGATTGGTTCTTAAGTGAATTTTTAAAGAGCAGAGATAAATTAAATATTAGGAGATAAATAACCATCTCAGCTTTTTTTTGTGTGGGGTCTTTGTAGGATTGGTTCTTAAATAGATGTGATATTGCTATCAGGATTCAACAGTGTAGTTTTAGGAGTCAAACTCATTGATCCATGTTTCAGAAGTAGTGGTTCATAAGAACCCATCTCTCATGATAATGAATGGTCCCATTAGCACTCATTACATCTACGTAATGCTCACAGAGGTGAAGCACTGGGCCTTTCCAGGAGGTCACCCATCCCAGTACTACTCCAGCTCAAACGTGCTTAACCACAGAGTTTTCCCCAAATAGATTTCAAAAATAAGTTGTTTAATTGGAGTAATAAATTCTTATATTTGACACTTAAGATTCAAGTGGGTAATTGAATGTTCATCGCTTCCAATGTGTACTACTTGTCTTGTTGGATGCCACATCCAAGAAAGGCTATGAAGAATTCAATAAACTAATTTCAAATTTTCTCAAGTCTATTTTGGGATAGTAATGTTGGATTCGTTGCTTCTTCTTGGTCTCATTACACATTCAATTGAGATATAGAAGTGGTCTAGAATCATAGACCCAAAAATACAAGGGTTATGTCTTGCTTCAAAGTGGATTATTAGAGCTGCTCTAGGGGATAAATATTAAACCATGTAAAATTCTAGTTTGTTATCAAATTATTTAAGCTTCAGCTAAGAAGAAATGGAAATTGGTGAATTGGTTAGATAAATCCTTGTTTCACTTCTTTACAATGAATGCTCTCTTTCCTTTATAGTAAATTTGGAAAGCTTGGCAACAAGTTCATTATTTTCTAAAGTGGAATGGTTCTTCCTTACATCATGGTTTCAATTTTGCCTCATCATCAATTTGGTGGAATAACTTTATTATCATAATCAACCTCTGGCTACTAGCTTCACTATAAATGCTTATTACTTGTTCAAGAAAAGGGTTCACCAATTTAAAGACATTTGGGATTTTAATTCTTGTAAATGGGCTTCATTGAAGAATATCAAAGAGTATCATGGGTTGAACAACAAGTATAAACAATTTCTAATATTTGTGTAGTTATTAGTTTTTGTAAAGAGCGAAAGTCTTTAATTCCAAATAATCTTATAATTCCTTTAATAAGTTCATTACATTCCATAAAATATCGTAACTCCATCCATTAACATTGTTTAATTCGCAAGATTCTAAAAATATCGACTTAAAGTCTAAAATAAGATTCATAATACATCCAATTACATTTATATACACGTGTCATCTTTCACGACATTTATAATACAAAACATTGTAAAAGAAATTTACAATTCAAGACTTAGGCATTCGACCGCCTTAAGTTCTACAATAATCATACATGAATAAAATATAATAGAATAGATGAATAAATCTTCATTTGATCTTCAATCCAACCACTTATCTTCAAACATGAAGACGAGAACAAGGTTCAGGCGCTCTTTCCGCCCAACCTCGAAGCTTAAGCTTCCCCGGAATTCCTTAGTCATTCAAAGAATACCCGACCCTGCACGAATCACTTAGCAAAAAGAAGTCGACAAGCAGGATGAAATCTGATGCGTGCCTAGTATAACTAGTAATTCCACAAGTATTTTCATTTTTCTAATTCACTTAGGAAACAAGCAAGTTCAATATTGGGATATGGTAGAGAGTTATAAATATTACATTTGTTTCAATGGTCCTTAAGTTACTTGGCCAAGTAAAATGTCATGCACGACAAATAATAGTAGTTTTGGAAAACCAAAACTACACTCTCTATAAACCCATATTCAGCACCCGTCCCGGAAGGTAACTTTCCAAACACATGACATGCACATTCAATTATCAAGCATGCATGGTTCCATTCAAATAAATAAATTATCTTTCCAAACACATGTCATGCGCATTCCATTTTCAAGCATACATGGTTCCATTCAAAAATAGATAAAAGAAGGTGTAACACACGTATGTAACTAAGTATATATAAAACAAGAATTTAATAAATGAGGACACATTCTTTTGGTTCATTTACTCATAAAATTCATCTATACTTCAAAATAATCCTTTTCTATTTGTTTCATTCAAAGTAAGTATATTTTTAACTTTACCATCTTTCTTTTTTGTTTTTCATATTTCCTTGTAAATAAATATCTTTTCAAAAACATAATACCTCGTATTTACTTATGTTTTGCAGCAATTTAGTATCGTTTCTCGAGAATTATCAAAATTCATTGCTGTTCTTTTCAAACATATTTAAATATACAAAAGTATTTAATCTTATCATTCTAGAAAACATTCCACAATTTTTATTTTGTGATAATTTAATAACTTCGTGTTCTTTTCTTGCAATTTCCAATTTTTTGTCTATACAGTTTAACAAATATAGTTTTCTTTTCGGAGTTTTCTAAATCTAAAACATGTTGTTTTATGTAGAATTCTTCACTATATTTAACGGAATAAATCTTTAAACATCCAGTTTTTTGTGCAAATCTTTAAACATGCTCAAACAAAATTCTTTAAATAAAGACTCTACTGTTTCTTAATAGCTTTTTTTTTTATGGTTTTCTTTACTGTTTCATAATAGTTTTATGTTCATGCTCATTCTTTTCTTAATAAAAATATGGTCTGGTGTTTGATCTTCCTTCCAGATTTGACAAAACAACAATATGTTCTCATTTTTACTGTTTTTGCAAAAGAAAGAAAGAAATAACACAATTGCATTCGTTGTTTCAAGACTGGTAAATGTTTATTAAAACAAAATTACCTATTAATCTCCTGCAGTAGCTTTGTTTTCCTAAATCTGGTTTGTTTTGTTCCCTCTATTAATTTCTCCCGTCGTTCCTTCTTTCTCTCTACCCTTTGTCTACTTTCCAAGTTCTCTTATTTTATTTTCCTGTTCTGAATTCTCTCTTCTCCTCTAGCCACCTTTCTTTCTTCCTATATCCACACCTTTCTTCCTCACTTCCTTTTTGCTCTAATACCAAATGTAAAGAACGAAAGTCTTTAATTCCAAATAATCTTATAATTCCTTTAATAAGTTCATTACATTCCATAAAATATCGTAACTCCATCCATTAACATTGTTTAATTTGCAAGATTCCAAAAATATCGACTTAAAGTCTAAAATAAGATTCATAATACATCCAATTACATTTATAAACATGTGCCATCTTTCACGACATTTATAATAGAAAACATTATACAAGAAATTTACAATTCAAGACTTAGGCATTCTTTCGCTCTTTATAGTTTCTCTTGATCTTTTTATGAAATTATCTACTCCCAAGGAATGTAACTTGTTTAAGGATTAGAGATGGTTGTCTAATAGCCATTTCAACTATCTTCCCTTAAAGAAAGTATATATTTAGACCATTCCTCATTGGCTTCTTATTTTTTGCCTCAACCAAAAATGAAAGTGCATACTTAGATCCAAAATTTGGATCAAGATTGAGTGTTGAAATTTGGAAATCAAAAGTTGATTTTGAAGTAGAAGTGTTGACTTTGAAAATCTTGCACCACAAGTTACCTATTGGGGATAGATTGAAAATGTCTTATGGTTCAACTAGTAAATTGCACTTTTTTTTATGTGTTGAAAATATGAAACATTTTTTAAGACTACCCCTTTAAGAAATAATGGGTTGTTATCCTTACAAACTTTCTAGCTATTTTCTATCATAAGTTGAACTACAAAGAAGATATTTTAGGTTTCAGTTTGCATAATATTATGATTGTTTATTCAATTAGATAAGTTATTTTAAAGTATATTTGTAAAACTAAATGTATTGTTGTGTTTTATAGAAACTATTGTCACATGATTGGTACTTTGAGGATTTAATCTAACATATTTTTTCAAGTTGCTTCTTCGTTTTAAAAACTTTTGGAATTATCCAAGAAAAATATAAAGGCCACATATCAACTTCAGCAAATTAAAGAACAAGTTATGTAATTTCGAAATAAAAAGAATTTTGGTGATGTTTGCCTATTTATAATATTTATAGCTACTTTTTGGTAGCTCCTATTCTTTATAATTTTCTTTATTATACATATATTCTAATGTTGTTTGTATTTATTGTAAAAGAATAGGCATTTTTTGTTCTTAGGGTAGTTACTTTTTGTAATGGAATTTAAATATATTTTTTGACTACAAGCCAATATAAATCCATGACATCAACAACAACTTTGTGATCACAAAACCAAGCAAATATTTGTAGCTCAATTAAATCCAAATCCATCCCTCTATTGTATCTTTAAAAGAGATTAGCAAACCTCAATACTTAAGAACTCTATTCCTTGAAAGTGTTTTATCCTTAATAGAGTTGGTAGTCTAAAACACTCCTCAACTAGAAGGGCACAAATGTTAACATAGCCCTCATCAAAGGTAGAGTAAGGGGAATATATTCCTTAAAAAGTTGACAACTACATTAGTTTGGAGCGTTCTCTCATAAAAAATAGAGTTGGTTTATGAAAAAAGCTCTCTAGATTGTAAGGAAATGTCCTTAGACCCTCTTTCATCATGACTTAGATCTCATGGAATCTGAGAGGTCTAATGGACCCAAACTGTAGATTCATGGTATAATTTTTATAGAGATTTACCACTCTTGACATTCTTTGTCTTTAGGAGATCAAGGTTGTTGGGTTTTATATTTTAGTCACATGTCATGTAATTTGGCCAAGTATCTACTTCAATTCTAATCATGAGCAAGGTTGAGGTAACATAGTAAATATAGTGAATTTTCACTATAATAAAAAAACCTCTTTTTCTTTGGTATAATTTCATTAATCATTTTTCATTTTCCACTCACTAATAAGAGTTTTTGATAAAGTAAGTAGCATTTACAAGGTGTTGTACCCTTTACACTACGATCCCTCAGGGCCAAACAAGAGCTAGTTCAAAACATAACATGAACTAGAAAGACAAGCAGACAAGAGGGAGGTGATCCCTTACAAACAACAGTACCAAAACACGAACATCCGACAGACAACATGTCAAAAAAAGTAATGGGACTAGACAACCCCAAAATCTGAGGGGATAGATCTAAATCCCAAAACCCAAGGTCGTGGTTTGGGGAGTCCCTTTTTTTTTTCTACATAATAGACTAGGAAGGCTCAAAACCAAAGTCAACCGAGAGAGGCGAGATGAGTGGTTCATTTGCAACCACCACGGACAAAGAGCCTCCATGCAGTGAAATCGACAATGCAAAAGAGGAGTCAGGAGCGTTTGAAGGATCAACAAAAGTGTTCATCGAGGGATGGGTAGAATCAATCGACACAGTGGCAACAGATCAGGGCAATGGTTCCACAAAAGGGATAGCCAAAGGAGGATCCTAGGGAGCCACAACCACCAAGGAAGATTCCTTAGAGGGATCATCTAAAGAGGGAGAGCCCACTGTGAGATGGTTCGAGAGATCATCCTCCCACCAGGTAGTAGCGCCTTTGCAACAAGCAAGAGGGAAGCCAAAGGCCAAATGACCAATAGAGAAACATCTCCTACACCGAAAAGGGAGCCCCTCATATTCCAGAAGCTGCTTCCAAGGCCTATCCTCCACCATCAAGACCACATTGAACAAATAAGTGTTTTAAAGCCCTTGGAGGCTTAGAATAATGTACATATTCTAATTTTTCCACATCACCTTCACCTAATGGTGCATAAGGATTTGATATTTGACAATAAGAGTTTCTCAAGGATAATTCTATTGAATATGGTTGGACCAATGTAGGAAACTACAAAAAAAGTCACAATAGACCCAATAAAGGCTCTTAGTTCAAAATTAGTAGACCCAACAATCCACCTGGTTCAACTCCAAATCCATGATAATAAGACATTCTCAACCATAATCTAATGACAAATCCATAACATTAATAATAATTTGTAGCCATAAAGCCAAGAAAATAATAGCTCAACTAGAACTCAAACATCCCTCTAATGAATCTTTCAAAGAGATTACTAAACCTCAATGATCAAGAACCCCACTCCTTGCAATTTTTTATACTTAACAAACTTGGTAGTTCAAACTACTTCTCAAACAAAGGGAGGGAAAATGTTCACTTAAGCCTCCTTAAAGGTAGAGGAATGCGAATATGCTCCTAAAAATGACAAATACATTAGTTTGGAGCATTCTCTCTTGAAAACTAGAGTTGGTTTATGTAAACATTTTTTTTTCTTTATAAGTAATTTATTCCAAGGAAATGTCATTAGAACCTCTTTCTTCATGAATCACATCTCATGGAATGTGTAAGGTCTAATGGACCCAAAATCTGAATTCACTATGCAATATTTTAAATAGAGATTCACCAATTGTGATATTATTTGTCTTTAGGATATCAAGGTTGTTGGGTTTCTACTTTTAGTCATATGTAGTGTCATCTCTAAGAAAAATGGTTCCAAATGGTGTCTACTTAAGAGTAATCATGGGTAAGGTTGAGGTAGCTTAGTAACAATAGTTAATTTTCACTACAATAGAAAAATCTCGTTTGCCTTGGTATAATTTGATTAACTTTTTTAGGTTTCCACTCACTAATAAGTATTTTAATGCCTTTGGAGTTTTCGAGCAATGCATGTATCTAATTGTGTCACGTCACCTTCATCTAATGGTGCATGAGGATTTGAGGTTTAACAACAAGAGGTTTCTAAGGAGTATCCGTGGCACTGTGACATATTAGTGAAGGAAAGTCAACCCCTTTCACTTTTTAGTGCCAAGGTCCACATCAGTGGTGGGGTGCACAAGTCCTTTCCTTTTAACAATTTTCAGCCATGGGGGCCTCTAACAATTGTTAGTTGTCCAACTCCTGTGGTTTCAAGTAGAAAAAGTATATAAGAATCATAATAAAATAGTGTTGGTCATCCATCTTTCCATGTTAGCATTAATCCAACAACTCATAATCGATATGCCAAATATGTTAACTACTTTCGACAAAAAATAAAGATCACTAACCATTATTTGAATGCATGAGCACTCTAATGGTGATTTAGTCACTTTCTAGGCTATTTGGAACACACTAAACCTTCCAACCATATTCAATCATAGAGAACTATATCAAGTGGGTATTGAATTACAAATAATTTAATTAAGTTTCTTCAAGGGAATTATTGTTGTGGTTTGAGGATATTTTCTACAAATAAGGAGTATTCAATGCTCATTGTACCCAAATTTATTCTTGTAAGAATGAACTCTAAGAGTCTTGAATATAGTTTTGATTCTTAGTTTATTTTTTATTAGGCTCTAGGGAAAACTTTGCTATAATGATCCTTGCTCAAATTGTTCTCAATTTGCCCAATTTGTAGCTTTGTAACTTTATCAAACAATTTGATTGCAAAGTTGTGGTTTGTTGGTCTGAGTGTTCCAATCTGATATAAATTCTTTTCAAATGATATCCAATGCATATAATGCTTACAATTGACTTCTATGATGATTAGACAAGGTCCTAGATGCAATGCAGATTTCTTTTTGTATTTTCACATGCAATAGATGAAGCTACATGAACTAAATATGTAGTTATAGCCTTAAGACATTAAGTCAAACAGTTGGCATACATCCTCTTACACATTGCATATGCATTAGAGTCAAATAGATAACTCCCAACTTGAAATGTATTACTGATAATGCAATCTTTTTACAATGTCAATGAGATGAAACACCAAGACTCTTGGCTTACATACATATGACAGAATGCTTGAATCTGATATGGACTTTCATCTACAACAGTACCTTCTAAATGCAACTAAATGACATAAAATAGCATGAAATAACACAAAGGAACCTGTAGTTTGATGGCACCTTGAATCCCTGATGAAGAAGCAAGCAATATTCTTGGGACATGAAGATCATATGACATCGAAATGATTTTTTGAAGGAGCTGCCCCTATTTTGGTGAGATCTCCAAAAAATAAAATAATTTACAATGCTTTGAAGTTGTCTTAAGCATCTAACATGGTCGCCCTTGTTCCTAGACTTGAGCACCCAAATCTCCAAGAGAATTTGATGGTTTATGTGGCATCCATAAACAAAAATGTGGTTCTCTAATGGTTGCTCATGTGACTGTAATTTTGTTTCATACTTTGCCAATGCCCACTTTCAGACCTTCTACTTCTTCCAAAATGCCTCCAATGCACTCTATCAATGCAACACTACCTCTACCAATGATCTCCTAATTGATATGCAAGATGTCCTCAGCAAACTTGGTTACTGGCCACCATGAAAGCACAAATAGAAAGGCTAAGATACCTTCCTCCAATAATGCAACCCTTCAAGAGATATTTCACTCCCTCAATTGTGCAATCGATAGGAGTTATTATTCCCAAAGATCAATTGATTATCTGCATACCACTTGGCTCCACAAATGCTCAAGAAGAAATCACCAATCATCAACATCAAATCTAGACACCCAAGAATGAAACCTCGATGTCCTTTTATGCCCTTCCTCTAGAGGTTGGCCCAATTAAAATAATATTATATTTTGACTTCTAGAAGATTCCACTATATTTAATTATTTGCACTTTATAAAATATGAAAATATAATATAATTAATAAAGTGCATCTCAACATCAAATTATAACATAAGGTTTCCATAAATAGAAATAATAATGATATCAATGGAAAACCTCAATATAATCAAACACTGTGCCAAATAATCACTAAGTGTCTGCCGAATGACTAGATCTCACTATGCCTTATTAGCCTACGAGAGCCGCTAATAGGCTAATCCTGTTGATATGTCAATGTCAACTAGAAGGGGATATTACAGTCCGCCCCTCCTGAAATTGCTTGTCCCCAAGAAATCTCAACTCAGGATGTTGTAAGATCTCCTCACTCTCCCATGTCACATCCTCAATTGGTAAGTCTCTCTATTTGATCAAGTATTCCCTGATGACCCGTTTCCGCAAGGTCCTCTCTCGAACATCCAAAATAGCCTCTAGCACCAAAATCAATTTCCCCTCATCATCCAATGGGCAAAAAGTCATGGAGGGAACTACACGATGTCCTAACACCTTCTTGAGGTGTGACACATGAAACACATTATGCACTCTGCAATCAGCTGGCAACTCTAGCTCATAAGCCACCTCTCCCACTCTCCTGATAATCCTGAACAGACCATAGTAACGTGGCTTAATTTTCTCTGCACCACTCCTCTAAGAGAGGCTGCAACATTAAGTACACCATGTCACTAACCTCAAAGGAGCGCTCAACCCTCTTCTGATCTGCATTTTTTTTTTTGTTGGTTTTGTGACCTTTGTATATTTTTCGGTAGAGCTCTCATAATATCCTAGTTATCCTGTAAGAGATCACCAGCACTAGCAACATGACTATCACTTAACAAAATATCTAGAAAGCTCGGTGCATCATACCCATACAAGGCCATGAATGGTTTCATCTGAATGGAGAGGTGATAAGTGGTACTATAACAATACTCACAAAGATATAACCACTTAACCCACCCCTTCTATTGTCCTATGATGTAATTCCTGAGGTACCCTTCCACCCACTTACTCACTATCTTTGTCTAGCCATCGGTTTGCGGGTGGTAACTAGTGCTCAGAGTGAGCTTTGTCCCACATAGCCTAAAAAGCTCCTACCAAAAATTACTCATGAACCGGCCATCTCTATCATTGATGATGCTCTGAGGCAAACCATGCAATCTGAATACCTCCTGGAAGAAGAAATCTGCAACCTAAATAGCCAAATATGTAGATGTGAACGGAAATAAATGTGTGTACTTAGTCAAACGATCCACAACCACATAAATGCAGTCCCGCCCCTGGGATTTCGGCAAGCTAGTGATGAATTCCATTGAAAAACACTCCCACTTCCTATCAGAAATTGGAAGTAGCAGAAGTAAGTCTACAAGGTGTGTGTGCTCCTATTTATTTTGTTGGAAAATAGGACATTCTCTAACATACTGTAGAACATCTGATTTAAGGCCTTTCCAAATAAATCTCTCATATCTGTATGTATGTTTTGAAGTATATGGGATGTCTTGCCATAGGTGCATCATGAAAGGCTCTTAAGATTGTGTTCTTCAACTCTGACCCTAGAATCAAGTAAATCCTCACCTTGTAAATGATGAGATCATTTACAACCGTATATATGTCATCCTAGACTAATCCCTCAACAATCCCTGTAGCCCAATTGTCCTTAGCATACTCTGCCACTATTAGGTGCCTCCAATCCTCTGCAATCCCAGCCATGGAACTCAAGTGTGGGCGACGTGATAACACATCAACAAAAACATTATGTGTTCCTTTGACAAAAGAAATGTCAGTCGTATGATTGTAGCTTGCTCACCCATTTCTGTTGGTGATCATTAAGGTCTCATTGCCCAAGAAAGTGTCTCAAGCTGTTGTGGTCTATCTTCACTACAAATTTGCTGCCCACCAAATACTATCTGAATTTGGCCAATACATGCATAATGGCCAACATCTCCTTATCATATATGTTGTATGCTCTTTCTGGACCATGAAGCTTCTGAATCTCAAAAGCAATTGAGTGTTTTCCTGCATGAGGACTGCACCTATTCCCTCACCTAAAGCTTCACACTGTAGCTCAAAGGGTTTAGAAAAGTCTAGCAAAGCAAGCACTGGGCAAGTAGTCATGATTTGTTTGAACATCTCAAAGCAATCCTGCGCCTTTGGAGTCCAAATGAATGCCCCTTTCTTTGTCAATTCTATGAGCAGATCTACATGGCGTGAATAATCGTTAACAAATCTACGATAAAAACTACACAACCCCAAAAATACTCTAAGCTAAGTGAGACTCTCTGGTGTAGGTCATTCAATAATAGCCTTAATCTTCTCTAGATCCATACACACCCCCTCTATACTGATGATGTGACCTAGATATAATAACTCTGTCATCCCCAAATCACACTTGGATTCCTTGGCATACAAGGACCCCTCTCCAAGAATACCCAATACTGTATCAAGATGCGCAATGTGATCATCCCATGTTTTATTATACACCAAGATATCATCAAAGAATACCAACACATACCTCCTCAACGGTGAATGGAAGACCCTATTCATTGTGGATTGAAATGTTGCAGGAGCATTGGTTAACCCAAATGGCATAACCACAAACTTGAAATGACCACAATGACACCTGAATGCAGTCTTCTCTATGTCCTCCTCCTTGACACGAATCTGATGATGCCCTAACCTCAAATCAATTTTGGAGAAATAGCGGGCACCATGCAACTCATCTATTAGCTCATCAATTCTAGGGATGGGGTATCTGTTCTTGATAATTCTTTTGTTCAGGAGCCTGTAATCAATACACATCTATAATGTACCATCCTTTTTCTTGACCAAGACTACTGATGATGCAAAATGTGACTTACTTGGTCTAATGTGTCCCGTGGCCAACAACTCCTTAATGGTTTTTTCAATCTCATCCTTGAGTCACTTGGGGTGCCTATATGGAGTAATTATCATGGGCTTGGCACCCTCCTCCAGTTCAATGATATGCTCAATCCCTCTGTCTAGTGGTCTACCTGGTGGGATATCATTGAAAACCTTAGTGTGCTTAGTTCTCAACTCCTGAATGTCAGGATGATAAATTGGCTTCTATTGCTCACCCGGTGTAGGCATCAAAACACACTCAGCTGCCCACTCTATCATATCATGTCTCATGAGCCTCTCCATTCTTCTGAAAGAAATCATCCTGAAACTAGGATCTTGAATGGCCTTAAGAACATGATTTTTTCCCTCTGCTTGGAATGTCATCTCCATCTCTCTGAGATCAAGGGTGAATTTCCCAATATCATGTAACCATTTTATGCTAAGCACCATATCTGTATCACCCATATTCACCACATAGAAATTAGTCTTGAACTCATAGTTGTTCAAGCGCATGGGAAAATATGGAATTCTCCTATCACACTTGAGGGTATAACCATCTGCAACCTTAACTCTTATCCCCTCAAATTCCTTAGTCCTGATACCACACCTCTCAACCAATCTAGCATAAATAAAGTTATGAGTTGCCCCTGTGTCAAGAAGAGATAATATTTTGCCCTGCTAGAACTTAATGCATCCCAAAAGATCCCTCATGTTGGATTCTAGTGATGTGTGCATCATGTTTCCTTTCTACCCCTTCATGCTCTCCTTCACTTTCATGCCTTTCTTCTTCGTGCTTAGTACTTGAATCCTCAAAATCAGATTGATGGTCTGATTTCTCTGACTCTGAATCCTCATAATATGCCCACATTACTCTATTATCTTTTCCCTTAGGTCTTAAGGGACAATCATGGTTTGCATCATATGGCCCCTTATAGTAGAAACACAACCTCTTTTTACACAAATCATTGAGTGTATCCCGATCTAGAGGTGTTGTTGATTTGCCTTTAAAATCTGGTTTGTTCTTCTTCTAGGAGAAAGATTTTTGTCTCGATATGAAGAAGATCCCTTGGATGAGTACTTACTTTGTGGGGCTGCAAGCTACATGCTCCTAGCCTTCTTCATTGCCTCATGAAGTGTAGGAGGATCGAAGGATTTAATCCATCCTCTCATAAGCTCCATTAAATCCTCAATGAATAGGACCACTAGTCGCCTCTCTGAGATGTTAGGAGCCATCACCGATAGTTTTTGGAAGTCTCAAATGTAGCTCTCCAAACTTGCAACTTGCTTGAGCTGGGCCAAGTCTCTGAAGTATGATTCAAGATCCTTCCTATCAAAACGCTCAACTAATCTATCCACAAACTCCTGATAGGATGTGATCTGACTATTCTACAATGTAACTAACCCATGATACCACCATTCGTGTGCTACGTCCTCCAAATACAAAGTGGCATATTTGATGGCCTCCTCTTCTGTCATGGGTCGAAGAGCCAAGAAGGTGTCTAACTTATGAATCTATGACTGTGTTGTAGTCTTTCCACTACCATCAAACATGGGTAATGTAAGATTATTAGTTGCTTGTTTGAGATCCTTTTTTTGATTCTGAGGTCTCCTCTCCTATCGAGACCTATAGTAGTCCATTCTTGTTTGCACAAATCAATCAAAATGCATGAGATATCGTGCCTCTGGTGTCAATATCCGCCAAAAGTGGGTTCCTCCATCTCTTCAACATTCTCTTCTATTGCTCGTTCTTCCCTCAAGAAAGTGGGTTGAGTAGGCCTATCAGCAGTCTGAGAAGATGCTCTTTGTATTCTCCTTGAACCTGCTACACTCTTATCATAATCTAAATCACTGTTACTTCTTACTCTGTTTTCCACAATAGCTTGATTTTGCTGAATTTGTTGTTGCAAAGTGGCTATGAATCCTTCAAATGCTTGGGTCATTCTTTCAAAGAGTTCTTCACCCCTATCCACATTTCTCCTTTCATTCCTAGGAGAGCTACCTTCTCTTCTTTCCTCCATAGTACCACCAATCTCTTGATGTCTTGCTACAACAGCTACTGATAAAGTGTCTTGCTCAGGGTGTGGTGGCCAATACTTTTGTTTCCATTCTTCTCTAGTTGTATACCTCTTGGTCCTATCACTTTGTTGCATAAATAAAGCCAAATTCTAACCCAAAGGATGGTAGGAAAGCACTTTGATACCACTGTAACGAGCCCTGCTCAAACTGATCTCAATTTGCCCAATTTGTAGCTTTGTAACTTTATCAAACAATTTGATGGCAAAGTTGTGGTTTGCTGGTCTGAGTGTTCCAGTTTCATATAAATTCTTTTCAAATGATATCTAATGCATATAATGCTTGCAATTGACTTCTATGATGATTAGACAAGGTCCTAGATGCAATGCAAATTTCTTTTTGTATTTTCAAATGCAATAGATGAAGCTACACAAACTAAATATGTAGTTACAGCCTTAAGACATTAAGTCAAACAGTTGGCATACATCCTCTTACACATTGCATATGCATTAGATTCAAATAGAGAACTCCGAACTTCAAATGTATTACTGATAATGCAATCTTTTTACAATGTCAATGAGATGAAACACCAAGACTCTTGACTTACATACATATGACAGAATGCTTGGATCTTATATAAACTTTCATCTATAACAATACCTTCTAAATGCAACTAAATGACATAAAATAGCATGAAATAACACAAAGGAACCTTTAGCTTGATGGCGCCTTGAATCCCTGATGAAGAAGAAAGCAATATTCTTGGGAGATGAAGATCATATGACATCAAAATGATTTTTTGAAGCAGCCGCCCCTGTTCTGGTCAAATCTCCAAAAATAAAATAATTTCCAATGCTTTGAAGCTGTCTTAAGCATCTAACATGGCCACCCTTGTCCCTAGACTTGAGCGCCCCAATCTCCAAGAGAATTCGATGGCATATGTGGCATCCATAAACAAAAACGTGGTTCTCTAATGGTTGCTCCTATGACTGTAATTTTGTTTCAAAATTTTCCAATGCCCACTTTCAGACCTTCTACTCCTTCCAAAATGCCTCCAATGCACTCTATCAATATAACACTACCTCTACCAATGATCTCCTAACTAGTATGCAAGATGTCCTCAGCAAACTTGGCTACTAGCCACCATGAAAGCACAAATAGAAAGGTTGAGATACCTTCCTCCAATAATGCAACCCTTCAAGAGATATTTCACTCCCTCAGTTATGCAATCGATGGGAGTTATCGTTCCCAAATATCAATTGATTATCTACATACCACTTGGCTCCAAAAATGCTCAAGAAGAAATCACCAATCATCGCCATCAAATATGGATACCCAAGAATGAAACCTCGATGTCCTTTTATGCCCTTCCTCTAGAGGTCAGCCCAATTAAAATAATATTATATTTTGACTTCTAGAAGATTCCACTATATTTAATTATTTGCACTTTATAAATTATGAAAATATAATATAATTAATAAAGTGCATCTCAACATCAAATTATAACATAACGTTTCCATAAATAGAAATAATAATGATATCAATGAAAAACCTCAATATAATCAAACACTAAGCGAAATAATCACCGAGTGTCTGTCGAATGACTCTCTCACTATGCCTTATTAGCCTACGAGAGTCGCTAATAGGCTAATCCTGCTGATATGTCAATGTCAACTAGAAGGGGACATTACATTTGCATATGTATTTATAAATGACATATTTTCATTTTTTTAACTAAATAATACATATTGAAGTATTCAATAAAGGGATTTAGATACTTACTATCGTATTTCTAAGTTGCTTATGGATAAATTTCCGAATTCATCTTTATGATTACACTTATTATTTCTATAGATATTATTTGATGTATCACAAATACTTGAGAAGGATTATGAAGAGACATGTATTTAATGTGATCCTTTTAATTTTGGTTATTTATTTTTTGCATATATCCCTTTTCCCCTTTGTTAAATAGAATTAAAGCTAGAGTAAATTAAGACTTGGCCTTGTAATTCAAGATATTGAATTACTTGTAAGTATTTTGAATCTACATGAAATTTCCATTCCTTATACCCTACATGGAATAGGTTGTTGTGAGAGATATATCTAGGCATCAAGATTTTTTTGCATGCCTAGTGGAACTTTGTATCCAATCCTAGTTAAGATTTGTGGTGAAAATATTATCTCTTCTTACTTTTTGAAGAATATATATTATCCATTCACTTGGAGACTCTACAAAAAAAGGAATTTGAATGATCCACAAGAGCAAGAATTATATTTGTATCTATATCTACCTTTGAATCTCAATCTCAGTCTCTTTTTAATCTAGTACCTCCTAACAAAGGACTATCCTCTAGCCAAACCCAACCTTAGACTGACCTAGTAATTTGTGTAGTTATAATCCCTATAAACTAACCACATATTAAAGACATGGTCAAGCAACAAATTTTTATACCATGGAACAATGGTAGTCTAATGCAAAAAACCCTTAGATTCCTAATGAAGGAATACCTAAGTCTCAAAGCCTTAGAATCTACAAAAAACCACTACCAAGAGGAAGACAAATCAAAGAATGGAAAAATTATAATTCATTAATTCTTAACTCTTAATTATAATTTCATAGCAATCATAAAGATAAGAACTCATATACAATCATTGTTCTTATTATAGATTCTCTAAGCTCTATTTCTAGCCAAAGTTCTTGCATCTATATTCTTCCTCAATTATATATAATTTTCCTTTGGACACCAAAATTTTACCTAGTACATTGAATGATGCCCCCTCATAATTTAGAATCAACTACCTTGCCTCCTACATTAAATGCTTTAGTTTAAAATATATCACCGAACCTTCCTAAAACTATCCTTTATGGTCAGTGGATTGTATGTGAATTTATTTAATTTAATCTTTCTCTCATCTATGTACCATTGTGTATGATGGGTCCATGTATGATATCCTCTTTGCTTAGATGCATGTGAAAGAATCTCCTTGGGTAATAAGAACTATCAATGGTATCTTGATCATGTGTAGGTTTTGATTATTTCTCTACCATCTTTTTATACTTAGTGACTTGTCATGCATTTAGCCAGGTCACATATTTGACTTTGTGCCCTTTTCATTTGACCAAATATTCCTTATATGGGTATGTGCATGGAAATGGGGGATCAAAAGGGAGTCTTAAGTGACCACTTTTTCTTTTTGAAATCAATAAAAAATGATCTTGGATGAGAAATTGAAGATAGTTATGCTCAAAATTTGAAGATGCTACCAAAACAAGTCATATTTTTTTTAATCTACTTTCTAAACTACTATTTTTTAAAATGGTGGGGATTAAGGGGTTCAAATAGGGGGGCACACAAAGTGCTCCTATTTTGTCAAAAAATAATAACATAGCATCTAGTGTGCTTCTGTCAAAATGTTAACCTTTTTTTAATATTTCAAAAATTTATTTGGTAGAAAATTAGCTAACACCATTTAGTTTATGCCTAATTTCTCTACTAATTTTTTAATGAACATATATTTTTTACTAATTTTCAAAGTAGAAATGTCCTAAAAAATGAAAATTTGAGCATGTACCCATATTTTTTTGGAAACTATTTGTTTTTTTTAATGTGTATATAATCAAGCCTAGAATATAAAAATGTATTTTGTTTCAAATTTGGGTGAATGGATAAAAAATAAAACCAAAAATACTATACATAGGTTTTCAACAAAACAAGAATAACGAACAAAATAAATTAAAGATAAAAACCTTACTATTAAAAATTTGGAAAAAGTTACATGTTTATAAAGTTAAGAGAGAGCTTGACATTATTGTGGTATTTTTCAGCTCAATATTGAAATGTGTACAAAGCTAATGGAGAGCATGCTTGAGACTTAGTCATTTTTTCATAGTTTATAGAAAACATGTCTTTGTATGTTGACATGTAATTCCAACCCTTTGGATTGGATGCCCAAGGAAAATCCAATCCTAAGGGTGGGTATCAATACAAGCACATTATAGTGTGCTCATGTCATAACATTCTAGCATTATAATGTGCTCACATTATAACACTCTAGAATTATAATGTGCTCATGTTATAATGTTAACACATTATAACACACTTGTGTTATGATGAACCCACATTTATAAGAAGAAAAAATAAAAGAAAGAGGGAGGGAGAGATAGAGAAGAATATTTAGAAAGGAAGAGAGACATATAGAGATAAATATATGGAGAGAGGGAGAGATAGAGATAGAGATCAAAAATATATATCTCTCCCTCTCTTTAACTATCCCCCTCTCTATATCTCTATCTCTCCCCCTCCCTCTCTCTATTACTTATCTCTATCACCTCCTTTCTCTCTCACCCTTACCTCCTCTATCTCTATCTTCCTATCTCTCCCTCTCCCTCTCTCTCTCTATATATATATATCATTATCTCTACCTCTCTATTATTCACTCTATCTCTCTCACTCTCTATATCTCTCTCTCTCTATCTCCCTCTTTCTGCTCTCTCTCTTTGTATCCATATATCTCTCCCTTTTTTATCCCTATCTATCCCTCTCTCCCTATCGCTCCCTCTTTCTATATCTCTCTACTACAATATCCTCTTTTCATATTTTTCCTCCCCTCCCTCCCTCACTCCCTATCTATATATCTATATATATTGTATATGTATATCTACCTATCTATCTATATATCCCTTTCCCTCTCTATATCCAAATCTCTCTCAATCATACATGCACACTCCCTATCTCTATCTCTATCTCTATCTCTATCTCTCCCCCTCTATATCTCTCTCAATCTCTCTTTATTACTTATCTTTATGACCTCTCTACCTCCATCTCCCTATCTATCCATGCCTCTCCCTATCCCTCTCCATATCTATATATATCCTTTTATTTGTATCTCTCCATCTTCATCTCCCCCTCCATCTCTATATATTAAAATATCTCTCCCTCTCTACCCCCTCTTCTTCTTCTCTCTCTATTTCTCCATTTCTTTCCCTATCCCTCTCCATCTCTCTATATCTCCCTCCATCAATATATCTCCCTCTATCCCTCCCCCTCTACATCTCCCCTCTCTCTCTCCCTCTCCCTATGTATCTCCCCCCACTCTCTATATATTGAAATATCTCTCCATCTCTCCCAATTCTCTCTATATATATCTCCTTATATATCTATCTCTCTATCACACTATATCACCCTCTATATCTCTCTTTATCTCTCCCTCTCCATATCTCTATATACATCTATATCTCTTCCTTTTAATATCTCCCTCTCTCCCCATATCTCAATCTCTCCATATTTCTCCTATCTCTCCCTATTTTTATATCTATCTCCTCATCTCTCTCTCTCTCTATATATATATAATATCTCTCTACCCTTCTCTCCTATCTCTCCCTCTCCCTCTCCATATCCATCATTCTCTATCCTCTCTATCTCTACACCTATCTCTATATTCTTACCTATTTATCTTCTCAATCTATCTCTCCTTCTTTCCCTATTAAAATTATCAAGGAAGGTATAAACTCGATCTTGTTATTAGGATGCTCACATTTCTAGACAAGAAAAATTATAGAAAAACATACGGATCCCATGATCCTAGATCTACATGCTCTGTTTTATCTTGTAATCAATATTTTATTTGACATACAAACACACTTTTCATGGTGTTGATAAAATATGATGCAAGAGAATCCATTGATGTAGGGGAAATCTCACATCACCCCAAAATATTATTTTTCCTTTCTTTGTTTTTTGTTTTTGAGTCCCATGATGACACTAAAGGGGTGTAAGAGAGTTAGAAGCCCAAAAAGGTAAAAATGATCACTTAACATTTTTAGAAATTCAACCTAAATAGGAACGTATGGACCTAAAAATTGTACCCCTAGGAGTGGGATTGAAAAACATATCTGATAGAAAATGAATTATCTCATTATCTTGTATTGTTTAAGAGATATTAAAATTATCATCACAAGAATTTTTTTCCAATACAACTTCAAACTAAAATTTTAAACCCTTATAAGTCTTGAAAAAGCTCAAAAATGAATGAAATTATCTTCAGATAATTTTGGTTTTGTAGATCTCTTTGAAATATTTCCAATTATATATTATAATAGAAAATTAAACACCCAAGTCAAAATTTATGGCTTTGGGGAGTTGTTCCACCAAAAAGTGAATTTCAATAAAATATCTTCCTAGGCGGGAAATTGAATGGCTAGACTTTTGGTGCCAAAACAAAAGGGGGAGTTATACTTTCTAGAACATTATAAGGCACTTATTGGTGTCAAATGAAGGGTTGGAATTGTAAGATTTATTTTAAATAAACTCAAGATACAATGAAAGATTAGGAAAACATGAAAGAAAAACAATATGCTTTAATAAACTATATTCTATATAGAAAATGAGAGTATGTGAAAAATATACAAAGATCCATTGTTTTATATAGAGCAATGTAATGTAGGAGGTAAATGTATAGGCGTGAATTTTCACCCCTAATGCAAATTCTCCTTTATCCCCTTACACTTTAGAAAACCTAAGGCGGAGGCTTAATTCCACTTAAGCCTTCCGTTCGCATCACACTCGGTGCCCATTCTAAGTGTCAATGGAGGCATTTCTATTGGGGATGCCTGCAAAGCATGTGGATGTCTAGATGACACGCTTACGTCCCTAGTAGATTCTTGCAGCTAGAGTCTGCAGAGATGTTACAATTCCTATTGGAAGTCGAAGTGTAATGCCTCCCTTCGGCTAGCCAATCCGAATATGGTCGTTTTCATCTCCTTCCTTCATATTCTTCACTCTCTCATCCATTCTCAAGTTTTTCCAGATCTCGAGTTCATCTCTTCACATTTTCTCCACTCTTTCAAGCATCCACAAGATTTGTAGCAGCACTTCACACTCCATAGAAGCAATCTACCACTCTATCACTCTGATAGTTCGAGCGCAGGACAAACACCATTGCAGCAAAGGCTTGAGTTCCTCTCATTTTCTCCTCCACTAGCCTTGAGAACTTTAGATGGAGGTGGTAAGCTCCTCTTATCTTCTCTACCATTTTGGTTGAGTAAGCATGTATTGTTTTGTAGTGTCTTTTGTTTACATATCTTTTTTTCTCTTCTTTATCATATTATTCCTATCATTGCAAACCTGGCTGTCTGTGGAGGTGGGAACACCAAAATGGGGGTCTGACTGAGGCAAACCCATAAACAACCCCTCAACATTTTCCCTCTTTATTGTGTGCAGGTGGAGAGATCTTGGAGCAAGTTGGCGAGAAGATTGTTGTGTGAAATCATCTTCGTCACCCTTCTGGTAATCTATTTCCTTTATCACATCCTTCTTTATATTTCACTCTTCTTAATATTATTATGTCATTCTAGAAACTCTTAAACCAGGTTGATAGTCCCTTTTTTAGAGTATAACCTTGTCTCTCTAGTTTGCTAGTTGTACGGATGCCAGTGCACTTGTGAGGTGCCAACGTGTTGTTTTGTCATCCTAGAATCATGCTTTTGTCCTCGGATAGAGAGCTACCTAAGACATTGAGTTGAATCTAAAGATCAAATCACCTAGTCTCCTTTCACCTCTCGGGTTTGCAGAGTCCTGCCTATCCTAGCCTTCCTTTAAATTGACGTAAGTTAGGGAATCCATACTGCTCTTGGCCTTTTGTGACCTAGGGCCTTGTAGTGGTTGCTCCCCCTCTCTTACATTTTTGGTGAACCTGACGTTAACCAACATCTACCTATTTGTCGGTGTTCTTAACTTTTTCTATTATACCTTTTGGTTGTTGTACCCTTGTGTGTTGTGAAGGTTTATGAGCTTCACAACCCAGTCTATGACCTCTAGGAATATTGTTAGGAGAAGTTTGCAACACCTTCTGATGGAGAATATGAAGGTCTCTTCTAGCTAAATTACTGACCTTTTCTCTGGTTCTACGGTTGGTCTATCCATGTAGGAGCATGTATCGCGAGCTGAATCTATATTCCTCAATGAAACTGATTGCAACCCTACCCCCCCTGCCTCACCGACCTCCTCGTCCGTAGATGAGCATGAGGTCATCCATATCCCTTTTGAATACGTCGCTAGTCTTAGTAAAGGATTGGGTGCATTGGAAAATCACTTGGAAAGAAACTCGAAGCTGGCTAGGGTTGCTAAAGTGATCAGTAAAATAAGATACATGCAAGGAAAAGATTAGACAAGTGTAGAACTCCTGGCTAGTCTCATTGGTCTAGTTGAAGCATGTGCCCCTTCAGACCATAGTCACATGATACGAGGTGACCCCTTCAAAGAACGTGAGAGATAGTTAGAAATGTCAATGCCCCCTATGTCTATATACATGGCCGACGCGGTCCCTTCGATCAGATGTCTATTGCTTCCAAAAACTTTGAAACTATCAAAGTAAACATAAACCCTTTAGGTTTCCACTTCACCCCTTCTGTTGCCTCTGGTGGTGGAGGATTTGGCAGGATGATCGATGGAGGCTTTGGTGGTGGAAACTTCAGAAGTGGAGGTGGTATTGGTGGAGGCAGTGCTGCTGGAGGTCATGGTGGTGGCCTTGGAAGTGGAGGTGGCTCCGACGGAGGTCACACTGGTGGTGGTGGAATCGGAGGTAGCTCTGGTGGTAGTCACGAAAATGGTCTAGGAAGTGACTCTAGTGGTGGTTCCAGTGGTCCTATCCCTTCTAATGATCCTATTCTGAATACCCTTCTTCAGAATATGGGGAAGATGCAGAACTAGCTAGCGAACCTTTCCTAGGCCTCGACCTAGCCTTTTTTCCAACCCTTCTTCCAACATAGCCCATTGTTGGTTGCAATTCTAAACACTCCTTTCCCACAAGGGATGGAGATTCCTAAATTCGAGAAATACAGTGGTAAAGGGGACCCACAGACACATGTGTCTACCTTTAATTCCTTATGCATAGAATTTTTCCATCATGATGCATTGATGGAAAAATTGTTTCCCTAATCCCTCAAGGATACAACACTCAAGTGGTATTGTTCCTTCCCTGACAATTCCATCTTTACATTCGATCAGATTGAGAACTGATTCCTATGACAGTTCCAAGCCAACATCAGACCAAAGATGACCTCCTCTGACCTTGTTCAATGTAAACAAGGGGATAATGAGAAGATTACAAACTTTATAGCACAATATCAGGCACTCTTTTCACAAATATCATACCCATTACCTGACTTGAATATGCAGAAGGTGTTCATAGGGAGCTTACAAAGGCCTTGGCAAGAGAAGTTCACCCTTATGAAATACCCTTATTTTGTGCATCTATGTGCAACTTTACGAGAGTACCAATAGATGGTGGTTCAATTTGGGGGTTCCTCATCATGCTCCCATCTTGAAGGGAGGTTTGTCATATCAATCTCCAAAATAGGTAAAGTTGTTGTGAATGTAGTAGCCACTGTGGATAACAATAGCCTCAGACGTGACCGAAAGTTTACAAAGCTATCAAAATCTTATTCTTCCATCTTGTAGAAGTTGTTGAAGGATAAGATCGTTAGCTTGCCAACCCTAAGCCAGTTAGGGAACCGTATCCTAACTAGTACGAAGCAAATACCTATTGTCAATACCATCGAGTTAACAAACACAATACTTAATGCTACATGCGCTTGCATCATGAGATACAGGATCGCATCAAGGATGGTACTATTCATCTTGATGGGAACAAACAAAACATGAACAAATCAGTGGAAAAAGCTAATAGTGACTTGCAGATATACACGAAACCATTTCTATCACATTCTACTAACATGATTATTGATCCCTCCGATTATGTTTCTTATCCTAAGGCATATGTTAACATGGTTATTATTACTCCCTCTCCTTGTATTGTGGTCAGTTCGTCGAATGTAACCTTCACTTTCAAAGACATGCAAGCAAATGACAAAATTTCTCCGCTTTACATTCCTGTTCGCCTTAATGGCAACATTGTCACAGGAGTTAGTCGATGCCAGGAGTAGAGTGAATGTCATCACAAAGGAGATGTTACTCTTGAATTCCATGCAAAGGGAGGAATACAAAAAAACGAAATCCATCATCCATACACATGATGGTCTTTCTCTTAAACATTATGGATTGATAATGATGTATGTCTTGGTTGGACCTAGAAACATAGACACAATCTTCAATGTCATTCTCGAGTCGGACCTATTTAGAGTGAATCTAGGTGTACCTTGGTTAGCTTATGTGAATGGGATCGCCTCAATAATTCATAAGTGTCTTAATTTTTCCCATGAGGGTGTCATGCATGTAGTGCATGATACTAGATAATAGGCTATGGTAACTCATGGGGAATACTCATTAGATCACTTTTGGCCCACCCCAGTCGGTCCACTCCCACAAAGAATAGATCTACTTTACAAGAACTATGCGAAATATAAGACTAGAGGAAAGGGACAGTCGAAGTTGACCCTTCCCGCAATGAAGCCACCAACTGCCTCCTCCCGAAAGGGAAAGGAGAAGCTCACTCCATCTCAGGATGACTCATTTACTCCCCTTTCTTGGGAGGAGTATTGGATGAACAAGCTTGGTCTCTACCCTTTGAGTTTGATGATGCCTCCATGGAAAAGACCCAAGATCAGGATATCGAATCTCCCTAATGGGTCCCCTGAACCCTGGTACTATTTGTATGGAAGAAAGAAAGGCTCACGAAGAGAATTTTCCCTACAACCTCTTCTCATTCCCCCAAGCAGGAAGAAGCCCACCACTAAGGTGTTGGGATTGATTCCTCCTACTGTTTCTGAACCTGCTCCTCATGTTCTCATTTAGGAGTATGTCCTTGTATTGGAAACAGTCGTGGAAGACACTCCCATGGTTAAGCAAGAGCCTTTTTTCCCTTTGCAAGTGTTGACTTTTGGTTCAAAGGGTCGTAGAAACCGCCTTGCATACGAGCATAAGTGCCAACAAAAAGCTCTCATATTTAATCAAGCCTCCTTACCAAAGAAGGAGGAGGAGATGATAGGACCTCCTAATGTGTCCTCCTCTCTCTCCCCTTTTGCCTCTGTCCAAACTAGCTCTGAATTTCTTTTGGATTTCATTGCAGGCACACATGTGCCTGGAGAGGTGCAGGTGTTTATTGCTCCTTCTATGGAGTCGCCTTGAAATTGAATTTTGTTCTGGATGTCTCGCCTTTCCCAAATCCCATGGATATGGTTAATACTTTGGTTGTATCCATTGTGGTTCTTTCCTCCTCTCCCTCAACCCTCCTTGCTTCGTCTATGGGGAGTTCACCTCCTTTGATGAAGAAGAAGGTAGAGCATGGCCACTCTAGCAATGGAGGATGTAAGAGGATTCCACCTTCTCTAAAAAGTGGGCCCGTGTTGACTTGTTTTGTCCTAGTGACAAAACTAGTTCTAGCCTCCCCTGAGTTTTCACTAGTCCTAAGTCTCTCGGTGAGCCTAGCGGTGAACCTCGGGTGCAAACTCCTTCGTCTATCAAGGCGAAACATGACACTCCCATCAAGTGTATGCTCAACTCGGTGGATGAAGTTTTGACCTTGTCAACGATTTTCATGAAGTTGTTGACCTTAGACCCATAAGAGTTGAGCGATAGAGACCTCACAGGTCCCTCTGCCTTGGCCCTTTTTGCAGGAGGATCAGAATCCCCTCCCCTTAACATTACACCATTGCAGGCTCATCATCCTTCCCCCTACGATGATCTAGAGTGGGAAACTGACGACCTCTTGGTTGACCAATGTTAGGGGGAGACCCTCTTCTTGATCTAGAGATTAGATGTGTGTGTGTCATGATATGATTCCCCCATGATCGTGCTATATGTGTCTAGATATCCTCATCACCCCTGTAGACACTGAAAAATATCCTAAAGTCTACAAGCAACATTTTTCCTTAGTCATCATCCTCTAATAATTAAATAATTTTAATTATTTAATTATTTAATTATTCCTGATCATATTCCTTTATTAATTAAATGAATTTTTAATTATTTAATTAATTCACTTTCCAATCTTTATTCTATCCTGATCAATTAAAATAAATTAATTGCATCACTAATACCCCTTTCTTCAATAATTAAATAAATCATTATTTATCTTTCATCACATGTCTATAGTCAGATAATAATAATTATTTGACCTTTTATTCTTCTATAATTAAATAATTGACGAAATTATTATTTATGTCATTCTTCTCCTTTAAATAATTGATCCAAATCAATTATCCTTATTTAATTTCTATCTCCTCCTTTAATTAAATTTATGAATTTAATTAAATCTCCTTTTTCATTTCCTCCAAATAAATAATTTAAAATAAATTATTTATTTGCCACTTGTCATCCTCCTCTATTTTCGAATAAATAATTTATCGCTCCATTTTAGTCAAAGATCCCTGTCATTATTTCATGTCATAGCTTGCATGTCCTGCATGTCTATCATAGCCGTCAGGCGTCATAGCCGTCAACGTCATATCTTTTCTATGCATGGCATATTCTGGTTACATCAATTTTCAACCGTAGATCTTGGCATCTTTCTAGGAACTCGATCTTGGCCATCCATTTCGTAACTTCCCTCTCATGAATCCTCATTCGTTGATCTTAGAATCAATCTAGAAGATCAATCTCGTCTGCCCATTCGAATGGTTGTTTATAAAAGCAACCTTTCTCCTCCACTTTTGATTTAACAGCTAATTATCTCCAGCTTTCTTGCTTACTATTTGCAGGTATTTTCACAACTTCAAAAACAAATCTGAGGGCAATATTGGCATAAGAAGAAATAGGAGAGACAAAAGAAACAATCAACTTCAAAGGGGAGTGTTTTATTTCATTTTCTTTCATTTTCATTGCTCTCTTTGTTTGTATTCTCTTGTTTAGATTGGGATTTTAGCTTAGAAGTGTTGGTTGTTAGTTAATATACTCTATTTGATTTTCCCTATCTTACATAGGTGAACCCTATGTAAATCTTACAATTTTGCAAAGAAATTTGTTTGTTTTCTTGTTTTTTTTTGTTGTTTTGCAGGTTATAGTCAAGAATTCATACAAAATCCTGTCATCTTCTTTTGAACACAGAAAAATAGGTGCATAGAGTATTTAAAAATTATCATCTGGGTTTTGTATCCCCCGTCTTCAGCTTTCCAAAACTTCAAACGGTTTAAAATTTCTTTAAGATTTGAGAAATTTATGGATGTTTTAGTATTTGTTATTTTTTTAGTTTAGCTGTTAAAACCCACGTTTTCTTTTGCCTATAACATTTTTTTTCATGTAGAATCTTGGAAAAATAATTTATGGGTTTTGAAGGTTTGAGTTTTAGCTTTCCATGGATTCAAATGATATAAAATTTCATTAAATTTTGAGAAAGTTATGGTTGTTTTAATTTGCTGCTATCATTAAACTTTTCTTTTGAGTTACTAATCTCTTGTTTTTAGCATGTGGCATAGCTTGGAGGGAGTCTAAAAACTGTTTCTTTAGAAACAAAAATCGAGCTTTTCATTTCTTTAGGCATAATCAATATTATTTGTTTTCAACAACTATAAAAAATTGCATTCACAATCATTGGTTAAAATGAACATGCATTTCATGTCATGGGATTAAAATGAACACAATTTGCATGCACACTCATTGGTTAAAATGAACATGTGTTTCATGTCATTGGCTTAAAATAAACTTTGTTTGTTTCACATCAAGTTATACTTTTAAAATGAACAAAGTGTCTTGTGTGTCCTCCTCACATTATCATTTGGTAATTAAAATTTACAAGTGTCTTCAATTTTGTGTCACCCTTTGATGCAATAATTGAAGTATCCTCTCCCCTTGCGCATTTATGCTGTCCTTGGTGTAAGAGAAACGGTTATTGCCTCTAGAATTTGGGCCTTCCTTGGTGGGAAAAAGTACTCACCCCAAGGTGACTCAGACTGGCAATGGAGCTCTTTGGCTGAGCTACCCTCGACCGGTATATAAATGTGAATCCTAAGGAAAAGCCTAGGATTACGAGTGTGGATGTGTCATACGGACCAAGTAGTACTCCCCAAAACCCTATTGAGCATAACCTCTTCAGGCTAGAGTGCCTCATAAACAGAGCTTAATCTTGTGCGCCATTTATGGCTACTCGAATGAGGGTCCCAAACTAAAAACCTTTGTGTAGTTGCCAAAATCCTTCTATTTGCTAGCGCAGCAACGATCATTGTGAAGGAATCCACATTCTCGCAGTTCTTAGTAGAGGTGATCAACCTGCCATAGGAGTTTTATGGGGGTTGGAAGCTTGGTTGGCCTAAGAAGTGAGTGCAATGTAAGGGGGAGCCTGTACGACCAAGCTTCTGGATTCACACGCTAAGAATAAGTGCAGTTGGGGAAACCCATGTGAAATCCAACAAATATTGTCCTTGCTTAACCTAGGGTTGTGCTTGTCTTCATTGTGCATGTTCTCAAATTTTCAAAGACAAGATATTGTGTTTTCCAAGTTTTTTTCTAAGAAATTGAGACAAATAAACACCTTTCACAAATCTGGAAACACACACATTCAACTTGAAACAATTTCAAATTTTGCAATCTAAAACCCAGGACCAAACTTGTCTAATTTGCTATCAAATAGCCTCTATCGAAAACCAAAAAGAAAATTTCTCAAATCTTCCATTAGTGACATCTTTAGTTTGCATTTACCCATAGGTTCATCCTTGCAAAACTTAGTTTCATCCTTGAACATCATCATCTTCGTAAACCAGTTCTTGCATCCTCATTTCATTTTTAGATTTTGGATTAGGAAAACCCTACCATACTTTGTGAAATCATTTCCTTCAAAGAGTAGGTTATCATTAGACTTATTCAACATCATTTTCCTTAGTCATTGTCCTTTTGTGAGACCTTTCCAACTCGAGAGTCTAGTTAGGAAAACTCACTTTACCATCTTGTCCTACCAACAAGTCCTTTAATGACCCAAATTGAGACATAGATCAAGCTTAGGGTGGTTGAGTAGCTCATTTTTCCATATCATTTAGGCCTTTTCATTTACTCACTTTAGACATTCATGTCATTTTAGTCCCCACCTTGCATATTTTGTTCTTGAAAATCCAAAAAAATATTGTCATAACTTTTATCTTAGTCCTCATTTGGCATCTAGAATTTGCATTGGCCATTACCTTAGTCAACATTTTTTTTCATATTAGTCCTCATTGTCACCTTGCATTAGTCATCTTCTTAGACAAATGTCATTATCACCTTGCATTAACATCCTTTATTCCAAAAACAAAACAAAAAAACATAGTTGAGTGGCATCCACCTCTTGCATTATCCATCAAACTTGCAAACATCTCACATGGTTGAAACAAGGTCAAAATCCAAAAGAAAGGACATAGAATATTCAAGTGACCCATTTCATGACACTACCCTTGGGTTTAATTCAAATCAATCCACACCTCATAGAGAGGTGCCACAAAGAGATCAAACCGACAATTGGGACAATCTAAATCACAATGAATTCAACAAGAAATGGGAAAACCTAAGCATAGAAGGATTCAATAAACAATTGACTCCTCAAGAAATTGAAAGAGCTTATCAAGATCCAAAAATTTTAGACATGATTGATCAACTTGTTAGTGCTGATCCTAATAGATACTTCTATGCACTAGCTAAAAAGGATGCCAAACTACCTCAAGGTTTTGATGTATCAACCCTTGTAGAAGAGGAAACTGAAAATCCATTTACACTTGGCATGCCATCATCATCACAAACAACAAATATACCCCTTGGGATAACCTCACACATGGGTACCACCACCACACATATCCCAAATATCCCAACATTTGGAAACAAGGAAACCCATACTGCTACACAAGGACAAAATTCTACACTTGGAAGCAACTCCAACTCTTTGGGTAAGACCTTTACAAATCCCCTTTTCCTAAACACACATCAAGGTTCTACCTCACAAGGTCCTACACCTTTGACTCAAAATGAAAACCAAGGTCCCAATCCTACATTTCAAAACACAAACCAAGGATCCTTGTTCCAATTTTCAAGTCAACCTAGAAAGGTCCACATTGTCTCACGAAAATCCAAAATCAAAACAATAATCAAGAATCCATCCTATCATTCCAAAATGCGAATCAAGGGTCCCTCTCACCATTCCAAAATTCTAACCAAGGAAACATTCCACCACAAAATTTCAATCAAGGGCCTACATATTCATTTCAAAATACCAACCAAGGGACCCTTTCTTCATCACAAAACATCAGTCAAGGACCAACACCTTCATTTGCAAACCAAGGACCTAAATTTCAAAACCAAAACACAAATCAAGGGTCTACACATCAATTCCAAAACACCATACCACATGCAAACATGACCTTTGAGACGAACCTAAATGCCAATTTCATTCCAAATCAAACCAACACAAATCAATATGGCAATCAAGGTCTCACATCACAAGGCATCAATCATAATTCAAATCCAACCTATGACCTTAATGCTAGCATCATGAAACCAAGTCCAAACAATGCAACACCATCACTTGCAGACTTCTTGATACAACAAGTGCAAACCCTTCAACAACAAATGACTAACATGCAATTGGGGACCAACAAAAAGACCTATTCTGTGGAGGAATTATGCCCCTTTCCATTCGATCGCAATTTATAAATGCCACCCTTTCCCCCTCATTTTACAACACCACCTTTGCCTAAGTATAAGGGGACAGGGGATCCAATACAGCACATTCGAGAATTCAATGCATCATGCATGGAAGTCTCATATGATCCAACTTATTTAATGAGACTATTTCCATGAAGTCTTACAAGGGCAGCTTTAGATTGGTTTTCACATCTTCCTCCAGGACTAAGAACATGGGGTGAACTAGCCAACAAATTCATTAACAATTTTTCCTTCAACATTAAAAATGATGTCACCCTTGCAACAATTAGCACCACTAGACAAGAAGAAGGAGAATCCCTTACCTCATTCTACCAAAGATGGTGAGGTTTGGTTAGCAAATTCCCTTGTCACATTTCGGAAAAACAATTGGTCACCATGTTTGTGGAAAATATTAATGGAGAACTCATGAACCAAATTCAAATCCAATGTTGTACAACCTTTGAAGAGATCCTTGAGAAAGGTTTCCTTATTGAGAAAGGTCTTATCGCCAAAGGACTAGTCAAGATAAATAGAGAAAATCAAAAATCTAACAATGATAAGAGAAAATACTGGTCCCAAAACAAAAATGTAACAAATGATGGAGTTGTTGATGCCAAAATGATAACTAAAGGTCCATCCATTCAACTTAAAGGTCCCTCCTCATCATCAACCATGTTAGATACACGAATCCAGAGTCAAAACCAAACATTAAACACTATCCAAAATAATCAACAATGAAGAGGACCTCCTCGTGCCAAGAGAACCTACACCCCCTTGGGTGAACCTATCAAATTAGTTCTCAAACGAATCTTGCATACCAATACCATCACACTACCTAACACCAATAATTATGAACCTTCCTTGATCAAACCAGATTGGTGGAAAGAAGATGAATACTATGAATACCACCGTAGCAAAGGACACAAAACAACAAGACGTTGGACACTCAAGAACATTATTCAAGACCTCATTGAAGATGGAACTATATCAGTAGGAGATTTGCAAGGAAAAACCAATGTTGATCATACCATATTCAAAACTCCCTTGAAAGACCATGATAAAGGGAAAGCCTCCAGTTCAGGGAACAACAATAGTGCCAACTATGCCACAATCAAACACAACTATAGCACTATCATTCTTAACATAACACCCTTTGATGATCACACTGCTACCATGACCATAAACAAGCCAAAATCAAATTGTGTTGTTGCTACTCGCAGAACCAAGATAACTATTGTAGGACCTCCACCCAATCCTCAGCCCAAAGAACCAATATAATCTCCGAGAGCAGTTGGGAAAAACTCCCGTACAAATCTCTATCTTGGAGCTCCTTCGCACATCCCCACAACATAGAGCTATACTTTACAAATCATTGCAAGAAGCATTTGTCCCCGCCAACCTAGATGTCAATGCATTTTAGGCCATGGTCAGATACCTAGCTATGCCACATCATGTCACTTTCTCTAAGCAAGACTTTTCCGCACCAAAATCTGATCATAATGATCCCTTGCATCTTGAAGTTTGCGTTGATTAATGCAAGATTAGATGAATCTTAGTAGACGGTGGAGTGGGTCTAAATATCTGCTCACTAAAATTGGTGAAAGCATTGGGATACTCTGAGAATTTTATAGACCGAACAAAGAAAATCACTATCAAAGCTTATGATGATGTTGAGTGTTCATCCGAAGGTGTCATTTCACTTCCTATAAGAGTTGGCCCAACCATACAACATATAGTATTCCATGTCTTGGATCTAGACTTACATTATAACCTTCTGCTTGGTCATCCTTGGATTCATGCTATGAGAGCTATCCCATCCACCTACCATCAATGCCTCAAATTTCCACACAATGGCACTGAAATCACCATTCTAGGCAACCCCAATCCTTTTCAATATTGTTCAAACTAAAGAGGAACTACTGAACGTCAAGTGCCCATCAATCGAGAGGCCTCACCTTCCACTTCATCCCACTACGTTGACCCATCTACGCTAGTCAAATCATCCATTCCATTCACCACCCCCTCCATGCCTAAGATCCAGATCCAAGACAAAGGATGCGGAGAATATAACATGAAGAGTCTCTTTTTCATTGGAAAATTTCCTAAATCACCAAAGTCTTATGGAAAACCACATCCCATGCAGCCTAAGGTCATCTTTCATAATCCCCCTACCACCTTCACCAAATGGGGAGAACTTTCCAAGATGATCACATTCTCACATGGCTATACACAGAAGAAGAAGACACTAAATCTAAGAGGTTTCCAGTTGAACAGTATCCAAAAGGGTTCTCAATAATGAAATGACAAGGATATGATGGACACAGTGGTCTTGGCCTAAATAAACAAGGAATGATAGAACCCTTGCAACCTCCTAAGTTGATTAAACATCAAAGGTTAGGGTTTTTACCTGTAAGAGTGACTATCCAAGGTATCAGATTACCTTCAAGTGAGGTTGCTAATGCTTCAAATGAGATCGAGACATATGAGGACCCTTGGGATTTTTATGCCGATTCTAATGAATATGAATGGGATTCCCTATCCTCCACTACCTTTATGGAATTAGATAAATTGTTTTGAATACTTGATGAGCCTCCTCTTGAAACACAATTCAATCAAAAGCTTACAATTGGTTCCCCGCTAAGTCTACCAAGCCCTCCTCCCAAATCCCCCTTAAATATAGAAGAATGGATTAAACACTTTTGGGAAACCATCAACGCTGCCTCTTGGGAACCTGATGACTTTATGTCCGTCTTTACCCTCTCTGCCTACACCATGACTCTAGATAACAATGATGATGGCTTACCCCTTGTCTACCCACAACTCATAGATTGGGATCAACAAGACCCACCAAGTTTGGACACTTTCGAGAACAGTGAAGCAATCGTTGAGTTTATGGGACTTTGTGAAGGAATACCTACTGGGGATCATAAGGCTAGATTTTCCATAGAAATTGATTATACTACATACTTTGGTGAGGCTATCCTATCCTCTAGTCACAAAAATTAATATGATAAAATAAAAAATAGAAATAATAGGTCTTCAGGTGAAAACCGAAAGGCCCCTGTTGATTGTGAAAAAGTAAAAATAAAGGATGATCTAAAGGTGAAAACCTCCCTGAGGTACCTGAGGATGGAGGATTGGAGTGTCTCCCAATAGACCAAGAGAGATCGCCATTGTTGATAGAAGAAATAGAAGAGGTGAATATTGGAACACTGGATAATTCTAGGATCATACAGTTAGCAACATCTTTCACCGCGAAGGAAAAGCCCGAGTTCACAACATTCTTTGTAGAAAGACAAGTCAATTTTACCTAGTCATATGCAGATATGCCTGGATTGGATCCCGAATTGGTTTTGCATCACTTACCACTTCTACCTAATGCCAATCCATACAAACAGAAGCTAAGAAAAATGCATCCACAAATTGCACTCCTTTTAAAGGCAGAATTGAAGAAACTTCTAGATGTGGGCTTTATTCGTTCTATTGATTATGCAGATTGGATATCAAACCTTGTTCCTGTCACTAAACTAAATGGTCAAATTAGAATATGCACAGACTTTAGAGATCTCAACAAATCTTGTCCCAAGGATTATTTTCCTCTACCAAACATCGATATCATCGTAGACCTCACAATTGGGTATGAAATTCTATCACTCATGGATGGATTCTCCGGTTATAATCAGATAAGGATTGCTACTGAAGATCAACCAAAAACAGCTTTTACATGTGCTTGGGGAACTTTCTGTTGGAATGTGATGTCGTTTTGACTAAAAATTGTTGGATCTACATATCAGAGAGCGATGACCACAATCTTTCATGACTACATGCATGTGCTGATGGAAGATTATGTTGATGACCTTCTCTGTAAATCCCTAGAACGAAGTGGACATTTAGTAGTATTGGACAAGATTTTTGCACGACTAGAAAAATACCAACTCATATTAAATCCAAAGAAATGTGTTTTTGGGGTCCAATCAGGAAAACTCCTTGGATACATAGTATCACACAGAGGAATAGAAGTTGACCCCGTGAAATTCAAAGATATCTTAGAAATGCCACCACCAACCAACATCAATCAATTGAGGACATTGCAAGGGAGACTACAATCAATCCGTAGGTCCATTGCTTAGTTAGCAGACAAGATCCACCCATTCCAGCATTTGTTAAGAAAAGGCATTCCCTTCAATTGGATAGAAAAGTGTCAAGAAGCATTTGATCAGATTAAAAATTATCTACTAACTCCACCAGTTCTAATGCCTCCAATTGACAGAAAATATTTGATATTATATGTGACAACAACAACATCAGCACTAGGGGCATTATTAGCACAAAATGATAATGATGGAAAAGAACAAGTTGTATATTACATTAGTCGCACCCTGGTTGGATATGAGTTCAATTATAGTCCTATTGAATGAGCATGTCTAGCAGTGGTATTTGTAGCACAAAAATTGAGACATTACATGTTGAATCATAAGACCAAACTAATTGCCAAAATTAATCCTCTAAAATATCTTCTCAACAAAGCAACACTGAAAGGAAGACTAGCTAAATGGGTTATGATGCTAAGTGAATATGACATTGAGTATGCAGATCGAAAGGCAATAAAAGGACAAGTGATAGCAGACCAACTTGCCGATGCACTTGTAAAGGCAGATCATCCTTTGATATCCGATTTCCCAAATGAATCAATCTTTTTCATAAACACACCAATTACATGGAAGCAATATAAAAATGTAAGCATGAAATTTGGTTCCCTTATCATTTCCTGTCTATCTTCTTTCCCCTTTTCACGCTAACATTCCATCTCCCTTGTTTTCTCCTTCATGCTAACATTTCTTCTATCTTTCATCCTCTAGTCTTGTCTTCCATTTCGAGAGCACATTTGTATTATTTGAACCCACATGTCCTCTTGAGGGGGCATACCAAAACCCTCTTGGTCATCCTTCCCCTTTCTCTTTACACTGGGGCATATTTCAGAATTAAATTTCTTTGACACAACATGACGAACTGCATTATGTCAAAGAGGGACAAAATGTAGATACTGAAAAATGTCCTAAAGTCTACAAGCAACATTTTTCCTTAGTCATCATCCTCTAATAATTAAATAATTTTAATTATTTAATTATTCCTAATCATATTCCTTTATTAATTAAATGATTTTTTAATTATTTAATTAATTCACTTTCCAATCTTTATTTTATCCTGATCAATTAAAATAAATTAATTGCGTCACTAATACCCCTTTCTTCAATAATTAAATAAATCATTATTTATTTAAGTATTTATCTTTCACCACATGTCTATAGTCAGATAATTATTATTATTTGACCTTTTATTCTTCTATAATTAAAAAAATTGATGAAATTATTTATTTGTGTCATTCTTCTCCTTTAAATAATTGATCCATATCAATTATCCTTATTTAATTTCTATCTCCTCCTTTAATTAAATTTATGAATTTAATTAAATCTCCTTTTTCATTTCCTCCAAATAAATTATTTATTTGCCACTTGTCATCCTCCTCCATTTTCGAATAAATAATTTATCCCTCCATTTTGGTCAAAGATCCCTGTCATTATTTCATGTAATAGCCTGCATGTCCTGCATGTCTGTCATAGTCGTTAGGCATCATAGCCATTGACGTCATATCTTTTCCATGCATCGCATATTCTGGTTACATCAATTTTCAACCGTAGATCTTGGCATCTTTCTAGAAACTCAATCTTGGCCATCCATTTCGTAAGTTCCCTCTCATGAATCCTCATCCATTGATCTTAGAATCTTTCTAGAAGATCAATCTCGTTCGTCCATTTGAATGGTTGTCTATAAAAGCAATCTTTCTCCTCCACTTTTGATTTAACAGCTAATTATCTTCAACTTTCTTGCTTACTATTTGCAAGTATTTGCACAACTTCAACAACAAATCTAAGGGAAATATTGGCATAAGAAGAAATAGGAGAGACAAGAGAAATAATCAACTTCAAAGGGGAGTGCTTTATTTCATTTGCTTTCATTTTGATTGCTCTCTTTATTTGTATTCTCTTGTTTAGATTGGGATTTTAGCTTAGAAGTGTTGGTTGTCACTTAGTCTATGCTATTTTATTTTCCCCATATCTTACAACCCCTGTTGGTGCTTGGATATAGGCATGGTGCTTGTGTTGTAAACCTTCCTCTATATGTATCATTATTCTTCCATGTTTTTGATTGACTTTCGGCAAATTGGGGATGATGCAAAGCATCAGAGCACTTAGGCTTCCTTCCATGTTGACCCAATTTTTTATTTTTACTTTGTCTTTCGTGCATTCTTCCTGACCTGGTTGGGGATTGATGATCTTTTGCCTTGCACTACAATTATCTATTATTTATAAATAAGGGTGGATCTATCCCCATGAAACCAGATCCCTCTATACCCTTTGTTTGTGTTCTCTTTCCTTTGCTTTCTCTTTATATTTCTCTCTTCTTTTCTTGAATTGTCCCTTTCATGTGTGACAACGCCACTTATACACTACTTGGTCTTTAGAAAGTGCATTTGTTGCAAAATGAATCTTTTCTCGAAGACCCTTCATACATTTCTTTGCTAGAATTGTATTCTCGACTTGAAACCCTAACGGAACATGTTTCCTTCACCATGGGTTTGTAAAGAAAGGACTTGGGAACCTTCCTCCATAGAGGGAACACCTTTGATCTTCCCCTCGCATGGGGGTGTATCCTTCCTTTCAAATTCCTTGATGAAGTGAAAATCTTTTGAAAGGATTTCTTGATGATGAATCGATTCGAGAAAGAATACGTTCACTTTTGAGCAATGTGTCCTTTGAGTGGACCCCTCCTTTTCACGTTGGGTTCCTGAGGGAACCCTTTGAAATGTTTCAATAAGTTTTATGGCATCTAGCTCGGGGGTAGCCCGACTAGGTCATTTTCACATCTTCAGGTCTAGTCTGGGGGCAACTCAACTAGACCTACTTCACATCCTTACGTCTAGCTTGGGGGTAGCCCGACTAAACTTCACTTTTTGAATAGCGCATCCCTTGAGTGGACCCTCCTTCCTTTTGAAGGTTTCCTGAGGGACACCTTTGAAAGACTCACAACTTAACAATGGTCTACATGACTATTTGTTCACTGGCCTGCGTGGTTGCTTCCTGATGTGTTCTATCTACGGCTAAACATGTCACCCTCTTTGACTTTGTGAAGTCCCTTTTTGCTCGGTCTCCTTCATATGATAGTTCTTCAAGGATACGTCCCTTGTAGGACCATGAGCCTATAAGGCACTTTCATTCTTTAGCTTTATAGTTCCACGGAACTATGAAGCCCTTTTCCTACACTTTCAAGTTCACTAGACCATGCTCTACTTCCTCGTTTGTTCAGGTATACATCTCTTACCTTGTTACTTCTTACTACTCTACTTTACCTAAGCACTCATCAATACTAGTGCTTGCTAAAGTGGGGGCAAAATGTATAGGCGTGAATTTGCACCCCTAACGCAAATTCCCCTTTACCCCCTTACACTTTAGAAAACCTAAGGCGAAGGCTTAATTCCACTTAATCCCACCATTCACATCACCCTTGGCACCCATTCTAAGTGTTAGTGCAGGTGTTTTTGTTGGGATGCCTGTGCAGTGTGCAGATGTTCACATGGCATGCTTACATCCTTGGAAGATTCTTGTAGATAGAGTCTACAAAGATGTTACACTTCCTATTGGAAGTTGAAGTGTAATGCCTCCCTTTGGCTAGCCAACCCAAATATGGCCGTTTTCATCTCCTTCCTTCATATTTTTCACTCTCTCATCCATTCTTAAGTTTTGAAAGATCTTGAGTTCATCTCTTCATATTTTCTCCACTCTTTCAAGTATCCATAAGCTTTGTAGCAACACTTCACACTCCATAGCAACAATCTACCACTCTATCACTCTAATAGTGTGAGCGCATGACAAACACCATTGTAGCAAAGGCTTGAGTTCCTCTCATCTTCTCCTCCACTAGCCTTGAGCGCTTTGGATGGAGGTGGTAAGCTCCTCTTATCTTCTCTATCATTTTGGTTGAGTAAGCACGTACTATTTTGTAGTGTCTTTTGTTTACATAACTTTTTTTCTCTTCTTTATCATATTATTCCTATCGTTGCAAACTTGGTTCATTGTGGAGGTGGGAACACCAAAATTGGGGTCTGACTAAGGCAAATCCGTCAACAACCCCCCAACATTTTCCCTCTTTATTGTGTTTATGTGGAGAGATCTTAGAGCGAGCTGGCGAGAAGATTGTTGTGTGAAATTGTCTTCGTCACCCTTATGGTAATCTATTTCCTTTATCACATTCGTCTTTATATTTCACTCTTATTAATCTTATTTTGTCATTCTAGAAACTCTTAAACTAGGTTGATAGTCCCTTTTTTAGAGTATAACCTTGTATCTCTAATTTTTTGGTTGTATAGACACCAATGCACCTATGAGACGCCAGTGCACCGTGTTGTCATCCTAGAACCACACTTCTATCCTTGGATAGAGAGCTACCCGAGACATAGAGTTGACTCTAAATATCAACTCGCCTAGTCTCCTTTTACCTCTCAGCTTTTTAGAGTGATCGAAGGGCATATATTCCTCATCATTCTCATCTCGCCTATCCTAGCCTTCCTTTAAATTAAGGTAAGTTAGGGCAGCCATATTGCTCTTCACTTTTCATGACCTGGGGCCTTGCAGTGGTTGGTCCCCCTCTCTTACAGTAACCTAGGATCTCACATAAAGTATGGAGTTCAATTGGAGTTAGCCTATGCAATAAAGAAGGAAATCTTATCTAATAAGAAAAGCTTATCTAAGAAAGCTTATCCAATAAAGCAAGAAGCTTATCTAAGAAATCTTATCCAAATATAGAGAAAATAAAGAATAAATAATAAACTAATTTCTTAAACAAATAAATGCAACTAGATAAAAACATATTAAGTAAGCTTAAGTGAGTGTAAAAAGGAATCTTTTACACTAACACCACCCCTTAAGTACAACTTAGGAGAAAATCCTACAAAAGCTAAAAGGATGGATCCCGACAACAAGGCCTAGTCAAGTATCCATGAACAAAGTAGAAGAGAAAGGAGAAAAACCACTAGGAACAAAATTCCTAATCAATTATTTCAAACTCAAAAAACATAAGCTACAATTATTGATGAAGTGTTGTTTATAAATCCCACACTGCAACGAGAAACCATTGCACGAGTATCACTAGGATGCTCTTGAATGCTCAAAATTATAGATTGGTACATAGTCTGCACTACTCAACTGGATTGGGTTGAATATACGGGTACTCAATCTCTAGATACAAAATTTGATCATTTAAATACAAGAATATTTTGCTTTCCAGAGACGTTCTTCGAAGTGGATAAAAAATAAGATACCCTCCAAAATTTCCCTTGATTTTGGAAATTTATCATGCAATGCCTGATTTTCACTAATAAGAACCAAAAAATAAAAAAATGGGAAAAAATATAAGGCATGTAAAAATCAATGAGAGAATGCAAACACACAAAGCATGCTAAAAAAAATATCGACATGTAAAGATGGATGTTCACATCTTGATCCATAGTTTCCTTTGAAGAAATTTTCCTTCAAAATATTGGCACTTTATAAGTAGTACATTTACAATGCAATGATTATTTATATAGTATAGTTCATGACACCAAATGTATCCCTCACATATGAAAAAGATCTCCAAATTTCACAGTTATGCCAAATTATAAGCCAAAGTATAAAAATACAAATGTTTGATTTTTTTACTTATGGTACAAAATTTGGAAACTCTACATGGATGATTATGCATAGCACTACAATACCTTTCCAACATCTATCAGAACTCAAAAAATAGAGCTCGTGGGTGCAAGTTATGGCTCGATGATCAAGAAAGAGGAATATCTAGCTTTGACTAACAAAAAATAGGCAATAAACAATAGAATTTGTAAACATTTTCTCCACCACATTGAAGTTCTCTAAACTAGCTTTCCAATGCTTATTTAAATGAAAAAATACAATGTTATGGTGAAAATATATTATCTTAAAAAAAAAAATCTCAATTAGGCATGCAGGTGTTGATGTCAACATGACATCATCTAACAAAAAATCAATCAGAGTCAAAGTTGTCAAAATTCAACAAATTTTATATGAAAATAGGGGTTTTTGGGCCTTTCAGACACTTTTTCAACAATATCACTTCAACCATCACTTCTCCACTCCTTATTACCACAAAGTAACAATCAAGTTGAGGCATCAATAAAAACTTACTCTTGCACCTCCAACTTAATCTTTCCTTATGGTCCTATTGTGTTAGTATCTGTGCACCCACTAGTGTGGCACCTTTCTCATTTATCTTCAAATTTGAGGCTATGTTTCCAATAGAGGTCAAATTCCCCTCATTACACATCTCCTTGTGCCACCTCATTGACAAGGAGGAGTATTGAGTTGCACAGCTATATGAGTTAGAGCTATTATATGAAAGGTGTCTCAACTCCTTGAATCATTTGAGCTTATTAGAATATACTTTGAAATAACTATAAAAAAATAATCAAAACTTGTTTATATTGGTGATCTAGTACTCAATGAAAATAAGAGGAATTAATAAGACTAAGAAAGAAAAGGAAAGTTTGAACCCAATGGGTTGGGGCCTTTTGCCATCATTGATAAGTACAAATTAGGAGCTTATCAAATAGCCACTCTAGAGGGTTGGCCTTTGGAAGAACCTATGGATATCATCTATCTCAATAATTTCCATACCTAATCCAAGGAATATGCCAAATATCCCAGAAAATCAAAAATACAAAAAAACAAATTCCAAAAAAATGGTAAAGAGAAATAATACATCTAATGGTGAAAATGTACTTATAGGTGTTATGTGTAGTATCTAGTCTCTACCATCTATTAGGTTTTCACTCACTCACCCTTCCATCCTAAACATTCATATATCTACTTGTCCACCTACCTATTTATTTTACCAACCTACCCACCCTTTCATATCTCTTGTTGTATGATAGGGTAAAATGAGTACATATTTCTTGTGGAGTACATATTACCACATACCTTACACAATTTAGGTAGTGCTTCACACAAATAAGTTTTATAAATTACATGTCTCATCACACTAAGATTTTAGAGACTTGAAATTGGACATAAACAAGTCATTTTTAAAACTTGCAAACCACATATTGGACATAGTGCAACATAAAATCACAAACTTAATTCCATCTCCAAATTAACACACAACCCACATAAATATTTCTCACTATCCCCATTTTCCAACAATTGTGCCTTCTCGAGGTGCATCCTTCCCATATTAACCATAGTCAAATCCCACATCATTTATCCTATAATTTTCAAAAGAGCCATGATGCGCATATGTATTATTTGTTAGTTGGTTTTGTGTTTGAATTTATCTTTTGATTCATACTATACCTAATCATTGTTACCTTGTTCTTTCTATATCTTGGTATCTTGACAGGTATATATTGGGGCATGGTCTTTTGTTTTTGTGTGTTGTGCTTGTTAGTTGTTCCATCATATTATCCACCAAAAATATAAATAGATTCATGTGAGGGGCCACCCTTATGCTTGTTGATTTTTCCTTAAATGACCCACCAAGGTTGCTATAAAAATTTCATATCCATGGACATCCTTATGTATTCAAGTTGCTCCTTTACATAGACCCACCAAGGCCATTCTATTGCCTTGTGTGTGTAAGGACCTCCTAATGCTTAATTTTTATTCCCTTACATGACCCACCAATTTTATCTAGGGAAATATATTATTTGAGATTCAAACCATGCAAAGGATATATTGTCACCTTGGTTCTCATACCCTAGTGCATAACATCCATTACCATATCAAAAATTAAGGTTCCTCTCCACATACCAACATAATACAACCTTCCATCCATCCTCACAATATTTACCCACACGCTCATCTATTCTACTCTTCACTCCATTCTAGTCTAAATCAATGTATATTTCACCCTCATAGGTCAAAAATTAACTATATAGGAAAGAAACTATCATACACACATTGACAAGACAACTTTTATGATTATTATCATGATGTGAACCCACATCATGAAAATCCTCTCTTTCCAAGTTGCTTCCTCTTGACTATATGCCCCCATTCCCCACATGTGGCCTACTATTTATTCAAATCAAAGTATAATTTCCCTTAGTAACCTATACCATCCCTACACCTATCATTCCCCCATCCTACCACTTTCAACTCATCTATCTAGCTTTAAACCACCTAAGAAACTATTTTATTAAAATAAACCAAGACATTCCTACAATTCCTATGCAGTTAATTGTTGATGAAACATTATATCATTGTTGCACTACACTCACTAAAACTAAACTGTAAGATTTACATCATAATTATAGGATTTGAGAGAAAAAAAAGCTAAATTTATTAATCCTAATAAATCAAAGCTGCTAAAACCACACACTACACCCATGCACACTAACATATCTTTCATACATCTAGAGAAAGTCACATCATCATATAATTATGTCCACACAACATAATCATATTCATCATATAAACATATCCATGACATAATCAAATCTATCATCATAATCACCATAAATCATAATTTAGTCTCCAATATCATAACATCATACATAGCTTAAAACCATAATATTATCCATCGCATAACATCATCACATAATCATATCCATAAAAATAATCATATACATGGTCATAATCACATCCATCATCATACTCATATTAAATCACATCATAGTAACCACCATCATATCATCATAATAACATCATAAATAACATAGCACCATAAAGGCATCTATCCCTCATACATCATCATATAATAAACCTCACATCATATAAATTGCGACAAAAAACATGACCATATCATAAATAATTTATAAAAATACATCATGGTATAATATTTTCATCCAAAACATAAAATCACTTCAAGGAGATTGGAGGAGTATACATAAAAGTTGTAGTGTAGAAAAATGTAACCTTTTACATTTTCTCACTTGTTTGGGCCCTCCTAGTTAAAATGGACTTAATAATGCCTTAATTTAGTGTTGTTAAATGTACCCCTTTACATTTAGACACTTATTTGGGTCCTCTTAATTAAATTAAGCTTAATTATGCCTTAATTAGCCCTATTTTACATCTACAAGCCTAATAAATTGCATTTTTCGAAGAGGAAACCCGACAATAATTAATGCCAATACATAACACTTTACCTTGAGCAATGCATGTTCTAGGAATAGGGACCTGGGATCCATTCACCCATGGGTGAATGGGTCCCCCCTAGACCTTTGAACCTATTTTTAAAACATTTTTTTGCAATATTTTTATCATCCTAAATTCAAATTTCAAATTTCGGCTTGTAATGTTTTAATTTTGAGAAATTAAGGATAAATGTCTATAAATACAAAGTTATTTTATCAATTCAAAACATCTAGCAAGAGGTGAAATCAAAAAGAGCCAATATTATTGTCAAGAGCATTCAAGAGCATATTTCTTCATCATTTGTTGCAACATTCAAGATCTCAAGCATTGTGTCAAAGTCTTTTGCAATCATTCATGTTTTTGGAGCTAACATTGTGATGTAGGTTTCAAGAATTCAAGTCAAACATTCAAAGCAAGATTCAAGCATCAAGATCCACATTCATTGAAGCCATTTCATGCAAGATCAAAATTAATATTTTAGTCCTTTAAAGGTTTATTCAAGGTTTTTTTGAATTGCAACATAGTATTGTTCATTATTCATTCTTTTCATACTTTCATTATTTCATTTCAAGGTTTAGATACCAAAATAGAGTTTGACCAAGGTAAGCCCCCATTCACCCAAAAACAAACATTTTTCCCTCTCTCTTTGTGTGTTGCAGATTTGTAGGTTCATAGGTTGAAAAAAAATGAAGATCTCAAAAGTGAAAAATTGCAAAGTTGCATTTGTTGTCACCTTTGTTGTCATCTCATGGAAACTTAGATCCCGAATTTATTTCCAACTATCTGATTGTGAAACCCAAAGGATTTAGAAGTGCAAACACAGAAGCAAAGGACCCAAAAATCAATTTTGGAAAGGTGAAGAAAGACTCATTCACCTAAGGTGAATAAAGACTCATTTTCCTATAGGTGAATGAGTCCCAGGATAACTTTTGAGAATAATGTTTTGTGATAGGTACACAACATTTTCCATTCCAAGATCTATCAGAAGTTTTATTGTTTCTGATAGTTCTACGTTTCATCTTTCAAATCCAACCTTTACATTTCATAAATGAGTGCATTTGGTATTTTTAATCTTTCTCCCAAAACCCTTGTTCAGTCAGTTTTGTCATTGTTTTTGTTAAAACCCTCTACAATTGATTTTGAAGTAGGTTTTAAATGTCTTCTATTCATTCAATTTACATAAAGTTGATTGTTTCTATTATATTTATGTTGCATCTACATGAATCATGTCTTAGGTTACAAATTTGAGGGAATTTTCCATCTTATTTTCATCTCCCAAAAGTGTTGTTCAGTCATATTTACCCCATCCACACAAAAAGGAAATTCCAAGATTCCTCAAAGAATTCACTCACCTAAGGGTTGAAAGTGGATTTTGATCTGAGGTATCTCATTTCCTAAATGAAATAAAAAATAGGTTGGTTCATTACACCCCATTTTTCCCTTTCTATTTATAGTAAGTTTGATGAAACATTCCAATTTTAATATAAAACCCTATGTGTTTTGAACCCCTAACCTATTTTTCTATGTTTCAAAAACTTTTAATATAAAATAGGGGTTAGCTCTGGCTAGTATCCTCATATAGCTCTCTATGTTGTCTAGAAAGCTCTCCCACATACATAGAATCCACTCTCCCAAACTTTGTAGATTGATTTGATCACACTAATGATGATGGTGCCTTGTGGTCTAGTGAAATGCATGCTAATATAATCTATGGTAATAATTAACCTCTCATACTGATTTTGACACCTAATTTGATAGCATGCCTATCTCTACTACCATAGGAACCACTCCCTATTCCCCAACTCTAGCTAAATACCTTTTTTCCTAAATCAATTATATATCTTATTGATCCTACTACATCTAATCCATCTCTCTCAACCCTTAGATGATCCTTCATACCCACTCCTCCTACCTATTCTCTAGCCACATCATGCTCATGCCTAATAGTGTCTAGCTCTATATGGAGGCTTCTTTCCTTCTTTATTTTTAGATTCTCCTTGGAACTTATCTCATTATACTTAGATGATATATCGCTCTATCATCCACTAGTCTCACAACAATCGAGCCTCATCCCTCTCTTGACAATATGCCTCTAAATCAAACATAAATTTACCGAATTGCTCATGTGCATTCTCCTCCTCCTCCTCCCCCTCCCCCTACCAATCATTAATAATAAACTCCCCTCATACTCCTCACTCTTACCTTTGATGGGCATAATCCTCTTGATCTTGATAAAATTGATCATCTTTCTCTACATGTACCCACCTTATCCCCTCTTCTACCCCCTCCATATCCCCCATATTATTTATCTATTATTGCACTACTACCTACCATTATGGAATAGTAAGCCTCATTGGTTGATGCTAAGTCCACCTCTCTACATATTCAAGGGTCACCCCCACATCTACCACATTTGGTTATGGGTCCCACAATGTTGGAGATAACTATAACCAATTGGTTATAGCATGCCATGCCTCCATAACCAACCCACACTACCCAATCTCTCAGATCACCCACATAAAGAGGACCTCTCTCCCTTGCCTCTAATGATGCAACCTAAATTGGCACATTTCTCTATAAGAAAGATACTACTCAATAAAATGTAATATCTATCCTAGGAAGATGTGTGTCCTCTAGGTATATGACAAATGGTCATAATGTCCCTTATTGGACTCATAATCTCACCATGGCATCCACTCCACATAATCAATATCATCAATGAATTTCCTTTAATATGCTAGGTACCCCATTTACTTATGACATACTAGACCCTCATATAAATATAAATAATGTTTTCCTTTCCCTCATTGTCTCACAACCATTAGCCTCAAAATTACAATATGCTTCTAGGCCTAGACATGCAATAGCATCATGTTTCAATCTATACTCCTACCTCCCCTATAAACCACCATATGCATCTCTCGATATAATTATGCCAACACAGAGGAACCCTAAGAAAATACCACACATGCCAATTAAATGAGGAAATCAAATGATCTCTTGTCTAGTATTGAATCCTTTGCTAACCAACCCTACCAAAGACAGGGGTAAATTAGATGGTATACATATCCCCACCATAAGATCCATATATATCTTAGATAAAGGTAAGCTTGTTGTCATGAATAACCATTCTAGATATATGTTTTCACCTACTAGCTTGTACTCTACTAGCTCCCCTTGGATAATAATCCAAATAATCCTTTATAAATCCTCAAGAGTGATGGTAATCTCCCCCATAAATAGAAAAATGGAGCTTTTTTTGCTTTACCACCACTCAAATAATGTTCTTATCATAGCTCAGTGTGCATAGATCTTTGGTATATAATAAATATCATACAAATTGATGGCCTCTAGAAACTATTGGTTCATATTATTTAAAAGAGGGCACAATCTTGTTGTCTAAGGACACGTCTCTCGTGAATGGAGAGGTAGAAATCGCTCCTACATCCACCCAAACTAGGTTATCAAATCTTCTCAAAACTAATTCTTAGTCTAGCCTACCCCAAAGAAATGTGTGCTAAACCACATAGGCTCCAATCCACAAAAGTGTCAATTTCCTAGCATAAGTATTACATGATATGCATAAGTGCCACTTTCCCAGTACAACCATTACCTAGGACACACAAGCACTATAAGTGTAAGAAAAACCCTTCTCATCAAATTGGTCCTCTTCCCATGCAAGCACTAATATGAACACAAGTGTTATTTCATCCATGTGAGCACTAATATAATCATGTAGGTGCTAATCTTGCTAGCTTAGGTGTTGATTTATTAATAGCACCTCTATTTTTCCAAATTCCCCAAGTAGAACTTATTGAACCCTAGATTACCCCAAATGATCATATTTTGATGTGTACGATTGTTCTAACCACTTCTAGTTGTTGGTACTATTGCACTCACTTATAGCATAGTGGGTGTGGCATGGAATATGATCCATCTTCTCCTAGCTCCTTTTCTCATACAATGCTCTAGTTTGTTAGAGGCTTGTGGTGTAGATTAACTATGTGGTATCCCTAAGTCTTCTTATAGGCATTCAAATCCCCAATCTAGAGCTCTGAGCTTTGAAAATTTTACTATTTTCATTCTTTATTCCACCGTTTACTTATTTTTCTCCTACTTTTCTCCATATTTCTTCTATTACTCATCATTTTTTTGGTCTTCTGTATGATTTTCACATGTGTTCCTTCATTTTGAGAACTCTCTCAGCTCAATTTTTCCTTGGAAATCTCTTTAAAGGGCATCATATCACCACCTTTTCTTCCAAGCAACCGACTAGGGCATATTATTATTTTTCTTTGATATAACACAACTTATTTCCCTTGTGACACTATATCAAAGAGGGGAAAATTGTAGACACCCAAAAATTGACCACTCATTTTTTATATATAATTATCTAAATAAATATAAATAATCAATTATTTTTGTAATTTCTCACCTTTCATATTTCATAATTTTAATTAAATAATTAATATTTATTGATGTCCATTTCTATAATTAATTGTATTATATACATTCTAAGATTAATTAATTTAAAAATAGCTCTCATTCAATAATTATTTTAATCTTAATTAATTAGTTAACTTTCATCAATTGCCACTAATATTTCCTCCAATAATAAATTCATCCAAATTCCCCAAACTTGTCATGATCTAACAAGTGACAACTCCACCTTCAATGCACACACATGTATGAGAATTCTTCTTCATTTTCTCACACGTGTGAACATTCCCAAGTCACTCTCATACCTCTACCTCATCTTTTGTCCTATATGGTCTAGGTTTCTCACACATATGTAGGCATGTTATTCATTCCACTTGTCCCTTTCATAAGCCACCCTATCCTTACATATGGTGTGCTTACATATGTGTGAGCACACCTATATCTTACACCTATGGCATATGTTATTCTCATGCTTCCGCCTTTTTACTCTTGTTACAAGGATAACCCTTTAATCCTTACACTCATTCTCATTCAATCCTATCCCTCCATTAAGAAATGCATCCTAGCCTTCCATTTTCCTAACCAAAAATATATAAATAGGATGTCTCTCTTCCCATTTTATCAACCACTTTCATACTAATAATATGTTATCTATTTGATAACAAGAATCTATTATCATACTATTATGCCATTTTGTTGAACAATCCACAATTCAAATATTACATTTAATCATCATTTGAAGAGAGAATCAAGTGAAGCAAGGGTGTAGTTCATTTCAACTCAATCAAAGGAGAAAGGTAAATAAAGGTAAGAGGTTTGAATATTGCATTAAATATTTATGTTATTTCCCTTGTTTATTTTCATCATTTCATCTACAATGATAAAATGAAGGATACACGAAGTTAGAAAATTTAATAATAAAAATTACCTCCCAAGCTTGGTGAGAACAATAGAGGAAATAATTATGTTGTAGTATGCTACTAAAATTTTCAATTTCTCGATGTAATTTTGGGGTCTTCACATACACTTTAGTAGACTACTCAATATGCTAGCAATAATGGTGTAGAATGCTAAGAGAGTATGATCAATTGTAATATAGAATGAGATAGATTCAAAATATATCAAATGGAGAGAGAAAAGGGAGTTGGGTAGCCATTCGAATTTGTTCTAGAGTGGTTACCTAGAACTAGGATAAGTGGTAGGTAAATAAACACCCATAACTGTTCATATAATCAAAAAATGTCATAAGATGTTATGTCACATAGATTTCTACATATCACACTAATTTATAAATAGTTATAGCTCACCAAAGATCCAACTACTAGGAAATGAAACAAATATAATAGCTATAACATCTATTTTTTGGAAAAATAATCATGGGAGGCTAGGCCTTGGCACCACAGTTAGAAAAAGGCTAAGACAAAAGATGAAATAACCTACAAATGTACCAAGGGAAAAAAAAATCAAAATGATTTCAAAATAGAATTCAAAATTGAAAGGGAATATAATTTCTACCATAATAGTGACATATAAGGAAGGTAGGTATCGAGGATGGAGATGTGCCATGTGTCTCCACCAAATTAGATAAGTAGTGACATGGAAATATCATTTAAGCCCTCATTTTGGGGCTTTTGAGGGATCATTATTACATTATAAAAAAATTTATTTGAAAATAAATTTCAAGGACTCAAGAGTTAGAAGTAAGGAAATAAGCTTGAAGGAGAGGACTAGTCTTCATATCCAAGAATATTTTATGAAGAGATAGGTTTTCTTCTTGTTGGGGAAAGAACAAGTCAACTTAGAATGAAACATCTAAGAACAGTAGAGCCTTTAGTGACTTTAATTTCTTCAAATCGCCTCAAAGACACCAACTACTATGTCATAAAGCGGAAATAGGCACAATTGTTTTCCCCCATTAACCCTTCTGAGAAAAGCACATGTAGACTAAGCCAGATTCAACACCATGCATAGATTCAATTCATGGAAGACAAACTAATGAACACACAAATTTATGTGGGGAAAACCCTTTCGGGTAAAAAACCCCACCCTCTAAAACACTCAGCTCAATTGTATTAATCAGCAACAAAAATAGTTACAATAAAATCTCAGAGTTATGCTCTTCGGGATTTTACAACTTGTTCATCTGGAGAATATAGGCAACAACATAAGACAGAATCCTTGCACTGTTACAATTTTCTCACACAACATACAGTGCAGATTCATTTCATCTCACCAACCCACTCACATAGCCAGCCTTTCAGCCAGCATAGCCTCACGACCACCTCAGGTTCACATCCTTTTCAGTTTTGTGTGTCTCAGTGTTCACGCTTACAATGCTCTGTGCATATCGCTCGAACACACACACTCTACTCGATCATCTCTTCCTTCAACCAACAACCATCAAGGTATTTAATTACCCCACCGACAAGCTTCCCTCATCTCTGATCATCACCCTCCAGCATGCATCGTGTCGCCCCAACATTAAATCTCGATCATAGAGAATATTATCATATATGCACTTTTTCAACCCCCGAGTCAGCACATTTAATGCAAATATATCACTTCCAAAGAATAAAGCTTTCAGCCAATAATCATTGATTTACAACAGCGATGTAAAATCAATGAATAACATCATGCCACGTGTCAACACACCATTCATCCACCGCTTTGACTATCAAATTAGACCGGTCAACCATGCCCCAAGCTCCTTCTACCACGCTATCGCTCATCATCCATCTAACCCCCGAGGTAAGGTGGTAAGGTGGTAAGTTGCACTACCACACCAAAGCTTGCTTGCACCTGCGGTATGGTAGTGTCACCACGCTACTGCGCCATAGCTGGTAGACATCCACAATATGGTGGTAAAATCCCATTCACCAGACTGCCACCGTTCACCGCACTACTGCCAAGCAGTGTGAAGCCTCCCACGGTATGGCAATAACACCGCCCAACCGCCAAACTAAGTGAAGCCTCTCGCAGTATGACGGTAAGCCATACAACCACCAACTTCCAGACTCCATGCGCTACTGCCAAGATGGATGAAGGATCTTGCGGTATAGTGGTAACACTGCACAATCACTCATCAGCTAGAAGGGACCCACAGTAAGGCAGTAACACCGTGCAACCGTTGAGCAAACCAAAGACCTTCGCAGTAAGGAGGTAAACCATGCAATCACGCCACTTTCAAAAGCTCCCAACGATATAGCGGTAAAGGCATGAACAAAGGAGATCCACCAAGTCCATTAACAAAGGTTCAAGCTAACAAGTTGAGGCACATATTTTCCAACACTTCTCTCCTCTTGTTAGATCCTTCTTGTATATTGTTCTTGAATCTTAGAGTAGAGAATGATTTTAGGTTAATATTTATTGGAGTTGAGCTATGTTAAAGACATGATATTTCTATATTCCATGAGATAAATTATAAATTTTATGGTAGACGACTATATATACAACTTCTCATCCTCTTTCTAATGATGGATCACATAGTGTGATTTGAAACATCAATATAAAAAAGCTGTATGAAATTATCTCGTATAAGCTTTATAATTTTTTAGCTTGTTATTTTTGCAAAAATTGTGGTCTTACCATATCTTCATGCGTGTGTATTGATGGGTAAGATAATCCTCATCTTGATTAGGATGAAATTGAGATAAATTCCTCCATGTTATGTTGTGGGATTTGAATCTCTTATCCTCTTGTTGTGCTTGCATTATTCTTGTTTAGATCTAAGTCCTAGATGATTCGCTTAGCTTAGAGGATGAAAAGAGCCTTGTATCGCTTAAAGATATCATATTGGTTGGATGTGTCTATTTTTAGCCTTAATAGAGTTCATTTATATAAGAGAGTATTAAGGAAGAATGTTTAAAAAATGATCATAAAGATTTATTAAAAAGGTAGAAAAATAACAAAATGATTATCATTCACAAATGTATTGTTCTTTTCTATTGTGATCATTTTGAGCAAGTTTGAGAGTGTTATTGGAAAACCTATTGTACAATGGAAGAAGTCTTTCATCTGAAAGTAGATTTGTGTATAAAGTTGTACAAAGTTAGAAGCCACATTTATTGTTGAAAAGAGTAAAATTCTTCAATATTTGTATAAAATTAAATATATTTTTATAAAAATAAATGAAAATAATGAATGCGATGATTTTCACATGTTCCATGTTCCTCATACATTTAATTTTGAAAATGTATTTGTTGGATATATACATGTGTAAAATATTTTACTCATTCTACTTTAAATTTCAGCTTTATATGTATAACATGCCATAGAAAACATACACAGATATATTTAATTATTTAACATTCTAAAAGAAAATATAATATTACATGTATATGTGACTTTTGAATAAGAAAAGAGAAGAAAAATGTTAAGGAAAATATTTATATAGTTCACACACAGACACACACATATATCAAAGTGCATATATAAATAAATATATATATGTATATGATATATACATGTATACTTATCACATACGAAATATTTATTAAATACATATTTCAAGTATATGTAAACACAAATTGATAATAAATACATGTATGCATATATTACATACATAAATACGTGTGTGTGTGTATGTAGGTATATGTGTATGCATGCATGTATGCATGTATGTATGTATGTATGTATACATGTATGTATATCGTTGTACATATATATAGATACATATATGTAATAATTTATTTTATTTTAGTTTTTAATTAATAATGTGAATTTATGTGTGTGTGTGTGGGTATTGGCATAGTGTGATGGTTTAAATACCATGTTGTTCTTGCCACCAAGGTTCAAACCTCGTTGGGGGTGTAATTTTTTATTGTTTATGTTGGGGATGAGGTCCCCTATTTGTGATCACATCAGTTCATAGCTTTAGATCAAAAATAATTACCCTTATTTAAATATATATTTATGCATATCTATGCATGTATGTATGTGTATATATGTATGAATGTATGCTTATATGTATGTATGTATGTATGTATGTATGTATGTATGTATGTATCTATATGTATGTATGTATGTATATATGTATGTATGTATGTATGTATGTATTTTTCAAAAAAAAAATGTTTTACAAAATTAAAAAAATATACAAAAAATATATAGGACAGCAAGGTTTGTATGCTACAACATGGGAGATAGATCAAGGGGACTACAACCTACATGGGTTTGTGACCCCACTATGGGCGCAACAATGAGGTCATGAATATAAAGGTTTTCAACTCCCTTCAAGGATATTAAATCCCTTTCAATCAAATAAAAGTTCATTTATTGTTTTGTGTTTATATATGTAAATATAGATATACATGCATACTGTTGGACTCAAGGGAACACTGAGAGGGGGGGGTGAATTAGTGTTCTACAAATCTTAGCTTTATTAATATGATATTAAAACCATATTAACATTAAACCAAAAGAAAGATGCAAACACACAAAGTAATCATCCACAACACCATAACACAAGGATTTTTGCGTGGAAACCCTGTTAGGGGAAAAACCACAGTGGAGGTTAATCCACAATTTGAGTACTCAAATAAAAGTTTTACAAAAGAGAATGCACTTGCATTCAGGCACACTGCCTAGAGCTCACTGCTCAAAGGGAAGGCTCGTTGCCTTACAAAAGTTCAGATTAAAACCATCTGAAGGATGAACTGAGATAGTAGCATCTATTCATGCGAGGTTATAGTTCTGGTGAAGCTCATAGATCAGATTCTGAGTCCTCTGTCTGACTCTGCACTTCACTCTGCTTTGCTCTGCACTTTTTTCCTCTTCACATCACACATAGATAAATTAGCATTATTACTCTATTGAATTTCACACCACACACTGATATACTTCGCATTCCACGCATTCGCTATATAAAAATGATAAAACTGATCTCATATATATATCTACTATCAAGGATTTGATCATTCATATGTCGGCTTTATAAAACATTAAGTGCTTTTCAATTGTCAGCTAGATCCTTAATTAAATATTTATGTGTATCCTCCAAAGTCGGTTAAGACATAGAGAGGACCCAAACAAACAAATCTGAGCACAAAAAAATTTAATTAATTACTCTTTATACATCCGCAATTACTATATTTGGCAAGTCAGCTTGCTAGCACAGATAACCAAACTATTAGTGCACTGGATCTCCTAGATCGCATACTAGTGAATGTGCATCAATATACTTCTCGAATAAGGTACTACAAACATCAGCAAAACTTTCTCTGAGATCCATAACCCAAAATAATAGTCTGGTGAGGAATTCAGATCAACATTAGTGCCTTCTCCCAGATGCCTTGTTCTTCACTTTGTTCTGTCGGTGTAAACCAAAACTAGACTATGGACTGAATGAAATGACTTAGGTTGCCATCAATGACAACACTAGAAGCCATATGCCAACAATCTCCCCCTTTGGAATTGATGGCAACACTTAGTGAAAAATGACTAAGTGTCAGAATCATTATGAGTACGCTACCATACTGCTCTCTTTCCCTTACACTTCAAAATTTTCAAAATATAGCTCCCCCTAGGATTGATGAGACGATTCATGAGACATTTTTCATGGCACTCTCTCCCCCTTTGACATCAATGACAAATCATAGAAACCATATGCCAAAAATGATAAAAACATGTGTTCAAAATCTCCAAAACTGATTCAAAACTTTTTTTAAAAAGAGTTAGAAAATTATCTTATGGTTTTCCTTCATTTCTGGAAGGAATTTCTTCCAAGCATCTATTTTGATCTGAATGATAATAATCATGTTGTTATTCTTGGATGTCTTGTTGACAATTTCAGTGAGGGAATCTAGAATTGTAATTGCTTCCTCTAGTTTCTCACCTTTCCTTAGTATCTCAACCATTTGTTCCAGTCTGCATTCGGTTAAATCCTTCACCTTCCAAAAAGTGTCCACAAGTGTGTTCTTGGTGAATTGAAATTTTGTGTGCTTAGACTACAACTCTCGAATCCTTTTCTTGATGGTGCCATCCTGATCCTGAAACATGTCAAAGATTTTTCCAATCCCATTCAACTCTATTTTAATCTGCTCTAATTTCTCTTTTTATTTTCCAATTGCACGAGGCCAACAGATGCAATAGTTGTAGATTTTATTAGCTACACTTATTCATTTCCTCAACTCATTCATTTTATTCTTCTATTTGGTAAGTGATAGCCTGAACTGTCCCTTCAAATGTGAGATAACTTCACCTTCTTCTTTGTCTTGAAACTCAGAATTCATTGTTTCTTTGCTACATTCAATCATTTATTTAAGTAGAATGTTCTGCAAACTTTCCAGTTTGATCTTGCAATGCTCAACATGAGAATTTAGTACACTCATAATCAAATCTTGATCATATGATGGTCTAACAGACCATAACTTGGCATTGTTTTTCTTTTCACCTTCTTCATGAATAAGTTGTTGTAGCTTCTCTTTTGTCAGGTCATCTTCTTCTTCACTTGCCTCTGACATTTTCTTTTCTGGTTCTTTTTCATTTCCTTGTGAATCCTCAATTTTTTCATCGGATTCTTCATCTGGAATATCCACAATTTCCTTTTCCTTCAATTTTGGGAATCTTACATTTCAGAGTGCTATATTCAATAGTTTATTTTTCTCTTTTGTTTTTTTCTCCATGCCACTAGAACAAGAACCAACTTCGATTGTTCTTATTGGAAGGGAAATACCAACTGAGCCACACTTTTCAAGCACATTCTTAAAGAAATTTTCAAATTCTTGATCCCAATTAGCCAAGCTCTTAGAATATGAGTATATTTGTTTGCATAGCGGTTCATTTACTTTCCATACCATATTGTTGATCTTTGGAAAACAATTCAAGAAATACATTACTTAACATATGGCCAAAGTACCAAACCTGAAAGGGTAGCCTATCTCTTTTGTTAGTTGCACATTCTCCATTAGTTGATCCTTTATCAATCCACATAGGCCAAAGTCCTGACCTTCAATTAAATTCTTGTGAGAAATGTAGACTGCGCCAGCCGAGGTCGCTCCTTCTTAGTTTCTGAAAAAGACTTTATATGAAATTGTGTGTGTAATGTACTTTGTAACAGGATTCTTGATTGTTTCAATTATTAGTGCCCTCTGATCTCAAATTGTTTCGGTTAGGGTTTCAACTTCTTTGTTCCGGATGGATTTCTTCCTCAGTATATCTCCGACTTTACATAATCCAATCAAATTTTCAATTACCTCCTTCGAAATGATGTAGGGTTTGTCCAGAATCAAAGTGTCATCATGCAATTTTCTTAAGATGAATTTAACGAATTTTGCATTCTCAAAGTATGGAAACTCATTCCAAATATCCAAATTCTTGTGTTTGGCTTCTCTCAATTGCTTCAATTCGTTGGATAACAATAGATTTCTCATGAACCTAATCTTTGTAAGGAAACTCAGGTGCGGAAACAGCTTCCTACACTAATCTCTTAAGGAAAGTATGGTGCAAATTCGTTTTAAACCCTTACAATTTCAGATTCGTTAATCTACTTAACAAAGATATTGCAGCAATATACCATACATACAGAAAATGAAGAATGACACAATGATTTACCCTGGGGAAAACCTTTCGGTAAAAAACCCCAGCACTCCAAAACCTGCACAATGTATTATCTTCAACACAACGGTTACAACACACTTGCAATGCAAGTTCTTTCAGGAGATTTCCAACTCTTGAAGACAAAATGCGGCAGCATGAAAAACGTTCCAACAATACACTCACATCACAAATCTTCGCAACCCTAAAAAATGCTTATATCATGCGCTTCCCTTTTTAGGGCAACTTCCGAAGATAACTGTATTAGGGTTTTACCATTCTCCGAGAAAATAGGAACCCCACTATCGTGGAAGAGTGTACAGTACTCAACTTTATCAGTTGCCACATGTCTTCACCTGTCATTGAATCTTCCAGACATAGCTCTTACGTGTCATAGGAATCCGTCATAACCGTTTCAGCCATGATCTCCTTACACACAATTCAAGATGCCGACACATTAAGTGGAGTGACACATCAACATGCAAACTAGACATGTACACTCACACTTAATTACATTATTTGCAAGAAATACATTTTACAAAACAAATAATAAGAATAGGAATTATCCAAGGTTGAGACACCTTATTCCTAACAATCTTTCCACTGTTGTATTCATCCAAAATGATTGACCCTTTGATTTGTTCCATTTTTCCTTTCGTATTTCACGTTTATCAACCACACACCAAATTATATGAAAATTCCAAAAATAACTGAAATACTTGATAGATTTTGAGAATCACCGATGAATCGATTTCACTGTTTCGAAATTCTTCTACTGAGTGCTCTCCTTTTCTTCTTTGATGCAAACTGACAAATGAGGGTTCCAACTTGACTTTTATAGTTCGCACACTTGCAATAAGTTCATTTTCCCTAGGTTTTCTGGATACTCTATTTTCTTAGACAACGAGATAAAAATTCTTCTATGGACCTATGATTCTTTGAATTCTCTTGTGAAATTTCTCCAAAACCTCTGCATATAATTGATACACATTCTTGACCATCCTTCGCATTCTGGTACCAACTATGGACAGGGGAGGAAATATTTTCTTGAACAACTCCCCCTAGGCTAGTGGCCTAAAATAAATTACCAGAGGAATTACCAAAAGTAGGTTCTGGTGCAGAACCATTTCCAGCATCAAAATTGTTCTTCCTTCCCAATATCTTCTTCATCTGGTCTCTTATTTCATCTGTAGTCACTTTTTCGTTTCCTTTGTCATCTTTCTATATATTTTTGCCTTTGTATATCGGACCTCTTCTATCCACATTTTTGTTTCTGCAGAATCTCGCAATGTGACCATATTTATTGCAATTGAAGTACACACTATTTCCTTTTCCAGACCAATCATTCCATTGATTTCTTCTTGATCTACATTTATTATCAATATTCCCAAATCTTCCACATGTATAACATTCAATATTCCTTCTATTGACAATAGTTTGACAAATTTCGGCATTCAATTGATTTATGACCAAACTTTTTGCAATTGAAACATTGACCAGAAAATGATGAATCTCTTGATTTCATATTACATCTACATTGAGCAGCCATATGGCTGAATTTATTGCAAGAAAAATAGTATCCATTAAATTTTTAAGCATTAGGTTATCTTACCAGATACCTACCACCTTTGTTCATCTGGTTTCTTTGTCTGAAATTCTTTTGTCCCGATCTAGAATTTTCTCCTTTTTCATATCCAAGACCTCTCTTATCATTTCCACTCTTTTGTCCTTGATTCAGTTCATCAAGCTTCACTAAACTAATCTTAAACTTATCCTTATATTCATTTTCAATAGTAAGTTCATTTCTTAGAATAACAATCTATTTACCAAGTTCTTCTTCATTGTTTTTGGATCATTGCAGTTCTCTTTCCAACTGAGTGAATTCTTCATTTATTCTTTTGTGTTCATTAGATTTCTCTTTTAAGGACTAAGCAAGATTCTCCTTATTCTTCTTCCTTTCTTCAATTTATTTAGTTAGCTTGATCACCATAGATTTCATTTCATATTTTAGGGTAGCATTGTTTCTAGAAATATTTTCACATTCTTCATTTATTTCCTTCAAATTATGATTCAAGTGAGCATCATCCATGTTCTCACTCTCTTGTTGCTTAATCTGGTCACATATATCTTTTCTCTTCTCCCTGGATTTAACAATCTGATCCTTCAATGTCTAAATGAATTTCTCAGCATCCCTAAGATTTTCTTTCAATTATTGGTCTTCTGCTTTAGACTGATCAAGGTCATCAAGTGCCACCAAGAGTTGTTGTTGAAGACTACTAGAGAAGATCCACCTCAAGCTGCTAAACTTCTTCTGAGGAACCAAAAGCTCTGATACCAATTTTTGGACTCAAGGGAACACTGAGAGGGGGGATGAATCAGTGTTTTACAAATCTTAGCTTTATTAATCTGATATTAAAACCATTTGAACATTAAACCAAAAGAAAGATGTAAACACACAAAGTAATCATCCACAACACCATAACACAAGGATTTTTCTGTGGAAACCTTGTTAGGGGAAAAACCATAGTGGAGGTTAATCCACAATTTGAGTACTCAAATAAAATTCTTACAAAAGAGAATGCACTTGCATTCAGGCACACTGCCTAGAGCTCAGTGCTCAAAGGGAAGGCTCACTTCCTTACAAAAGTTTAGATTAAAACCATTTGCAGGATGAACTGAGATAGTAGCATCTATTCATGCCAAGTTATAGTTTTGGTGAAGCTCATAGATCAGATTTTGAGTCCTCTGTCTGACTCTACACTTCACTATGCTCTCCTCTACACTTTTTTGCTCTTCGCATCACATAGATAATTTCACACCACACATTGATATACTTCACATTCCACACATTCACTGTATAAAAATGATAAAATTGATCTCATATATATATCCACTATCAAGGATTTGATCATTCATATGTTGGCTTCAGAAAACATTAAGTGTTTTTCAACTGTCAGCTAGATCCTTAATTAAATATTTTTGTATCCTCCAAAGTTAGTTAAGACATAAAGAGGACCCAAACAAACATATCCGAGCACAAAAAACATTTAATTAATTACTCCTTATACATCCGCAATTACTATATTTGACAAGTCGGCTTGCTAGCACATATGACCAAAAGATTAGTGCATTGAATCTCCTAGATTGCATACTAGTGAATGTGCATCAATATACTTCTCGAATAAGGTATTACAAACATCAAAAAACCTTTCTCTAAGATCCATAACCCAAAATAATAGTCTGGTGAGGAATTCATATTGACATAATTGCCTTTTCTTGGATGCCCTATTCTTCACTCTATTATGTTGGTGTAAACTAAAACTAGACTGTGGACCGAATGAAATGACTTAGGTTGCCTTCAATGACAACCCTAGAAGACATATGCTAACACATACATATTTAGGATTTATTTTAAATGGATATTTGATCTAAATGAATCCATACACACACAGTTGATTAAATAAAATAAGAAAAATTAAATGAATATTATAAAAAATGCTCAAGAGTTTTCTTAGTTGAATTTTGACCTCATATCCTCCCTTGCTCCCTCTCCTTTTCTTTCAAACCCGCAAAATGAGGATAAAATTTTGATATTTTTTATGGTTCTCTTTAAGATAATTGAAATATCTAGAGTTTCCCTATATCAAAGGGTGAACATAAATTTCATCCAATGAATGAGATTTGATTCTCATCACTTTGAAACCCTAATTATTTAAATTAAAAATATCATAAAGCTTAATTTTGAAAAATAAGCCACAATGGGAACCATGATGGTTATGACCCATAACTAACTTTTAGAAAATAAAATTATAAAATGAACTAGTTTAATCTTTATAATTTAATAAGTTACTTTCATATGTAAAATTACTCTTTTTATTTAAAATTGTATTTGAATATACAATGTTATTATATAATTGGTGGAGATAAATATTTTACGATGTTACCTTGTATATTATACCCAGTATTATTGGCTTATAACTCTACATTTTAATTCAGTTGCACTAATGACGTGATCTATTAAATTTAATTGATTGTGTGATAGATTTGTATTTAATGTGTTTCGTTAGGTGAAGTGAGTTGAATAATTATCAAATATAGTTTCATAACTCATTTTATAACTAATATTAATTTTAATTGTTTGATTATTCGAGTAGGTCTTCTAACTTTGTACGTTACCAAACTGTGTCTTTGAACCTTATTTTTGGCACTCAATGCAAGATACACTTGATAACTATGTGTTGTCTGGGCATATGTTCATAAGAACTCTTGAAAATTATTTTGTTTTATTTATCTTTGTGTATTGTCAACATCTACCTTCCACACATGTTTTTTACAAGTAGATTTGTAAGTGATAATGACATGTTTGTGCATGTTCCTTTTTAATGGTGTGATAATTTTTAATTTAAAAAATGTTGGGTTTTAAATGAGTCTTTTTTAAAATTTAAAGAATATTACATATGGTATCAAAGCATGGTTGAATTCTAGGAGCTCTAATAATCTCCTTTTGATTATTGTGTTTATTTATGGTGTGATAATTTTAATTAATTATTTCTTACAATTTCAATGAGAAGTCTCATTATCAAAATTGAATGCTAATTGTATCTTACCAACACCCCTAGTGAAATCCTTAAGTAGATTAAATGAATTAAATGTGATTTCTTGTGTATAAATGTATGGTGGTTAGATTTTTTTATGCCCCTTCTTGATAAACCTAAAGGGTTACAATAAAATGATAATAAAATAAATGTGAGTGACTAACTAAATACTAGTGTGTTGAATAAATTTTGTGTGTGCAATTTTCTTATATTCATTCCATCATTTATTCTTGTTAAAATTTTGTAAGAATCCTTCATAAGAGCTAATGCCTATTGGATAATCACATAATTGGGTGAATAGAATAAAGATATTTAATATTCAATATAATGTAAAAATATTACAAAGATTAACCTAATAATATATAGACCTCTTTGATTCATGAATCAAAGAGACGACATGTCTAAGATGTATGAGTTTGACTACTCCCAATCAGAAGATGGGTTAACTTAAGCTAATTAAGATAAAGGTGGCCATGAATAAATAGAGGTGGCACCCATTTGTCATCAATAAATGATTGATAAGGTTGTGGTGACACTTGTGTACCTCAATTGTAGGTGAAAATTTTCATAATTCACTACCTAGGTGAGAATAATTAAATAGTCTTATTAACCTAAGAAAAATTAATAACTAAGTGCAATGTTACACTTAGGATGAACACTATCTTAGGTGAATTGAATATTTACACTAACACCCCATTTAAGTGTAACTTAGAAAGAAATAGAATGGTCTTCACAATGAGACCATGTTAGGTACCCATGTACAATAATACCATCCCAATGAATGGGATAGAGAAACCCCCAAAAGAGAGATAAATGTGAAGAGACTAGGTATCCCCCAAATATGTGATGCCTCTTGCACCAATAAATAAAAAATGGTACTATATGCTAATGAAGATCCATGGTTGCCACACAATATTACTTCCCTTAATAAGAAGTCCAAAGATGCATGTAGAATGTCCTCCTAATCCATGAAGGGAAATGTGGGAAGAAAACATAAGATGTACTTTTGAAGAATCTATACAAAAATCCTCATCTTAGTCATGAGTTATGCCAAGATCATATTAGAAGTCTTAGGTCTAACTAAAAATGATGACTACTCAAAACTAGGTGGAAAGTGATGTACACTAGGTGCCAAATAAGAAGCAAGCATGGATCCAAAATCTCAATGTATGTCATGCAACTACAATACTAATTCCATGAGATGTCTTATTAGGAAGAATCATTGGAATCTCTTGGTGAAGAATCTCTAAATTTTATCGAATTAATAGATGAAGGTGGAAAGTCTATCGCATGTGACTGCATTGTACATCCCACAAGATGTCCTACTGTACAAGGAATTATGGAAATTCTCAACGAAACATCTCTAAACTCTATAGAAGCAACAAATGAAGGTGAAATATCATTGCATGTCTTGTAACTATAGTACACATTCCATGATATTTCCTATTGCAAATAATTGTTGGAATCTCTCAATGCAACAACTCAAAATATATAGTGTCAACAAGAGGTGGTGGTGGAATCATGTTGCATGTTGTTTGACTACATTGTTTAAATTCCATAATATATCAACATCAGATGCCTAAGAATGAACAAGAGACAAAGTTATCAATAGTGTTGGAATCTTAGTGCATGTTAAAAGATTGCATTGCACATCCCCAAAATTACTCACATCAATGGTGTGAGTATGAATGATTGCATATGGGGCATCAAGAGGACCATTTGTTGTTTAAGTTGTATCCACATGTACAAAGTTTACCACAGGAACAACAAAATTTATTGGAGATTTAAGATCTCCATATAGTTGCTTGATTATGGTCATGGTAGTGATAGGGTAACCATTGTGCTCTATGTTATGCAAGATGTCCTAAGAAACTGTAAGACCTATTAGTCCATATCCCATGCCATTGTTGTTTAACAAGCACATTTTTGTTCATGGTCAATTGGCTCATGAACAAGTCCATGGAGATAAAGCAATAGGTACTACTTAAGGTAATTATTCTTTGAATTTAACTTGACAACAAAATGATGGAATGCAATACCAGAAAGTACATTTGCAAACCCTGAAAATAAAACTTTATCTTAGTTCATCATTACAATATCAAAAAAAAATGTATAAATCCTTTAAATAGAAGGCTTGACACATTATCATTAATGTGCGTATATAATACATGATTGCATAAATCTCCAAATAAATTAAAAATAACACTTTAAATTATTAATGTGAATACAAATCTATTTTGAAGTACACATGAATTTTTTTTTAAAAAAATCAAAATATATACAAATAATATCAAAAATAGAAATAAATTACACTATATAGAAAAGAATACAACTAGCTTTCCAACCTATAAGAATGGTAAAAACAATTATCTCAAACAAAAGATTAAAAAAATTCTTTAAAAAAATTCTAGCATCTAAAAAGGAATATTTGGGGGATTATGTTAAAAAGGGCTCCACATTTGTTTAAATATATCCATCTTCTTAAGGAATCCCTGAAGTAGGTAAAAAAAAAAACTTGGCACTTATTAAATAAAGGTACTTAAAACAATGCCTTAAAAAAAGTTCAATTAAAGAAAGAATTGACTATTAGATTTAATATATTCCTAAGTGGCATAAATTAAAAGGCTTTTACCTTTATTAAAGCCGCCTCCTTTCTTTCTTTTTGAATATTTGCCTCGTGCTAAATGAACTTCAAACTTGCAGGCAAAACATTATGGTTCTATGGTATTTGAGGTGCTGATTGATTCAAAGTTTTTTTAGATGTCAATTTTTGAGATTTATGGCAATTTGTATATTGAATATAAGATTTTTATTATCTCTTGGGCATTAGTTATGTAGTTATCTAAATTGCATGGTTATTTAAATATTAGATTTGTGTTGTATGGTATTTGGTTATATCATAGGCATTTGACATCTTCACAAAACTTATCTTGTGACCTTCACAATGTGAGCCATGTGATGTGATGTGTGTTGGTTGAGACATGTGAGTTTAACTTTAATCATTTATGTTGTGGGGTTCCAATTTGACATCTTTATACTTTCTTTGGGCCTCAACACTACTATCCCCATTAACAAGGGTTCTTATTACTTGATTTTAATATTGCTAACTAGTTGAATTTTTTGGTCAATCTTGTTATTTTCAATCGTAATATACTTTTATGCAATATTGAACTTCCTAAGTGAACTCCAAGGATGACTTGTAGATTGTTTGGATGTTGTCACTTGAATTATCTTATCTGTGTGAAGCCACTTACTATTGTAACCCTAAGTGTACTTACACAAGATGTTTTAACCCTCTAATGTTTTGATTTTTAGGCTTTGTATTGATTTTCATACTTTATTAGATCTTAAAGTCTGAGTTTTTAACTTAGTTAAGACTTTATTTGAGTATTATAAGTGATTTTATGACACGCTTCTTATAGTAGGAGTTAAATTGGATATGGAATGGGGGGGGCGAAGGTTATACTAATATTATTTTTAAATGAACTATTGGTGTCGTTGTGTTCCTTGATGAGGTAATTATTGATGGGTATCATTAGGACCAACATGGTTTTCAAGTTCAATTATGAATGTTAGTAGCTAAATGAACTTAAATGACTTCAAATGGTTGCAATGCTAGCCTTGTTGAAGATAGAATTCTAGTATGTCACTTTAGTTAGCTTAAGAATGCATGGTATCTTGTTAGTTGTAATATTTTTTGCATGTAATTATTCTATGATGAATTTAATAATAAGACAAGACATTTTTTTTTCACTCTAATTTTTATATTACTACTCAATTGGTAGGTTAATCGCTATTGAGAATTATATGGAATACAATTAGTATGAAATAAGTTTTTTTGAAACTTAAATCTATTTCTAACTATTATTTTAGGATATACTTCAATTATTATAATTTAAAATATAATTTTACTTATGTCACTTTGGGTATATACACTATGCATATATTGATGCTTCAATGAGAGTGCAAGTGTAATTTTCCATGCAAGAATGGGAGAATAAACAAGAACCATAATTGTAATCCACTTCATGTTGTGAAGTAGTATGTTGTTAACTACATATCACGTTGAAACAAATATTGTAGCCTAGTGTGGACTAACACCTTAAGTGTGAACTATGTTATTTTGATAGTCTAAGTATTATTTTTGGAACGCAGTTCAATGTGTAGGTGTATGGGTGTAATATTTTGTGTTGAAATTCATGGTAAGAGTGCATATAGGTATAAAAAAATTTATGGTCATTTTGCAGGAGTATAAAAGTAAAATTTAGAGTTTAAATTTTCTTTTAGGACCCCAACCCCAAGTACCTATGGGTAGAGTACTTGGGGAAGGGTCTATCAAGTATTTTGGGCTTTAAATTGGTAGTTTTGAGCTCTTGAAAATCTCTCCTTTATGGAGGTATGGGTGCTTGGCTCAAGGTATGATAAGTCAACCCAAGATCTTTCCAAGGTGTTGAATGGGGAAGTGAACCCCAAGTTTATAGAATCAGACCCATGTGAAATTACCCAAGTAATCTTATCCATTTGAGGCCCATGCAAAATCATATAAGTGATCAAATCCATTTTAGACCCATGTGAATTCAAAAGTGCATTCATGTCAACTTGGGTGGGATATTATAAAGGTAGGTGTAGAGGTTGGAGAGGTTCCATGCATCTCTACATTATTGGATGGAGAGGAGTAACATGGAACTCTCATATAAGCTATTATTTTGGGACTTTTGAGGGATCATTCTTGCATAACTATAAAAAATAAATGATTTTAACAACGATCTTGTGGGCTTAGGAGTTAGAATCATGCAAGAAACCTTGAAGGATATTATTAATATTCATCTCCAAGAAGCTTCAGTGGGTCAAATTTTTATTGTCTCCTCTTATTATATCCTTCTTGTATTGTGATTGAATATTAGAGTAGAGAATGAGTTCTAAGTTGACATGTTTACTAGAGTTGAGCTATGTTATTCTTGAAAAATTTGGTGTCTTATCTCATCTTCATTCATGGGTGTCTTTTATGGGAAAGAGACACCTCATCTTGGCTAGGATGAGAGTGAGACCAATCCCTCCATTTTATGTTGTGTGAATTAAATCCATTCTTCTCTTATTATGCTTGTATTGCTCTTGTTTAGAACTAGGTTATAGATGATTATTCTTGGTTGTGGGATGGAAAAATACTTGTATGGATTGATAATGCTATATTAGTTATATGGAGAGATAATTTTAATGAATAATGTAGAGAAAATATATAATATAGAAAAAATATTCTCTTTTAACTTTTAATATTTACATCAATTGAGTTGGGTTATAAATGCTAATTTATAGGAAATTAAAAAACATAATCAACAAACTAAATTTAGAATTGTAAATAGAAGTAAATAAAAAATAGAGCTAGTCATTGGAGTTTAATGCTCAAGATGATTGTGCATGGTGCACAAATGTTTGCATGACACTGATGTAGGAGAATTCTGGCATATTTGAAATCCATCGCCCAAATAAATGATTAATTTAGTTTTGTTTCCTTTTCATTTTTGTTGTGTCTTGATAGAGTCTGTAGGCAAAGTAAATGATGAAATAGTTATTATTTTTTCAAATGAGTTGTTTGGTGATCTTGATTTGGGTCCATATCTAAAACTCATTGTATTTCTTTTGTGAAAAGAAACACTTCATTTTGGGTGTTTTGCATTCCCTAAAACCAAGAAGGGATATACCACATGAAATGGAGAAGATGTATGGAGAGACTACGTAGATGAGGGTTATGGTGTGTAGCTAAGGAAAGAGGAGCATGTGGTACCTAGTACAGAGAGGATAGAGTCACAATGTCACTGTCAAAGGAAACTATCAAGAAATAGAGACATCAAACATATAAAACATAAAATACAGACAATGTAGATTGAATGAGGTAATTAAAATGTTGTGAAGAATATAATGCAGGAACAATAAAAGGCAAATTGTAAATGTTTAAATGTGAGCATGGTAAACTAAATTGTAAATTGTTTGTAAATATTTGAGATGGGTGTAATAAAATGATGCAATTTTAATGCTCTCATTGCTTGTGAAATTTGAATTTATTTGATTGACAAATACAATTGTCAACTAAATGAGAAATGGGTGGTGAAGTTTTGTGATTGATTATCAATTTGGTAATTTGTGAAATTGTGCAAGTTAGGTTTGTGGCATCAGAAGGGGGATTTGTGTATTACACCAGACACATTATTTCCTGTATGGATTTTGCAACTTAGGATGCTACGAAAATCACTTTAATCTTCAAGAATCAAACCCAACTAGACATAGAATTAAAAAAAACATAGTAACAACTCTATGTATGATAAGATATCTAATGAAATTCATTTAAACTATAGATTTTTTTAAAATGGAAATAAGAGAAAGTTTGCAAACCCTCATTTTATTAAAATCTCTTAATGACAACTCTCAAATAGGTTTTTAGGGTGCTTTTCATGAATGGTCAAGTTCATATTTAAGTATTTCAACCTCCAAAAGTAGTCAATATGTAGAAAATTATAACATGTGTGTTCCTATCCTATGTGTTTTTAGGAAGGTAAGAGTAGTAACAATGATATGAATGTAAAGTTAATTTTTATAATAAAAATGAAAGAAAGGAGATCTAGATATCCCAAGGTGCCAAGTGCACTATAAAATGATTCTACATAAAAATGAGAAGGTAAGAGAAAATAAAGAAAGAACAATGTCGCCCCACAAGATTGAAGAAGAGAATAGGGAAAAGTCTAATGTGAAATTTCACAAACACTTTCAAGGAGGGTGTTGTAACAATACAAGTATGATCATAGGGATGAACAAATACCAAAGAATGTTTGTAGGAAGCTATAAACTACTAATAAGAACTCAAAATATTGAGACATTGCAAGAGAGATTGAATGAGAATGAAATATCCATTCAAAATGAGAAGTACAAGGGAAATATGGGATCTAGAAAGTTATGCAAATTCATTATAAGTGGTTACCACCAAATTCAATAGATAGTAGGTGAAAAAATTCTCAAAATGACTATTGAACAACAAATTATTGTAATATGAGTGTATTAGATGGATGTCTGATCAATTATGATAGCATTTAGATACTTTTAGCTCTAAAAAATGTCAAACATCAAAAAATCACAAGATTAAGATATTTGTAATATTATTTTTGATAAAGGGGACCATGGGAGGCAATGCCTTGACATCATGGGCTAAAAAAGCTAAGGCAAGGGATGGAATGCACCTAGAAAAATACTAGGGGAGGAAAACACTAAAGTGAGTGCATAATGTGAAATTGCAAGGATATAAAATTTTCAATTTCACACAATCATAATTTTTGTGAGAAGAAAACAAATATTATCATCCACACATTTATTGCTTTTTCTCTTGTGAAAATTTTAAGCAATTTTGAGAGTGGTCCAGTAGGATTATTATTATTATTATTATTATTATATATAGAGTAGCAAGATATACATATTTGAAAAGACTACAAGCTAAAGACATAAGAACACACAAAAATTGTTCAGTATAGCCAAGCCCCAAAATAACTTAGGATCTTGCATCAAACAATTAAAAATTTAATAAATAAAAAACTAGATTATTATAGTTAGACCAAAATTTCCCACCAGCAACTCTAATTGTTATCTCGATCATTGAAATGTGATTCTTTTGCACACATCAAATTGAGGGAATTCAAAAGCTTTGAAATTTTAATAGGATAAGGTAAAGAGTGATTCAGTAGTAGACAAAGAGAAGAAAAAGTAGATTTATATTTTTTAATAATCTTTGTATCAATCAGATGGCCATGAGATGATACATAATTTCTGAAAGTGAGATTTTAATCTTTGTGTAGGCCCAAAGTTAGAGCATCATAGCTACAGTTGACATCTAAGGATAATTTAAGAAGAGAACTAAAGAAGATGCCACCAATGGGGAAGATTCTTAGATATTTTTAAAACACAAGACACAAGATCAAATAGAAAATAAGAACACCTTCCATGCATGAGAGTTGCAAACAAGAATTTTCTATTTCCTCAACAAGAAAGAAGTTACAGAATGAAAGTATTTCTTAGGGTCTTTGAGAGAGATATTAAAATGAAGGAAAGTGCTTATAAGAGAAAATCCTAAAATGATAAAGGGATTAGATCATGACAAGTGTCATCATCCTATGTGATGAGACAAAATGATGTACTAATAGTTCACTCTAACAAAAGAAAAAAACACTCATAAGTTTTAGCTTAAGTGCATGAAGATAAATTAGCCTAATAATCAATTAAAGATTGATTAATTATTAGCTAATACATGATTACTCTAACAAAGATACCATCTAAGATATCATATTGGTCATGAAGACAAGAAAAGTATTAAAGGAAAATAAAATAGAAGATAATGTAATACAAACACAATACCTTCACCTAAAATCTCTATTCCTCCTCGGATTGAACTAAAATAGAGTGCACCCTAGCTCCATTTGATTTGCTCCCTTTATATGTTGATAGAGGAATCTGGTTGCTTTAAAATTAGCACCATGACAATATGACCAAGATGATTCAATAGAAAATTGGACAACATATTAGTATGATAAAGAAATATTCTTAAATGAGATGAGAGGCCTCTCATTTATATGATTTTCATGAAAGAAATCAAGGGCCAAGATGCATTGGTTGATGGATGGTTAGGATTGAATGAGGATTAGGGATTGGATCAAAATTATAGTCATGTGACAAGTGTCACATGAGGGATAATGGATAGGCCTAGGAATGGATTAGGGCAACATCCTTATGTGAATGACTAGGATTTGGAGATGTAGTATGAAATAGATGGATGAGATGAAAATTTACTTTGACTTTCGGCAAGTGTCTAGGTTCAATGGATCTAGACAAGGTCTTAGTTAGTCATGTGACTCAATATTTAATGAAATAATTAAATTATTTAATTAATTAATGGAGAAAGGTGATATGGAAGGATAAATTAATTAAATAAATAAATAATATTTAATTAATTAATGTGGGGGATAAAGGTGAAGAAATAATCAAATAAATAATAAATATTTATTTAATTAAAGTGGGGAATAAAATATAAATAATAAATTAAATAAATAAATAATAAATATTTAATTTAATTTAAGTGGGAGATAAAGGTGAAGGTTGAATTGATTAAATAATTAACTAATATTTATTTCATTAAAATGGGGATAAATTTGAAGGATAAATTAATTAAATAAATAATAAATATTTATTTAATTAAAGTGGGGGATAAAGGTGAAGGATAAATCATTAAATAAATAATAGATATTTATTTAATTAAAGTGGGGGATAAAAGTGGAGGGGATAAATTAATTAAATAAATAATGAATATTAATTTAATTAATGGCTAGGATAGAGTAAAGTCAAGTGTAGTTAGGTATAGTCAAATTTTAGGTGTATATCATTCATCATTTGAATCAATTATTGTTGTTTTGGCCTCTGCTTGACCTAGGGTATGTCACCTTGATCATCATCAATCGTTGTACATGGAGGTAAAAATACCAAAATGGGGTTTGACTTAGGAAAACCCCTATACAAAACCATCTTTTCCCCTATTTTTGTGTGTGGGTCAGATCTAGAGGTTTCAATAGGTGACAGTCCAGGAAAAGCAATGCAAACTACAACCTACAATCCAAAATTTGTAGATCCAAAAAAAAAACAATCTAATTTGGGACACATTACGCCCTTGTCCTTGCAAATTAGGCCCAATTTTTACTCATAGGTTCCTCATTGTTCTCGCTTCTCAAATCCAAGTCAATTCTTCTACTTGATGTTTTCATTTGTCTGCTAAATTAAATTTTTAGATCTAGGGTTGTATGTCAAATAGGCTTGTCAAATCGCATATCAAATTTATCATCCTCACAACTCAAAAACAAACATAAACACTAGGGGATTGGCTCTCCATTGTGGCAGTAAGCTAATCATCAAGCCCTAGTCAACTTATGTTTAATATTGAGTCAAGTGAAAAGAAGATAATCTTACTTATCCTAATTGGATCTAGGACCACTTTTTCTACTCAACATGTTGGTGAACCCAACATATACTACACTTGCAATTTTTTTATTTTCTTTACATAAACTTTAAAATTTAATTCAAAACCTAATTTTTTTAAAGATCTTGATGATATTTTACATTTATTTAATTTTCAAAACTATGCATTTGCATATTTTGTCTATTGTACATCAAAAGAAAAAATTGTAAATCATTTAAACTAAATTGCATAATTTCATATTTGATTTTTCCTTGTTTAGGGCTTAGATCTGAGTTATTTTCATTGGAAAATTCAATTGCAATATTATTTTTTCATTTATGCATGCATATTTTAGTGAAAAGCATTGAAAAAATTGAAGAGATTACATGATATTTGTATTTAAAATGACCAAAAGCATTGTTTTTCTATATTTTTTAGAAAAATCAATCAAATACAACATTTTAATTATGAAATTTATCGTTAGGATATATTACAAATATCAAAAAATTACATGCATGTGTGTGTTTCATATATCAAAATTGGTTTTTATGTATTTCCATAACTATGTTCATTTCCAAACCTAAACCTTCACAACTTGAGACCCTTAAACACTATTGGTGGTTTCCAAAATTTGAATTTTCTAAAAATACCTATCTAGTCTAGGCCGCATTACGCCCCTGTCTAGTCAGTTTGGGCTAAAATTGTTGTGAAAATCTCTATCAATCTTCTCTATTCAAATCTGGTTCCCATTTTGGAATTTTGTTTTGCAAACTGTCTAATATTTTTGTGCAACACTAATTCAATTAGGAAATTCAAAGGATTTTTGTTACAAACATGTGAAAGTGAGTTTCTCTCTCCTCTTTAGTTATTTTTGATTGATCCCTCCCAATATCTCTCCTACTTGTGAGGGCATTTTGGTGCAAGAGGATGCAATCATTAACAAACACGATAATCATGTTTGTTCTTCTCCCAATATATCTCCTACTTGTGAGAGTACCTTGGTGCAAGAGGATCCAATCATTGAGAATTATGAGAATTATATTTTTTCTCTCCTTATACCTCTCCTATTTGGGAAGATATTTTGGCACAAGAGGATGAAATCATTGATACATTTTTAAATGATCGTAAGGTGGATTACATGGATGTAGGTTCAAAATTATTAGGTCCTACATTGATAGAAGATTTTCAACAAGCTGAAATTATGCACCCACATTTGATTATTGGACCTCCTACAACTCCTTTGATTATTGGGCCTCCTAAACCACCTCTCATTATAGGACCTCCCAAACCTCATGGCCATATCCTAATCTTTGCAAAAAAACTCACTAATAACCATGTGCAACAAGATGTGTTTAAGAAACCAAGTTATCATGCAGTTGCTCACACATATAACACTAGAAGTAATAAGCAACCAAAATAAACAACATCCATTCTATTACCTTGACCATATCTCTCATCCCCACCTAGCCTTCCTCGACGTAGTGGTAAATAGTATGATCTTCTTGAGCAACTTTGTAATACTCCAACTAAGATCTCCCTATGGGACTTGATTCAAAAATCACCTACATACCTCAGGATGCTCCAAGAGGCTTTGCAAAAGATTGATATCTCACCTTTTGTCAAACTACATGATGTAGCAGCCTTGTTTGATTGTATGCAAGAAAAAAAGTTAGATATTACGTTCCCTCAACATGCATTACCCTCGCTTGAGATCCAAAACAAACATGGGGCTCTAATGATAATGGTTAGAATAAATAAAAATGGAGTTAGATGTACAAGTTTATTGATAACAGATCAAGCCTTAATGTTTGTAGCATTGATCTTCTACATAAACTTGGTGTGGATAAGAATCATATAGAACCTAATAATATTGCTATTTGTGGCTTTGATCATTTTAGTAGGCAACCATTTGGGACAATCACATTACCCATTAAGGTAGGTCATGTGGTTTTTCTCTCTCCTATACATATCATGTCAAGACCACTTTCATATAATCTTCTCCTAGGTAGACCATGCATTCATGTCATGGATTCTCATCTACTCTCCACCATGAGATAAAATATGAATATAACAATAATATATATACAATAAAATCAAATTTAAAAACTTATCAAATCCACAAATCAAAGTCGGACATAACACTTCCAACACTCTTAATACCTTGTGAAATATAGAAAAAGGTGATCCTAAGTCCAATGCAAAGAACCTAAGATCAATTGTGGCCTTTTCCTAGGGTTTCATTGAGATGGAGATTAACAAGGTGAGTAGATTGACTTTAAACCATGAAGGTGAGACAATTATACCTTAATCTCCATTCTATTGAGGATTAGAATGGTTTGTAATTGATCTGCAATGATTAACCTAATTAAGTTATATGACCTAATATGAAAAATGCAAGATCCTAACAATGTACAGACTAAAGCAGCAATTTGCAAGCAGATCTGGGAAGTGCAAAGGATTTTGTACTTGCCCAAAAAAAATGGTTTCAATCCATGTAGGAGAACATAAGTGCCTTGGGGCGTATGGTTCCTTGTATGGGTGTCCTACTCAACTTTTTCAGTCCCCTAATGTCAGATCTAAGGTCTTCATTTCTGCTTATAGGGATATTGAATCATTGTCATATATTTTTGTAGGTGAGGTTTTGTGAGTTGACAAGATGTAAGGCTTCAAATGCAACAATGAATAATCTATCTTCAAGCTTCCTTCAATCCTCTTCAAACCTAAAACTTACACATTCACAAAGAGAAGAAATGTTGTGCCATTTAGGAGCTTGCCTTAGTCAAACCCCATGTTAGTGTTTCCACTTCCACAATGGAAATTTCAATGATAAAATGATAATGGATAGGAAAGGAATGATGAAATCACAAATTTATGCAACTCACCACGCTTCAATGGCTTCCTTGAAGGATTGAATTCATGCACATCATCTCAAGGTCTTGGATCTTTCTTGCTTGATTTTCTTGGATGCTTCAAAGACTTACAAAATGGGTTATCCTTCACAAAAAAATGATAATAAAATAACATGAACTCACATACGCTTTGACAAGATATGTGGATCTTGAATTGCTGCAATAAATCATTGAAAATTATACTCTTGACTTGCTCTTGACAATAATTCTTGCTCATAAAATATCCTTTTGATTTCAAATGGTGAAAAGACTAGGAATTTATAGGCATTTATTCAATTTCACAAAACTTAGATCCAGATAGCCTACCTTTGCAAGTTAAATTTTAAATATTAAAATTCCCACCCCACCATATCAAAAATTGGTTCCCAATAGAATAGGGGACCCATACGCCCTAGGGAAAATAGGTCCTAGCCCTATTCTCTAGGACATTAAGTATTGGGAGCAAAATAATAGTTAGATTCATTTTGTCAATACTTGAAATTTCTTGTAAACTGGTACAAATGGGCTATAGAATGCATAATTTAGGAAATTAGGGACCCAATTAGGTTCAATAAGGGGGGGGAAAACATAGTGTGAAATTGTCGTGTGAAAATTTATGACACTATATTTAACCCCCACTTTAGTGAGAGTATGAACTTATGCTCAAACTCACACTAAAGTAGAAAATATATGTCAAGAGGAGTTCAATTGTACAAATGTTAAAGAGATAGGATGACTAAGGATCTAGGGGGAGTTCACAAGCCCCCAAGATCCAAGATCCCATGGCAAATCAACATAATTACAAAGGAACACAATGTATGATATGCAACAAGACAAAATACACAAACATGTAAAACATGAAGCATACAAGATGAAAAAACATGACATGATGGAACATAAAGATGACGATGAAATGAAAACAATCACAATGTAAACACAAAAAATACACACAAAAGACATGCAACAAAATACAAGGTTAGTACAAAAAAATTTGTGTCAATAAGGCAAAGAAACCTCAGTCTTAAATTATCTCAAATACCAAATGTTATCCATCCAATAAATATTAGCTCCCATGAGGACTAGTAATTTTTGTTATGTCACATCACTCATGAAACACATGGCTCCACTGGACAGCAACTTGTGTTATGCTAGGTAGCCATGTTAAAAAGGGGTGCTCAAGTTCATGACCTAGCAAGCTCCATTATGTTGAATCCATGAACTATCTTGCAAAAACTCACCTCAAAGGGTGCATAAAGTTCAATGTCTATAACTCACCTCAGGTTGTGCACAAGGTTTAATGCCTTAAGGGATGAACAAAACTCACCTCAAGGGGTGCACAAAGTTTAACATCTCGAGGGACAAATAAAAATCACCTTAGGGGGTACACAAACAATGATAGGATAGGGCTAAAAACTCAAGGGACACTATAACAACACCACCAAAAAAGGTGATTTACAAAAACAACAAAGGAGATTTTCTCAATACATGAAAGGTCACACCTTAGGGAATATCACACATGACATCACCACCAAGAGAGGACAAGTTGTGGAAAAATATATTTATGCCTTAGGGAATACTATCCATAATATTACCCCCAAGGGGAATGTCATATGCCAAGAAAAGTCACACTCTTAAAGGACATCAAGTCCAATATCACCACCAAAGAGACACTCACATAGATCAAGAAGGTCACACTTCCTAGGAGATGTATACTATCATCACTATAGAGGGGCCATTCCATATGCAAATTGAACCAAAGAAAAATGGGGTGAATGACTCTCTCTAGGACTTCTAGGGTTTTAGACCTAAAAGGAAAGAGGTCCACCTTTTTCTTCTTCTAAGGCATGGTTCACTCAAGAACAACCCTTGAGATTTCAATGCAAAGGAGATTGAAATATTAAAAAAGGGAATGTTCTATGGATTGAATGATAAGAAATGAGGGGTTCATCAACAAGTTTAGACTTGAAAAAGATAAAGTTATGAAGGATGAAATGCAAAACCCTAGTTTGATGCAATGTTTTAATGAATGATCTAGAAATGCAAGTAAAATGTATTAGAAAGTTGCTAAACTGAAAATGTGAGCCTAGAAACCTCCAAAGGACTAGAAATAGCTTTGAAATTTTGGAAATGTTGACTTTTTGACCAACTGGGACTCATTTGCCAACCTGGGTGAATCAGTCCCAAATTCAAATTTTAGTGTAGGAGCCTGTTTCAGGAAAAAGGGTATCAAAATCTGTAACTTGATCTGATAGACAATAGTAGTGGGATTCATTTGCCACTCTTGGAAAATCAGTCCAGTTTAGCTTTTCCAGGATTTGAAAACTCTGATCTGCACCTTAACACCTGTCCTTCTCTTCCAACTTGAGTTCCAGATCCAAACCTACGAAAAACACCTGCAAAACAAAATTTGACTTGATTTGGTAGTGGGGGTTTTGCCTTGGTCAAACCCCTAGTTTGGTAATTAAACCTTGAAAAAGATAATGAATGTACATGAAAATGCTAGCCTTAAGTGTGTCTAAGACTAGGAAATCTGAAACATGATGTAATCCTATTCTAACATGAAGGAATATGATGTGAGAATAGAAATGAAGAGATGAATGATTCACTTGTGATGATCTTCAATCACCCCAATGATGCTTGTACCTTCCTTTGGTTGAATGTAGAGTGATAATGGAGGATGGAATCACTTAGGAAAGAAGTCTTTAGGATTGGCTTGATGGCCAGTTGCATCTCCCCAACCTAGAATCCATCATGATTCACCATAGGCATCCATGATCAACCCTTGAAAATGATAAATCTTGATTGAAAGTGAGCTTGAAGACCTAAAAAAACACTTTAATGCTGCTCCAAAGCTTCAACCTTACTTGCTTTTGAAACTTGAATGCTCTTGTGAGAACTTGCTTGAAGACTCTTGATGCTTGATGCTTGAAAATGTTTTCTCAAAGTGCTTAAACATTGATAAAAATGACTTAGAAGCTTGCATTTATAGGCATCAACACCTAATTGACCGTTATTTAGATCCCAAAGGCCGACATTCACCAAAAATTTGAATTAAATTGATGAATTTTCACTCAAAATTGAAAAAGGCCCCAAAAGGGACTCATTCGCCACCCTTGTGAATGGGTCCCACCTAAGGGGACTCATTTTCCCAAGGTGGTGAATGAGTCACACCTTAAGTTTTTGAGGTGGGTTTTTGAATTTTTTGGGATTTTAACAGACTTTAAATGATTTTTAAGTGGAATGGGCCTCGTAATTCCAAAATAATGGGTCCTAGGGGCCTATAAATGATTATTTTGAAGGATAATTAATGCAAGGGTGCCAAATGGGTCCAAATTAAGTGTGAAATCATCTCTTTTTTCCAGAGTGCACAATTCTCTATGCTACACAAACAATAAGCAAGGGACTATATGCCCCCTTAAAATTTTAGTGTACTTGCTACACTAACATTTTAAGAAGATAAAGAGGGACCTTTTGCTAGAAGGAATGCACCTATGAAAAGGCTACCTAACCCCTTGCCCCCCAAGTGTAGGGACAAAGATGAGCCAAATAGATTATGATATGTTGCTCCTTGTGAAATGAAATATAATTGCATAAAACTTAATTTATACCCCCATGCACAGTAGTGAGTATGTTATGATACTACAAATACCACATGGCAAGGAGAAATAACTAATTCTATTGATGAAGTGAAGGTATTTTTGATGTTTTTTTTAATTTTTGAAGGACAATGGCCAAAACCTCTTATTGTTTCTTGTGTGTTAGGTTCTATGGGGACACAGATTCCTTGCTATTTTACACCACATCATTTTCCATTATAGCCAAGTTGTTTTAAAAGTTCATAACCTCTTCCATAAATTGCTTTCATTACTTTCGAAGAAGGTGGCTTTTCATGATCATTTTCATCATAAGTAGATGTATAATTTGTGTTTTCCTTTTTTCTAGAAGTTCTAGATTCAGATGCTTTTGATGAATTAGTAATAGATTGTGTTAATATAATTGTGGCTTCTTTCTCTTTTACCAATTTTGATTACCTAATCTTGTATTCCCCCATGAATGTAGGTGTGAAATCTAACAATCCCCAATCATCATCCAAAAACTTTTCCACCATTGAAAGACACTCATATTTATCCTCAATTTGTAAAGGTTTCACTTTTGTAGTTGGTAACAATGTTCTAAGAGGATCCTTCATTCCTATTTCAATTTGTAAACAATTTTCTAGATTTTGGATCAGCTTTTATTGTGTAAACCTTATTATTGTATATGCACTTCATTGAACGATGAAACATTGAAGGCACTCCATTCATTTCATGAATCCATGGTCTACTCAATAGAAGATCATATGAAAGATCATGGGGCATGACATGGATGGGAGTTTGCAACTCAACCTTACCGACTTTAATAGGAAACATTATCACACCAAGTGGTTGTATTTCCATGTTATCAAAACCTTTGATTGATAAATCAACGAGTTGAATTAAATTTTTATCCGCTCCAATTCTATCCAAAAGATTTACACTAAAAATATTAATACCTGAACCATTGTCAATATGGGTACGTCTAATCCCAACCCTGTTAATAGTAGCCATTATCATCAAAGCATCATTTTGTTTTTGCGCTTCCAAATGAGGTAATTCATTTTGATGAAAGAAAATGTCCAACTTAGGGGAATTCATATTCTCAATCAAATCTTCCACATCATTTGGTTGCACACTAGGAGTGTTCACAAATTTATGCAAATCATTTTGAAGTGCCATGATAAACAGGTGATGTTTGAATCAAATCCCACAAGGAGTTTTTAGCAGGAGTGTTATAAAGTTTCTTAACAAGATCAAATTCTTTACCACTACGATGCAGAATGTTAGGTTTGGGTAGGAGGTATAGTTGACACAATGGAATGGATGTTGGAGTTTGTTTTGGTTACTTATTATTCCTAGTGTTATATGTGTGAGCTACAATATGATAACTTGGTCGTTGCGACACATGATTACTAGTAAGTTGTTTTGTAAAGTTTAGGATATGGCCATGAGGTTTAGAAGGTCCTATAATGAGAGGTGACATAGGAGGTCCAAAAGGAGTTTTAGGGGGTCCAATAATGAGAAGACTTTTAGGAGGTCCAATACTCAAAGGAGATTTAATAGCCAATTGTGCATTCATAACCTCAATAGAATTAACTTCTTGTTGATGATTTTCTATTGAGGGGGAATCTAATGTCACCTTAGCATATTCATCTATGCAATCCCTAAATGTATCAATGATTTCATCCTCTTGTCCAACAATATCTTCCCAAGTAGGAGAGGTAGGGGAGAAAAACAAACAAGATTCTCATGATGCCCAATGATTGGATCTTCTAGCACCAAGATACCTTCTTCACAAAGAGGATAGATATGGAGAGAACAAATATGATTTTCATGATTATCAATTATTGTATTCTCTTGCACCAAGATAACCCCATACATAGGAGAGATAGTAGGAGAGGGATCAATGAAAATAACAAAAAAGGAGAAATGAACTCATTCTCACATGCTCGTAACAAAAAATATTTAAAATGCTTAACAAGATCTGAAAATAGAACATGAATTATGACAAACAAAAGATTTTTGCAATGAGAACATGATTGAAACAATTGTCCTACTAAAATACAACAATTTCTTCCAAATTTGCTACAAATTAAGCAAAATGACACCCTTCTTGCACATGCAATAACACCTTTTTAGAAATTCAAATTAGAAATCAATAGGAAAAAATAGAATGCAAATACAGAGACAAAGATTTGTACAAAAAAAAAATGAGCTACTAGTAGTAGGATAGAGGTGCCCAAGGGCATTTAAGTCCTGGACAAGGTGTCTGAAATTTCAAAGTTTGACTATGTAAGGCATTGCTAAAGGATTCTGAGTCTACTTGCAAACAAGTTTAACAATTTATATTTTTCCATATTTTGTTGAATTTATGCCAATGTGGTGTAAAAATGCAAGTGTGCAACAATGTGGAAGATGTTTTGACAATTTTGAATGTAGTTTTTAGACCTAAAATGCAATAATTCATTGATTCTAAGATGCCACAACCTAAAGATGGTGATTTTGATGCAATAATGAAATCAAACAATGCAATATTTTTCCCTTTTTGAACTATATGAAATATGCCTAAATACATGCAATTAATTCCAAATCAAATATCTACAAGCACAAACAAAACGAGCAGACAGAGACAAAAATTTGTGAAAAAAATTGTTGATTCAAGTGTACAAGGACAGAGGCACCCAAGGGAATCTAAGTCCTTGATATGGCCTCAAAATTAAAAATTTGAATATTTATGTTTTTGTTTAAGGATGTTTCTATCTACAAATAGGTTTGACAGTGACTGTTTTCCAAAAATTTCCCAATTTAACTCAAATGCAAATGTGTAACAATGAAGAGCAATTTTGAATACAATTTTGAATGTAGATTTGATCTAAATGACTAAAAATAATCCTAACACAATCTATGGTGCAATATGTGATGCAAAATTTATGATTTTTTAAGCCTTTTATGGTGCAAAATGAAACCCTAAATGAGAAATGTAAACAAAACAATGCAAAACCTAGATCTAGGGTTTGAAAGACTTCCAATTTTAGAAGATTTATGATGTCAAAAAGTCAAGCTTGCCAAAATGAAACATAGAAAAAGGTGATCCTAAGTCCAATGCAAAGAACGTAGGATCAATTGTGACCTTTTCCTAGGGATTCATTGAGATGGAGATTAACAAGGTGAGTAGATTGACTTTCAACCATGAAGGTGAGCCAACCAAACCTGAATCTCCATCCTATTAAGGATTAGAATGATTTGGAATTTATTTACAATGATTAACCTAATTAATCTTTATGACCTAATATAAAAAATGCAAGATCTCGACAATGTATAGACTAAAACAGAAGTTTGCGAGTAGATCTGGGAAGTGTAGATGACTGTGTACGTGCCCAAAAAAATTGGTTCCATTCCTTGTAGGAGAACATAAGTTCCATAGGGAATATGGATCCTTGTAGGGGTGTCTTGGTCAACTTTTTTAGTCCCCTAGTGTCAGATCTAAGGCCTTCATTTCCACTTGCAAATTTGTCAGATCACTGTCATATATTTATGTAGGTGAGTTTCTGTGATTTGACAAGATGTAGGGATTCAAATGCAACAATGAACAATTTGTCTTCAAGCTTCCTTCAATCCTCTTCAAACCTAAAACTTGCACATTCACAAAGAGAAGAAATAATGAGCCATTTAGGGGTTTTCCTTGGTCAAACCTCGCATAAGTGTTTCCACTTCCACAATGGCAATGTCAATGATAAAAGGATAATGGATAGGAAAGGAATGATGAAATCATAAAGTGCTACAACTCACCACCCTTAAATGGCTTCCTTGAAGGACATAATTCATGCACATCACCTCAAGGTCTTGGATATTTCTTGCTTGATTTGTTTGGATGCTTTAGAGAACTAAAAAATGGGTTAGCCTTCACAAAAACAATGATAATAAAACAACATGAACTCACATATTCTTTGACATGATGCTTGGATCTTGAATTATTGTAATAAATCGCTGAAAATGTTTCTCTTGACTTGCTCTTGACAATAATGCATGCTCATAAAATCTCCTAATTTTAAATGGTGAAAAGACTAGGTATTTTTAGGTGTTTATTCAATTTCCAAAAATTAGATCTCGATAGTCAACCTTTGCAAGTTGAATTTCAAATGTTAAAATTCCCACCCCAACATATCAAAAATTGGTCCCCGACATAATAGGGGGACCGATATGCTATAGGACGAATGGGTCCTAGCCCTATTCTCTAGGACATTAAGTGTTGGGAGCAAAATAATAGTTGGATTTATTTGTTCAATATTTGCAATTTCTCATAAAGTGGTACAAATGGGCTATAGAATGCATAATTTAGGAAATTAGAGATCCAATTAGGCTCAATAATTTTAGGGGGATGAAACCTAGTGTGAAATTGTCAAGGGTGGCAATTTACGACGCTACACCTTGATTTCATCTTCAAATGTTGATCCAATACCTTCCAATGATAATGATACTATGAATGTTCTCTTGGATGATGATCGGGGGTCATTATATTTTATATCTTGTTTCAATGGGGAGTCTAAAATCTCACCATCAATGTCCAGAAGGAAGAGCTCTTACTAACACAACTCATGAAATGACTATCTCTATCTCTCATGATCTTTTCTAGTTCATGGAGCTTTAGCACTTCCTTATTGAATAGGTCAACAACTTGTGGCACCTTAAAGTCTAAAGAAATGTGCATACTTCATGAGTTTATCTACAACATATATATAGTCCTTACCTTGGACTTTAGGAAGTCCATTGAAACACTCTCCCACTTCTACTTTGGAATAGGTAAGGGTTGCAAAAGACCTACTGGGAATGTTTGTTCTATTTTATTCCTTTGACAAACAATGCAATTCTTTTATATGACTAAAGACATCATCCTTTAGTCCTTTCCAAGTGAATCTCTCCCTGGCCTACTTGTAGGTCTCGAAATACCTAGGTTGACCCGTCAAGGGAGTGTCATGAACTACCCTCAATCTTTTTATCCATCCTTGATTCTTCCCTTGTAGAGAATGAGTATGTTACAAATTGTGTACTTGTCAACCAACAACTCCCCTTCCAACACACCAACTGCAAATAAATCCTTAGCATATTTTCTTATGACTCATGCCCTTCAATTAGTAGAGATGTGACATTGAACGCAAGTTCAACCTTCTAAATAAAGCATCAACAACAACATTTTTCTTTCCTTTAACATTTTCGATGTCAAAGTCATATGCTTGGAGTTTGCTTACCCACTTTTGTTGTTGCTCATTCAAATTCTTCTAATTGAGAGAATACCTCAAATTGTTGTGATCTATCTCAACTACAAATCAGCCACTCACCAACTACTACCTGAATTTGATTAATGTGTGCACAACAGCTAGCATTTCCTTATCATATATGTAGAATTGCCTTTCCACCTTCATGAGTTTTTTATTCTCAAAACCAATCAAATGCTTAAGCTACATAAGCATGGCTCCAATTCCTTCTCTTAATGCTTGCATTCCAAAGTGAAAGGAAGGGAGAAATCTGGAATAGCTAACACAAAGCACAAGACCATAATTCTTTCAATTTTTCATATGCTCACTATGCAACCTCATTCCATGTGAAAGCTCCTTTCTTTATTAGATCAATTAATGGCATGGCCAGTTGAGAGAACCCCTTCACAAATTGTCTACAATAGCTACAAAAATCCAAGAATCATCACAACTATGTCAAGGTCTTTGAGGGAAACTAGTCTTGAATTGCCTAAATCTTCTCCATATTACCTATACTCCATTTGTGTTGATGTGCCCCAAATACAAGATCTCTATCATGGAAAACTAGCACTTGGACTCCTTTACAAATAGAACCTATGCTTCTAGAATTCTAACACCTCATCAATATGTTGAAGGTGCTCCTCCCATGTCTTGTTGTAGATCAAAATATCATCAAAGACAATGACAAACTTCCTCTATTGCTTTCAAAAGAATGATTTATGTGGTGTCAAAAATTGCACACCCCTACAACTGCACACTACATCAAGCCCTCACCTTAGCCCTCTAATATAGAATAACTTTAACTATTAAATGTTAACATTAAAATCTCTTATTTCTGGAAAATTTATGATGTTCCTATCTTTTTGTGTCTAAATTTTCCCGACAGGAGCGCTACATGCAAATGTTTGTGTGACGCACTAGTGTCCCATGAAAAATTCATGGTTCCAATGGCCATTGGAGTGTTATCTTCCCATGGATATTTCAAAAGTGGCGCTCCTATATGTAGTAATGTTGAATAAAACATATCCAACTTGCCATTTTGGCAAGAGAAGTTGATTTTTATTTTCAAGCACTCGAACTTTGCAATTCTTGAGGCTTTTCTATCATTTTCACAAACCGACAAGATTTCCATATTGTGCATATCATTTTCTCAAAGATCTTTGATTAGCATCTTCAAGGGAATGTGAATAACAACAAATTAGAAGCAACACCTTCCTTGGAGGTTTTTCACAACTTCTAAGTGATTTTATTCCATTTTTATATTCCCCTCTTCTCTTTCTCATCATTATGTGCTTTCATTTGAAGACATCAGGTGTTAGCGTAATGTATTTAAATTATTATATATCATTGTTCATTGCATTTTCATTTTAAAGCAAACACATCTTCATTTTCAATATTATTCAAAAATGTTGATTGTTGTGGAGATTGGAAGACCAAAATATAAGGCAAACCCCTCAAATAGCCAACCAAAAACATTTTTCTTTTTTTTCATGTGCAGATTTATTTTGAAGAGAGAAGCTTAATCTAGTTATCTTTTTTCAAAATCTTTTTTGTTATAAAGTTTTCCATTTTAAATAGTTAGTTGCATTGTCATTTTATTGCTCTAGATATTCTACATTTTCTTTGAGCTTGTTATATCTTTTCTACATGTATAGAAACATGTTCAATGATCCGATGACACTTTTTGTTTAAGTTCAAGCCAAACAACGACGTGGCATGAGGGTGTTTGTGCAACACACTGGTGTCTATGGCAAAGACCTTCATAAAGTCACATGTTCTCGGAAGTTAGGTTTCTCCAATTATCTTAATATCACATTGTAACTCATCTCCAACTGTGAGATAATTTCACCAATTTGTTGCAATAGGGTATTTAATGTTGTAATTATGTAATTTACTATTTGAATTGTAAATTTCATTTGTATAAAAAAAAGGATAATTGAATTACTTAAGATTAGATGATTCATCTGAGTGTAATGTATAAGATTTATTCTCAAGGAACCTTTATATTCCTCTATAAGAGTTAAATTTTATACATCTACATTATGCAAGACTAGAAGGTTGTTGGGGTATTTGTCAAACCAAACGACATACCAAAAATTCATAATGTGTAGTGACACCAAAAAGCCATCTCATGAAAGACCTCCTCTTGGACTTACAAATCTAATGGGAGTAGTGATCGATGACAAACTTAACACCCTCTTCTAACTCAATGACACGCCAATAGCCTCTTAATGGTATTGAAGACCTTATTGTGCTTGTCAAAGATATCATATGATACATTTTCCTACCATCAATGGATCACAATCACCAAACACTAAGTTGCCCATGTTGCTTGCCCATGATGAAAAATCCTCTCCATTCTTCTAGTTGATATAATCCTTAGTGCTTTATTTGTCATTCCCCAAAGTATCACTTCTTTCCCTTTTGACTAAAACTTCAATCCCATGGTTTGGGAATTTTGTGTGATCTCACCTAAAGAGTGCAGCCATACCTAGGACCATATTCATCTCTCCTATTTTGACAATACAGAAATCATCCTTCATATCATATCATTCCAAATTAAGATTCAACTGAAAGATATTTCTAATACATTGGATAATGAATCCATTGGCCACTATTACATTGAACCCTTTGAAATCCTCTATTTTGAGACCTCATTTTGCCAGCATTCATTCATCTATGAAATTACAAGTAACACCAATGTCAATGAGCACAATCACCTTTTGGCCTCACAAAATGTTATGCCCTTAATCTTATAGTGTGCATAAGATTATGAGTAGTCAACTTGTGGCTAACTCTTAATAAGTCATATGATCATTATTATATTATTATCTAGTTAATTAGGTCAGCCTAGGTGTTATATTTTGATATTTAAATCAGCCTAGATGATATTCAAGGCATAAGTAGTCGAAATTGGTTTATATAGTGTTCAAGATTAAGTTAACAAGCTGAAAGATAAAGCCAATTTTGCTAACTGATTCCTTCTTGGTCCAGGTATAGATATTTTGCCATGCGGAAAAAAGAATTACACCAAAGCTTTGAGTTGGAGATTTTAGTTTTCTGCAGTGCATAACTTTTTTGCTGAAAATTTTGCGGATAACTGCATGTGTTCTTATTTACTGATGTTTTGGGTGATACTTCTTAGACCTTATTCTGGATAAAGCCCTGAACCCTTGCCAAACAATCCATCGGCATTCATCAACCTTTTCTCTTGCTAACTCAATTGTAAACAGATCCAGTATAATTTCTGAATTTTCCCCGGGCATATTTGTATTTATGGCACACTTGTTTTTCAGTCTGATATTTAACCAAACTATTTGCCATTCTTTATATTGTGAGAAATTTTTAAGTGTATATAAAACGTACTTTTATCATTCAGAAAAATATAGCTTAAAGTAAATCAAAATAAATTACTATCAATGAGCTGGTGCCACTTCTTCTGAATGCATGTCGCAACAACCAGTTAAGAACATAACACCATAAGATCGTTTACAGAACCTTTTTTCCATTCAATTTATTGAAGTTCTCTATTATAGCTAAAACTTTGGTCTTATATGAGTAAAAAAATCTAACATTACACCACAAATTGTTGCATATGATAGCAAACTGGCATATTTTCAAAAGTGCTCGATCCTATTATCAATGATAATTAACAATTAAGGTATCATATATATGCTGGGGATTTCTCCAGTACTTCCCCAGCCATTCAATATTGACCCATAAAAATGGACGTTTAAAGGACACTTCCGGGAGTTCAATCTGCTCTTGTGTTACTCACATTAAATAATAGATGTATTTCCCATCCTCCGGGCATACGCCATGTAAGACAACTTAAATTAATCAAGAAAGATGTTACAACTCTAATTTGGAATGCACAAATCAAATGATCTTTGTGTGGGTATTTCATGGAAGGCGACAACTTATAATAACAAACAACCATGAAAAGCATGTCTTCTATATATAGTATATACACATCCATATGAATTCTAGCGATACAATGATCAGATGAGAGCCAATACAAAACAAGGGTACCTGATGAGAGCCAATACAAACAAGGGTACCTGATAATTATTTTCAGTGTTCCTGGAAACTATAATAAACAGTTACCACCAGAAAAAGTGTGTGTTCATAAACAATTAAATGGCCTGATATTAGAGGTTCGGTAAGAAACCCCGCTGTCAATATTCATCTACATCTTTCTCAGATTATCAAGTCTCGCCTGTAGGTCATCATCAATCCCTGTATCCTCAGTATTTGCTGCAGTAGCTTGAGCAACTTTTGTGGGTACTGCAGGTGTAGCCACAGAAGTTGCTGGAGCATTTACCAGCTGTATTATAACAAGTGGCATTGACAACACAAATAAATGTAAGTAATCGATAGGTTAAAATAAATAGTAGCTCGTTTAACAAAAGAAATATGTCTCGTAGGATAAACTGACTCTACTCCTGGTGTCCAAAAGATTTCAATCACATTTATATATGGAGAAAAAACCATACCTGAGAATTAATATCAATTCCAATCTCATCAAGAACTTGACTGACTAGTTCTTCGGTTTCCTCTTCTTCTTCATCTCCTTCCATAGCATCATCAATAGCATCCCCCATAACCTCCATTGTCATTTCCATCCGTTCATTTTGTCTTTCAAACTCTTGCATTATTTTCTGTAAAGCTGGTAAATTCATCTGTCTGTTCATTTGCCTCATTGCCTTTGTAACACCTTTCATCGCCTCTCCCATAGTATGTGTTGATTTCAATGTCTGCCACAGATATTTCCATTTAGATCAGGGCAAAAATCAAAAATATTTTTCCTGGATCGTGAGGGACTAGATCTTAATATTTAGTATTTTTCATTTAACATCATAAATGACCAAAAAAGCATACAAGGAGCATATGATATTCTTTGTCCTTGCTTTGCTGTTTGTTTTTGCATTCACATAAATATAGCCTGCTTTTTGTTGCTATTTCTCATATCCTCCTCTATGGTGATTCTGTTGGATATGTTTTACATTTGTGTCAGTAAATTATTTCTACATTCTCTTGTCCTCTGGTCGAGTGGTAAAGATGGGAATGATTGTCATGATGATGATGATTCAGGTTCAAGCCTCACAGGACTTGCAGCCCTGCAGATTATGCAGATGGGTGATTAAGTAGGCCCCACTAGGACAAGGACAAGTGCAAAGCCCAGGTGATTTTGACAAAATGGGAACTCTTTGGCATGAAGCTTCATGGCAGCTTCCGTATGTCCCCAACTCAAATCAAGATGATTAGCAGCAAATTGGCTGTCCTTTCCTTGGTTTACCCAAAAAGAAGAGGACGTAAAGCATTATTGGGTAAGAAATGAAATCCTTTGCTTGTTCTTAATTCTAATTTTAAGTTGAGTGCACGTCTTTTGATGCAACTTAAGTGAACTTAAGTTATTTTAAGTTGGGCACATCCTTTTAGGCAACTTAAAGTGATGCCTGGCCAAGAGACTTAAGTTGTCCCCTTTTCATGCACTTAAAGTGACAAATAAAAAATAATAAAATATTATAAGTCACTTTATTAAATGTTATAACATCACTTTATTTAATAAAGTGCTCTTTTAGAAGCTGGAGGTGATTACATTTGGATTCTTCTAGAAGATTCAGCTAAGCCTTTAAAAGGAGATGAAGGCAAGACATTTGAGCATTGTGTGATGAAGTTTTCTACTTATTGCTGCTGCAACTTGGCTTGAGGATTGAAACCCTTCATTATGCCTGGTTTCTGCCTGGTTTCGGTGAGACATACAGGCTCTCCCTAGTCAGAAGAGTGTGTTTTGGTGGAAGAACTTCGGTTTGTGAAATCCTAACACATTGTTTTTTTAAGGCTGCAAGGTTTTATCAGGTTTGGAGGCCAAAATTACAAGGTTATGGTTACTCAGATTTGAAGGTGTTCACTGCTATAAATCTTTCAGTTCTGGTTTTTCTGAAGATGGCAGTTGGACTTTAAAATAGTCATTTTGAGCGCCCAGCATCACTTTTGGAGGGGTGGCTAGGGTTAGAAAATATTCTGACCTAAATTTGGAACATTTTTTGTATGAAATCTGCATGTTTACTTTATGGAAAAGTCTGATATGTAATTCTGAAAATTTATGGGCAGTTATGAGGGTTTGAAATGTCATTTTTCTGAGCATGGTAATATTCAGAATTTTCTATTAAATCTGATCAGAATTTCTGAGTTTGTTTGGAGCTACTTTAATGCAAATAAAATTCAGATTTATGCCCTAGTTTGTGAAAAAAATTGTTACTAGTTTTGTGCCCTAGTTTTCAGAAAATTATTGTTTCTTTTTAATATCCTATTTGGGGATATTACAGCTTCTTAGCCAAAAAAGGTTTCCCAAGTTCAACAAGTGTGTTACAGCTCCCCTGATGTGTAGTTTTTCCACTTTACCAAATCATTAAAATCATCTCCTGTTAATTTGTCTACATATTGGCTGTCCAACTCTTCTTGCTCATAGAATGTTCCAATTCTGGTTGTCTCTAGCTCAAGAAGGCTTCCATCTATATGAATGTTATCAACATTCTCTATAGATTTTTACATGGCTTGATAAATCCCATAATTTTACCAGAACATAGTGCCAAGGAAAACGATAAACCTAGTTCTCCCACTAGTAACTGACTTGACTCAATATGGACAGTTGTCAACACAGGCATATGGAACTTCATTATTAACCAAATTATAAAGGATTCATACCAGATTATTTCCACAGAAAATCAACAGATTAAATAAAATGTCATTTCCAAACGATTTGTGAATATATCACCCCACCTGGATGCGGAGTGAAACACCTTGAAGCTGTGACTTCAGTGCATAGAATTTTGTTATTTGATGCCTTGTTCGAATGAGATCCCTTGCCATCACTTTTACAGCACCCTGAATTAAAAAAATAAATAACATGTTTAGAAAGAAATCAGGCAAATTGCATTAAGAAATTAAGAATTTTTTAGATGCAAGAATAGCCACATCAGTGTCTAAAAACAAATTGGCTTGAACTTTGGGCTGATCTCAAAATGAGCTTCAGATAATATAGTTATATAACATTATGAATTCAAAGCATGCATCAAATAAGTTGTAATGGCCTTCGTCATTATATACAGAATGAAATACAAAGATCTCATTGTTTAGCTATTCTTACAAAGACAAACTAAACCAGCATTGATGATTGGCAAAGAATGCCACATTTTAGCTACACTTCTCAATTGTGATTGACTGATCCAGCCATATTAGAATCATATTACATTAAAAACAAAAAGGAGGTAATTAACCAACAAGTGACAACACTAAGGCATATGGAGGTAAATCTGGGTCTAAACACTTGATAACTTCCAGCCAACAATGGCAAGTAATGTTCAAAATAAGTTAAGCTAATTCCTCTACAATATGTTATTGAACGAAAACAGTTAAATAAACTTCTCCAATAATACAAAGCGGGTGTAATGTAAGGGAGAATTATCAGATTTTTTTCCAATACCAATAAGACAATCAATTTGGTAGAGTTTGGAGGAAAATTACCATTTGCCCTTGCTTTGCTGTCTTCTTAATCTCCGTGATGAGTTTCTTCTCCTGAGTTTGTAACCCTTGCCTTTCTCTTTCTATTTCACGTATAGATTTGTCTAACATGCGCTTATTCTCTCGTAGAAGCTCTAAAGATAAAAAGAATTCCCAAGTCAACAAATATTATTTATTTATCCTATTGGCTTAAAACTTTATTTCAAAAGAAGTGTTTTTTAACAAACCCAGCTTTAATTTTTCACAAAAGACTTCAACTTCGGAAAAGGACACAAGCAAATGTTTAAAATATTGGGAAATCTGGGAAAATATCATATTGAAAGACTTGAACAAAATAAAATCATTAACAACTTGAAAGAGTGAACAAAAATTTAAATAGATTACTCTTGTACTATAAAAACATCATCAACCCTAAACTAGAGCATCCAACCTACTTGAATGAGGTAGCAAGCCTCAAGAAGAAACTCATTATAGCAGAAACAACTCACACAAATTATACGGTGAAACTGATAAATCTATCCAAAATTCAAACACACCTTGGAAACAAAGAACATGTAAAGGGTGTAACATAAATGTAGAGGATGAAAGATATTTTCTATTAGCACGACCAGCATTCCCACCATACAGTGATATTACTAGTAAGACAACATTAAGAAAATATTTGCAGTCACAATCTTGTACAGGAAATAAATCATGAAAATTAAACAAAGCTTAGAGGAACCTATTTGCACCAAGAGTATTTTACACCCTACATCAACTTGAACTTTTGTTGTGTATGGTGGGTAGCTAGGTGGATGGATGCATGGGAAAGGCATTTTTATAGTTATGTATATCTTAACAATAATAAAAACTAAAAGGCTATACATGAACACATGCACCACGTGTTATAAATAAAACTTTTCCACGAAGGTAGCACATTGAAGACTCAAAAAATAAGCTAACCACAAATCAATTTTCTCTACCAACTGTGGCAGTGAAAGAGCTCGGAAAATTCTATAGATAGCACAAATCCATCTTAACATAGATTTGTTATGTGCTGAGAGGTATTCACGAGAATCAATGTGGCAATCCTGCCACCGTGTAAGTGTGAATATAGATATTGGTGCCGCAAGTCTGTTAGATACACCTCAGAGCATATCAGTTTCAAGTTAAGATGGATCTATGCTAGTTTTAAAGCTAGATACATATAGGAACAATCGATAGACAAGTAAATCCAGATCAATTTGGCCTAAGGGGCACTTGTATTACTATTTATCTCTCGATTTTTTTATCATAACAGTTCTTTGACAATACAGATGAACTTCCTGTCTCAAATGGCAACTCTTTTATTAAATTTAGTCAATGCAGAAAAAAAAATTAAAACCCTAGATCATACCAAGCCATAAAAAATAATCTGTCAAGCTGTAGTTTAGCAGTAAAGCAAGACACTTAACATTACAATGACCCAGGTTAAAACGTGATGCAGAGGCATTATCCAAACATTACGTAATCATGGTACCTCTTCATTATATACACTTTAGTATTAGTAGATTTTCCATTCATAGTGAGCATCCACAAGGGTTTAATATTCTTGTGTCATGCCCCCGAAATAGAAACCGACTTCATTATGTTTGATTGCTGGCCGACTACATTGCAATGTGAATTAAATTAATATCCAAAGGTGGCCGACTTCACTCACTTATCAAGACAAAAGCCATATATATTTAGCCAATATTACCGCCCAAGAAAGGGGTATTAATTAACAAGCAGCAATTAATATCATTAAAGATGGGCAGAAATTAATAAATGAAAAGGTGCGATCAGTTTAGTTAAGGAAAAAGACAAAAATCACATAAGATAAACTAAAGAAAAAGACAAAATTTAAAAAGGCAGCGATGATTCTTAACTAGAGAAAGCAGCGATTAATATATATTAGATAAGGCAGCGCTCAGTTTAAGAAAGTAATTCTAAGGGCAGCGATCCCTTGGGATTAAAGATATTTAAATTAAAATTAAATCAAGGCTTCAGACCAGCGATTAAAGGGAAAAGTTGTGACTCTTCTAAAAGGCAGTAATAATGAAGAGGTGTGACTCCCAAGAAATGAAAGATATAAAGATATATAGGGGAGGTCAAATATGGCAAAAAAGGCATCAATTGGGATCAATATGAAATGAATAAAGCAGACTGGAAAATAAAAGTGAATTAGAAATCAGAATAAGAGATATGTTGGATTAAATATTATTAGCAAGAATATATTTGGGAAGTAAGTTTATATATATATATATGATCATGCAATGGTGATTATTGTAAGTTTTAAATTTAATTAAGGGAAGTATGCAGTGATAACACAAGTTTAATAATTACTAATTAATTAAGTTTAGAAGGGTGGTGATTAAATTAAGAAGACACCTCATTTGGGGAAGAGGTAAGGGAGGTGTCTATTCACCCTCTTTGAAGGCTATATATAGAAGAACTTCAATTGAAGAAAAGGCATCAAGTAGGAGATCAGATAAGATATAAAAGATCTGCAGTCAGAAAAGCAGTAGCCTTTGGATTTAGTAAGTAAGTGGTATGCATCATGATGGAGTAAAATATATATATATATAATCCCTTATGTATCTTTAATATAATTACTAATGGGAATTGCTAATCTATTTAAGGCTCTTATAATTAATGATTTGATCTATTTGTTTCTCTCTAAGCAACCAGGCATGGATTAGTAAGGAAACACAGTTGGGAGAGGCAACAGACCGGTTCCACAATGTAAGTAGGTCCCCTTCACTCCGGTACATCAGATTTTTGGAAAACAAAAACTTATGTTCTGAAAAGTTCCTTGTTACAAAAGATCCCCTCAACTTCTTGGGGAAACCAAAACACTTGTCACATCAACATGGTTTTCTAGATTCAAGGGTGGAGAGCATAAATTGTGATTTTTAAAAGTTGCATTTGCTGCATGTTGATAAATGCATTGGTATTTGCCTAAGTTTCCGGTTAGTGTTCGAGTTCGGTTCATGGGTTCGATCAAAACAAAATTTGGGGTTGGGTTCATTTTGGGTTCATCCAGACAAAAACATATAAAAATCAGAAATATATACATATTTATAACAGTAATTAAGTTCAAAATACCACAAATAGCATCATATATTGTATAACAATTAATAAACAAAACCACTATAAAAATAAAAAACATTAGAATGTCAATTAGTCAAACTCGAATGTCATGATATATATTATATATTATAATTAACTACATTGTTGCATTTCTCCTTGCAGGTAAGCATCAGGGAAGATTGTCCAATTGGATGACGATATTATAGATGAAGACTTGTAGGCAAACTTGGAAACTTGGACTTGGAGAATACATGGCAAATCAAATGAATTTAATGGGAGTTTGGGGGCAATACCCCCAACGGGATTAAGGGACAGTGCCCCTCGTAGGGGTCTGGTGGTAGTGCCTCCAGCGGAGTCAATGGGGCAACGCCCCTTGAAGGGGTCTAGAGGCAACACTCCCAATAGGATTGGGGGGCAATGGCCCTCACAAGGTCAAAGGGCAGCAACCCTAGCATGCTAACTATCGTGATACAAGGTGGGATTGAGGGGTGGAGACCCCACCCCCAAGCCCAAATTAAAACCTCCAAAACCACACAAACCTTCATGACATACATCATTTTGCATTCACTATAAGAACCAAATTAAGACCTTCAAAGCCACACAAACCTTCATGGTGGACATAATTTTAGGGATTGGGGGTGAATGGCACTTTTTGGAATAAACAAAAAAATTAAATTAAATTAAATTAAAAGGCGAAATTTGCCTGTTTTGCACAAAATCTGACCAAATTCCCCTCGGGTTTGCTTGGGTTCATATAGGACGGACCCCAAACTCAAGCTGGATCAAAAAACCCTCCTCAAGATGGTGAGGCTACCTTATTGAAAACCAAAACCCTATATCTACTGCTATACACTATTTTTCATTTTGGGGATTTTTCTACTTTTGCCTGAAAGTAGAAAAGGGCACAAAAAAGAAAATAATATAGAGAAAACCCTAAGTGGGACAAACATAGGAGACTATCTGGGATTCCTTTGATGCAAACAGTAAAAACAAGGGAAAAAGGGTATGCAGCAGCAAAACCATATAGAAAAATAAAGTTTGGTTCATACATATGTCATTAAAATGTGAACAAAGATCTCCTATTATGTATATACACAAAAGCACAAAGAATTATGCGAACAAATGATTTTGTATCAGACTTAGGAAACAGAAACCACGAGGAACAAGATAGATACACAGTTTTGGAAAAGTTCTTATTCTTCATTGATGAGAGCACAAAGTCTCTATTATATTCCATGTGCCTGCTGTGTGCAAATTTAAAATACATTACAGCCCTTCAAATAGATGAATAACTAATCTTTAGTTCGTTGGGCATTTGGAAAATATTTTAGAAGTTATCAAGTCCTTTTCTAAATAAAGTAAATTTATACATTATAATATATATTCACGTTTAAAAAGTGACTTATATACTATGATAAAAAAACAACCTTATAATTCATTTCCAGTATTCATAAAAGTAGTCCATAAAATGATATTAAAATATAGCAAAAAAGTATTCCCCATTCATAGGGAGGGATGGACTAATCCCTCGATACACCCAGTAAAGGGAATAAGTTGGTCTACTTCCAAGGGATGGTTCAAACTCAATTTTGATGGAGCTTTGAGGGGAAACCCTGGAAACTTGAGAGCTGGTTACATAATCAGGGGTAATGGCAGAAAGCTAATCAGAGCAACTTCAAAGAGATTAGCACAAGGAACTAACAACAAAGCAGAAGCTCAAACACTTCTCCTCAATCTGCAGATTTGTGATCAACTCGGAGTCAAACAAGCGCAAATAAAAGGAGATTCAATGGTCATTGTAATTTCTATTAGAAAGAATGGATCCCCAAATTAGAAGATAAATAATATTCTAAGACAATGCTGGTCCCTACTTGAATCTCTCTCTGCCTTCACAATTAAGCATGTTTATAGAGAAATAAACTGCCAAGCGGCCTCCCTTGCTGATTTTGCCATCAATGTGAAGAGAGAATCTCAATGGACACTCAGAGAGAACGTGGCAAGATCTTGATCTTACCATATTAATCACCACATGCTCTACATCTTGCGAGGTTTAGCATAGGAAGGTGGTGATGGCTATTGTTGGCAAATGTGAAGGTGGAGAAGGCATCCTCTCCTCTATAGACTTCCAAGCATGTGAAACGTTATGGAAAGATATGTGACCAGCTCCCATTGATGGTCCATAAATTGCTTCATTGTTATTCCGTTAAAAGTAGTTTCAGAGGAACAGCAACATGGATACAACGGTTAGGTTGGTGGCTAAAAATAGGCAGATTTCCTTTCTAGGAGAAATCACTGATCTTAGGCTGAGAAAGTTATTCAAGGTAAATGCACTCATAATGACACACACCATCAGAGAAAACCTTGGGGAGCAGTTCATGTCGATGACCCATAGATACAAGGTCAATATGGACATGTCTTCAATGTTTGTTGCAGTCTTTTTGGAAATAGAGGAGGCTAAGGAGACAATCCATGTGGTCTTTGAATAAACACAACGGCAGCGCAGTTTTTGAGCAATATTGGACGATATTGTAACTAGTTTTGTAGTTCATCTAGGAACAGGAATATAGCCAGTACTCAACATAGCTTCCTCAGGTCCATGGATTCCATTTGTAATACCATTACCAACCACCAGCCATAATGAGGCCCTTCATAAACATTAGGCAAAATGGGGGGACCGAGTTCCTTAAATATGCAACTGAAGCAGCACCTTCACCAAGGATAGACTGGTCCTTTGCAATGGAGCATGACATCACTGACAGCAGGGAGACAGAGGATCTGGAGCCACAAAAATGTGCTGAAAGCAACAGCTATTATATAATGTAAAGGGGTGCATATGTATAGATAAACCTCTATAGATAGTTTATAAATCCTACATATTACTGCTGATAGTGTGAGTTGGAGGAAAAACAGAACCCCATGGGGTTTTTCCCGTTTTTGTAATCAGACCCCCCTTAATGGAACAGCTCTTATTTGTAATTTTTTGTCTAAATTAATATAGTGGGTATGGGCCCCCTAGGCCACATTCACCAATCAAAAAATATAGTAAAGTGATTTTTTTTAGAACTTTATTAAAACTCAAGTCATAATAATAAGTCAATTGGCTGCTTGGATCTGTTATCTCTAGCTTGATCATTTTTAATTCCTCAGTCCGTGTTGATTCCCTCAACTCTCATTATACTTAATTGCATTGATAATATCAGTCTTTATGCAGCAATCAACCATATTGATTTCTATTGCGTTTATCGTGCATTACTGCAAGTTACTGAAATGAGCCTCTTCAATGAGAGTGTCAAGCTTCTCATTAAATTGAACAAATTTTTATGTTAAAAGGTTCTCTAACATCTCTGACTACTTAATGCAGTCCCTGGTGAGTATCCACTTGAAATATCGGATATTCATTCTTGCTTTAGTTTTGTCATCTCTACAGAGCTCTCTCTGAATTCAGAGTTTGTGGTTTAATGTTTAAGTTCTGTTATCAAATTGCATGTGTTTAAAAACTTTCCAAAGCCTATACACGAATACAGTATGTGTATTTCTTGGAGGTATTCTATGAAGAAATCCACATGCCATGTTCCTTTTTCGACATTTTGCACAGCTTGTTTCACATCTGCCACTTGGCATATCTGCGTACGTGTCTATCATGGAGAATACAACCACATTATTTGATAAAAAACTTTCATATTTGCCCAACCACTTGAAAAATGTCTATATCCTGTTTCAAAGTTCCTGTCTCGAAACATACTGGAATAATATTTGCACAAGTTGTAGAATTTAGATTTAAATAAACATTCTGCTAAATAGTTCACATGACTTGTCTAAGCTCTGTTTTAAAGCTGCTGCTATTAACAAATTTTCTCAAGCAATTTTGTCAAATAATTCATATGCTTTACCTCTGGATCAATATTTCATGGGCTATTTTGTCAAAAAGTTCATGGTCTGTATGTGTGCTTTGCATTCTGCCCCTATATCAAGCAATTAACATACCTTGCCAGTGCAGCTACTACTGCAGTGTTTGATAAAACTCCTCACTTCTATGCTTTAATGGATTGCCATTCACTGTTGCAACATTTTGTCCATGGGATAGACAAGGAAGATGCTGGCATTGTTGTCGAGTGCAGCTTTATAGCTGCAAAATGTATTTGCTTGATGTTTCAACAGCCTTTTCAACAAATCCATTTTGCGTATATCCTGCAATCATTGCCTTCCCTGAGATCACATGTATTTGGGGCATTTCATTTAACAGTCGTGTCTTGGATATCCTTTCATACCCATGTGCAGATCTACCAAGGCATTCATAAGTATAACATCTGATAAATCCTCCCATCTTTTATGCTTTAAGTTTAATGGACGTCTATACACTATTATAATGCTCGCATTTTGGCTTATGCAGGAGGATGCTGGTGAAAGTCATGGAATTTGATTTCGCTGCTGCCAATTGTATTTTCTTGGATTTTACCAAATCCTTTCCAACATATCCATTTTACATTTATCCTGCAACGAAGGCTTTGTAACTGTTTGCGGCCTTGTGCTCTGTGTGTATGTTTTGCTTGAATGTGAAGAAATGGCATGTATAGCAGTTTGGTTTTTTAAAGTTTCTGATACTTTTTCAGCAAATCTATCTTGTCCATAAGCCTATAATCAAGGCATTCCATGAGGAATTAAAATGGTACATACACCCTTGGAAGGGTGCCACACTCTGCATGCAGAAAAGCCAGCATGCAATGCAATTTGTAATATTGCTTCATAGCCCTGCAATTCTGATGCTTTTTCCTTTAAAATATGTGGGAAGTGTTCATAGCCCTACTTTTCCAATGCTCTTACCTTTAGGATATGTGGGAAGGAGTTCAGAATGCAATATTGAGACTCTGAAGTCCCATCATATAAAAAGACTTTAATTTTTTCATTTTTAATGGCTATTTACAAAGTGACAGAATTTGCAGGTTGGAGTGCAATTGTGCAATTGCATATAGACTCCAAAGTTCCCTAACACAATATTGGCAAAAAAGGGAGATTCCAAATGCAATTTGCAAAAATTGCATAATTGCAAGTAACTTCCAGATTTCCACCAAAATGAACTGAATACCAGATACCTTTGAATTATGAAGCCACCTAAACTCCAAAGTTAAAACAATACTTTGTGGCTTTACAGAAATTCTATATGTACCGAATTTTCATTTTCTTTGTGCTTCTGCGACATGAAAATGTGCACACAATCTTCCAGACCTCCACCAACCCCAAACTTATTAATCTTCATCGCAAATGCAAATCAAACATTACACCTCCACATTTCTGCTGATTGGGAAACTCAGCTGATCACACAATTTAAAAATCCCACTGAACTTAATGCAAACTTATTCAAAAATCATCTTGTGACAGTGTAAGACTGCAAAGTGAGAAATACAACCAGCGAATGGCGAATTGCAAGTCATAAATTGCATTAACATTCTGTAACTCTGTACTCTCTCAAATTCATATTAACTGATCAATTGGCAGTGCGTTTTGACCCAAAAATATTTTGAAATAAACATAACAAAACCTCAAAAGAACCACTTAAAACCTATTGTCAAATTTTCCGAGCCATCTTGCAATTTCACAAAGCTGCAAACTTTAGAAGAGGCAAACTGCAGAAATGTTACCCCAAAACTGTATACAGTAAAACTAAATTGAAATCCTGCATTTCTATCAATGATTCAACTAGACATTTAAACACTTGTGTACGAATTACGACTCAACTCAGGTATTTTGTGACGCTTCAAGACAACTGAATTAGACTCCAAATCACTTACAACTGTAACCATTGGTTAACAATTCTTGACTCAATCAAACTTGAACAACAAAAGACTTTCACAGACGACTCAGTATACTGACAAAGCTTTCAGGAAAACAAATCAATTGACACATATCAACTTGGAAGACATGAAAAGTTTTCAAAAAGTCATGGGGATTTAACTGCGTATGCTTTTTTGAATCCGGAAACATACATTCTATTCTTCATGGACTGTGGAAAAATTATACCTACTAGTAATTGTTATCTTGATGAAAAACGAGGGACTATTATAAAGATTGCTGCCCTTTTGTAATACACATTGCATAGCAAAGAGCAGGGAGTTATCGCTTAACATCTGTTCTCAGAAATTACCACATTCTATTGTTATAAAATGGGATAAGTAACTTACATTTCTTCTTAACCCAGTGCCAGAACTCGAAGCAGCAGGAAGAAAAGCCACGAGGAGAAGAAAGAATTTCAGGACTTCCTGCAGCTGCGTGAAAGTTTTTTTATCAACAAGAGCTGGAGGCTGCAGAGATCTTGAAAAAACTGTAGGGTCTGGTGGTGTTTGTTTCTTGTTTACTGTATGAATTATCTCATAGCATGGCTACTGCTTTGCTGTTATTTTGCTGAGGTTATGCTGTTTCTTTACTGTGAAAAGGGTTTCAGAGTTCCTCCAAAACCAGTTTTACCCTATCTAATAAAAAATTTACCTTATCTAATCAAAAACTTACATCTCTGCTTACAAAAAAAATCTCTATAAGCCTCTTTTTTTGACATTTTAACTCAATTTGTTCTCTATGAATATATTTTTTTCTCCACTCCTTCATGGTTCATTTACCTACAACTGTAGAAGTATTTTTATGCTTCAATTGTTGTAATTATTTCCTTACACCCATATAATACATCTAAGTTCTAGCGGTTTAGTGTGTTGTCTGTGGGATTGTCAATCAACTCCTGACAATTAGTACTTTTGTGCAAGATTCTTGATTAGTTGAAAACATGAATAAAAGTTTCAATATAAATTTCCCATGGTAAAAATTTCAATTTGATTTTCCATTGAAAATGAAAGTACTTTCTTGGTATTTTTAATTTTACCATTTTCTTTTTGACATGTTTGTGCAGGTGAGTAGAACAAGTGGGTTTGATAGGCTAAACATTAGGATTCACTATAGCTTGATGCATCAAAACGTGGCATTCATACCCCTCCATGCTAATGCAACTTGTGTAAAATGGCAAAGGAGATAACTTCCACCGATTCATTAATCAAACATAGACGTGATGAGTAAGTTAGCTTCCCAGCCAAGGATTATTGGCTAGCAAGAGAGAGGACCACTCCCCAATAAGAGGCACATTTATCTATATAAAGATAAAAAGAAAATTGGTAACAGAGTATTGTCGATCAGCAGAGAGTAATTGTCATCATAAACAAGTAGATTCAGAAAGTGCGGGGTGAGGTAGGGCGAAACTAAGATAAGCTCAGGATTAAAGGGATTGGTTGGTGAGAGAGCTTCAAAACACTATTTTGCAATTGATTAATTATTCAAATTCACAGAAAATTGAATAGCAGAATTTAATTGTAATTCATGAGGCCATTTCCACAAAACCAAATTCTTTCTACACATAACCCTATATGGGACTTAAGCCCATTTACCAGGCCAATCTACATGGCAATGGAAACAAGCCCTAACTTGGCATAGCTCTTTCTATGTCATGTAAGCAAGAATTTCTGAAAATAAAAAATTGTCCGGTATGAAATGTCCGATCTGAACTCCAAAACCAAACAAAATTTAAATAGGAGATCAAGAAAACAGTTATTTGAAACGTCAAGTGAAACCAACCAAAAACCTCTATAATACCAAAAAGTTTCCACATGCAATGATTTATATCATTTTTTTTTTTAAATAATCTTGTTTTCTCTGTCATGAATTCAAATCGGAAAACCCGCATGAATTTCAATGCAGAAGCAGCATAACTATCGCATGAATTTCATCAGCGAATTTTAATCCAAACAATTTCAAGCAAAAATGCTCTTTTTCCAACCAAACCAAAACAAGAATAAGTAAAACAAGATCTTTTCAAAATATCCAAAAGAGCCATGGATCGTTATGAATTTTCTAAAATTCTGGAGTAATCGTTCCTTAGAAGACAATCAAATCCAGAACAAACCCAAAAAACCGAACATATAATTCGAATTCTGCATTAAAACCATGGGATTACCTGCAGGAGTCTTCTTTTTCCCGAATAAGAAGCTCATTTTGAGTCGAGGCCTCGATCAAGCAGAACAAACTTTCAAATTGAAGAGCAACTACACGATTTTGAATTTTTTTCGCCTTTGACTCGCGATCCTCGATGTGCTAACTTTTTTTCTTTTTAGGTCGAAGAGAATTCGAAGAGGAATTTTCTATTTTGGGTGTTCGGTACCAATGTATTTACCTAGGAAATGTATAAAAAAGTTCAAGCGCGTATTATAAAACTGATAATAAGTATGACACGCTATCGCCGCACTCTCTCCTTAAGGGCGAAGGCAACCTCTTGGGTGGAACCGTTCAATTTTCAGGGGATGGGCGGAGGGTAGGATAGAATATGCATATTTTGGAGTAAAGTGGTGGTGGAGTAAGAATGGTATTTTATCATGGAGTGCATTTGTATTCAGTATGAGGATAACTTGCACAAGCTATTCGAGGAAGAAAAGATCACTAAGATTGCTAGCTTTTAGGTCAAAATTCATAGTAGAAGATCCAACATCAAAAAGAAATTGGAGATATCTTAGTGTTGCGATTCTCGGTCCCTTAGATCGTTTGGTCTCATGGACGACATTAAAATCTCTCATTTATTCATTCATTCTATAAGAATTAGAAAAACCTCTTGAATGAGCATCATCACATATTGGAAGACGAATGCTTGCAAGCATCTTGCATTCAAATTGAGTCAAAGATATTTAAATTGAATTTAATGATTTAGATCGAGTTCTTGTTATAAAACTTTGGGAAAATCTTCATTACAAAGTAAATTTAAAATTTTAATCTTTACGAGTTCTTTAAAAAAAGATAAAGATTTTCTTTATTAAGATAAATATTAAATTGTGTCTTTTAAGGTATATAAAAATATATATTGAAAAGATGAAGGTAAATAGATGATCTAAGGCCTAAGATTGTCATCCAAGAAGTTTTGAACAAGAGAAAGAGAATTTGGTTGAAACAAAACGAAAAAATGGAGGAACAATAGAATATCAATACTTCTAGATGTAACAATGTGAAATTTTTTCACATCAACATTTTTTATCATACTTTGATGTGGAAAAAACTCACATGGTTGCATCCAAAAGTATTTTCATTGTGTTTTTTATCAAATGGAATATTAATTTGAATGTATGTCCAAATAATGACAAAGATGCAAGATATTTGTTATGGATAAATTTTGCATAGCTATATGTTGGAAAAGGCATTAGGGAGAAAGAGGAATATTTATCTTGATGAATTTTATCCATATTATCACCACCAGAAGCCCTATATAGTGGGAGATATATCACTTGGAGAGCAAAGATGCTCATGGTCCAATTGAGGACTAATTCACATCACCTTTAATGTGAATTAGGTTGATGGAAGTGACCAAAAGAAAAATGGGAGAAGAGGGTTTGTGTCTTTTGCATAGTCGAGGCAATCCAATCAAAGAAACACTTTATTTTGGAGTTTGGAGCTTATAATGGCATTCTAGCCAAATATGAAAATACTTTAGCAATGGTTATATTACAAGATTTGTTTAAAGAGGAGAAAATAAGGGAATTCATCATCAAAATAAACAACAAAATATCAATATTATAGAAAGATAAAATGGTTGGGTTAGTTATCCTATAGATTGTCTTTGGTCTTGCAGACATTAAAAACCTTCTATTATATTTTATTCTATAAATTATAGACACCATGACTTTAGTGTACAACATGTGAAGTAATTTTGCCACCTTTTACCAACATTTTTACAATTTTATAAATTAATATTAAGATTATGTTGCTCATAAGAATAAATACTTTTTAAATTGATTTTTCAACTTTAAATAAAGTTGAATTACATATGTCGGGATAGTTAAGAAGATGGTGAGAAACTATGTTACAATAACTAAACTAAACAAAAACAATAGTAAGTGTACAAAACAAACAATTAAAACTATACAAAGACTATATGTCGTTGTAGAATATATTTTTTTATTTTAATTAAATTTTACAAAGAAAAGAAAAATAAATAGACATTAGTACTCTTAACTTATGTTTTCAGTCATTTATGATATTCTAAAATTTATGGTTTTGGTTTTAATAATTAGTGAGTGAATTTTGTGATATTCATGAAGCATGGATGGCATCAAGTGTTGTACATTCTTGTAATCCTAAACTTATTGAGCTTTATTTAAATATTACATTATTATAATCTTTAGGGTTATTATGATTTTAGGACTTAATGAGTTGTTTTGTAATTTATTATTGAAATATAAATTAGATGTAGATTGTGTATTTAGTTATAAGTGTGTCTGGTAATAATAAAAAAACTTTTTTTTGTTGATCAAATAATAATAAACTATTTTAAGGTTTGAGGAATCTCATATTGTTTAAAAATAAATTCTTGTTGTTTTATTCATTTTTATTGTTTTTATAAGTTTGGAGAGTGAATTAAAGATTTCAAAATGTGTGGTATGAAGTTTTTGGTTTAGTTTCATTTGAGAGTATTAGAGTATAAAAAACATCTTGTGATGATATAAATCTAGTTAGTTGGGGTATTGGTGCCAATCAAGTAAGACAAGTTTAAGTGATAGTCTTATGCACTAACACATTATTGTCCCAAACCACATATCATTTAGTTTTTCATGTTTATCATTGAAATCATAATGTGATACTTTGGAGTTTTTTCATATTTTTATGCATCCCTTGTGTCATGTGAGTATGGCCAATGAGCAAATATACCAGCCTTTTCATGTTGATAGTGGGTTTTCATAAACCTCTACCAATAAGTGTACTAGGTTATCAACTTATGATGATCCCGAAGATATCAATGGAGTCACAATCAAAGTGAATATTAATATTGGTGGTTCATATTGAATATTAGGTACTCATTAGATTGAGTATTATGATTCACCAAGGAAAACAACAAAAATTGGTTACCACTTCTAACATTTTAAAGGTTTTTATCAATTACCACCTAATACATCACCAAGTGCAGCATAAATCTATAAAAAGCAACCATGGACATAGGAACTAGAAACTTAAGGGAGGATCTATATCTAGTATTAGTAGGTGAAGGAGATCCCTATAGTGAGGAAAGGTTCAAGATATTAGAGAAGGCAATTGGTTTAAATTTGGCAAGTAAGAATATTGTAAGGCTTGGAAGCTTGTATTTAAAATAGGTGCCTTGATGTAATGTGATTTTTAAGATTAATATAAGGGTAAACCCACAATAGTAAGTCCCAAACTTGGGACACTAGTTTTTCAATTCAAATCAGGGAAAAAATTCAAAACACCTCCATTTGAAGGTATTCTTCGAATGAAGGTACTTTCATTCAAAGTTATTCTTCAAATGAAGGTACCTTCATTCGAAAGATGAGTCAAAAATTACCTTCATTTGAAGGTGTAAAATGTAAAAAACTTTTGAATGAAAGTAATTTCTAAAAATGGAAAAAAAAATCTATTTTTGGAAATTACCTTTGTTTGAAGGTTTTTTTTAAATGTTGGGAATGACATGTCTTCAAATGAAGATCCTTGAATACCTTCGAATAAAGACCCTAAAAGTGACCTTTCCACCTTAAGCCTTAGATTTTCCTCAAATTTCATGTTTCCAACCTTGGATTGGACGAGTAAATGGAATGAATATGACGAGATAATTTGCAGGATCGTAGCACTCAAAATACGATTTCCAATGAGTATAATTTTGAATATATTTAGTTTCATTATTATATTTATTTTTTATTTTCTGGTGAACATGGGCTTTTTAGCAATCAAAAAGATATTTATTCCACACATGTAGAAAAATAGTAAATATATTTAAAAAAATAATGTGCACTAAGTATTGATGTTCTTATTTCAACAAAAAGAAAGTTAATTCGGATGCATAAAAAAAGATGTTCTATCAAAGTAACATATATTTGAGTTATAGTTAATCTCACTTGAAAAGGTTATTAAAAAAATATGCAACAAAAAATTATGAAAAAATATATTTACACTAGTTATTGATGTTACAAATCTATATTTAAAATTTATAATTTTATCCTTTCTACAAATAAAATTATGCTTTATCAAAATAATCCCACTTTTTAAAAATATTGTTAACTATAAAAATGAGTTAAATTAAAATTTACATTAAAAAAACTCACAAATTATTTATTATTATTTTTAAATATATTTATAATCTACAAAAAAAATCTTAAAAAGCACTAGTTCACATCATCTTCAAATATTAATAGTTTAGTTGTTATAGGTGTTAGAAAGTGAAAGTTTGATGAAAATGTTGATTTCAATGTCTCACTTTGGTCAAAAGTGGGACACACTATTGTGGGTTTACCCATAAAGAGATATTTTTCTAAGAATTCCTTTGTTTTTCTTGTATGAATTGTTTTCTTCACTTTGTTTTCCTATGTTTAAGTGGTTTTGTCTATTAAGGTTGTATAGAGCTTTGCTCTTTGTTTTTCCTTTTAGGGAAATATTGATAAATTATTATTTGTCCTTGTCATTTTCCAATAGTTTTATCTCCTTCAGCTCAAAAATTCATCAATGCCAATGTTTTATATATTTCACATTCCATTTTGTGTAGCTATAAAAAAATCAACTTTGCAATTTTATTTGTATCACAAGATCAACACAAGTTCACATCGTTGATTGCTTCATAGATTAAATGCCAACTTAATGGGGAGAAGTAAGGGGTCTAAAAAATATTATTCATTGCACCATTGGTCAAAATTTGACACAACAACTCAAGCAGACCCTATAACGATCTAAAGTTATAACTTGAAAGTTCATAAGGAAATATAATCATTGATTACACATAAAGGAGATCTAACAACTAGTGCAAGTTCTTGAAGTTGTCAATCCAACAACTCAAAGTATTTTTCACTACTGTATAAGATAATGGTGATTCATTTGAGTAGGTGGTACAACATTTTTCATAACTTTTTGTACAGTAAAAATAAAAGGTAAAAGTAGGTCTACACTTTTAGATATGTGTCATGATGGCATTCCTGTAAACTATAGGAAGTCTAAAATAATTTTCTACCAATTCCATTCATTAAGAGATGACACAATGGAATAATTGAGTCCCAATTTTGACAAAGGTAAATTTTATGAGCTAAAATCATTATATAGTGAAACAATTGATATTTCTCATAATTAATGACATGTACACTATTTCAAGAGCGTTAGTCTAGCAAATATTTTCTATTAAATCATTGGCTTAATATGAACACATCAATAAATAATTGAGCTTGCACTAAAGTAAAGCTTCTTAAAAGACATGTCATGATCTAGTGAAGATATGGTGATATGATGCTTCCTAGGAAAGTTGCTAAAGCTAACAAATAAATGACATACATGTGCACATAGATAATAAGGTGTGTAAGAATTTCAATGTAGATACATATATAGTTTTTAACTTATGAGTAATATAGTGTTAGGCTATATCATTATGTTTTTTTAAGTGTTCATGATTTTCACACTTTTGTTATTAATTAGATACTAAGTGGATAGGGGTGGGATTAGATTGATTTGGGGAGATGACCTTTTATAGATGTATTCTAAAACTAGATCAATCACCCATTTATGCATATTTAGTTACATTTTAGATGTCTATTATCTCCATGGGTAATATATTATGTGTTTCTACAAACACCCAAGAGCAAGTAATGATAATTGAGTTTAAAAGTTACATTGTATCATACATTTATAAGGTACACATGCCTTAAACACTATCCATGTAAGGTTTTTTTAAACAAGTGCACACGATCATTAAATATAAAATACTTGATAGAGGAATATAATTCTTATCGACAAATTTGTTTGTCTATGTTAGACTCACTTTCATAGAGGGCATTATACTAATAAAAATATAAGTGTGTGTAGGGGTTGTGGATAACGATTTAGCATGATAGAGGTAGTCACATGACAAAGTTACTATTACAATTTTGTAGATGATGAAGTGATTTATGTATCTAATATTTGTTATTATGCTCGATGGTCACAATAATTGGTTACACATGTGGCTTGATGGGATGGTGTAGATACCATACATGCATTTGTGTATTGGTTTGACATATTTTTTTCTATTAATTTAAGGATTTTATTGTTGGTTGGTATTTGCTAGTGATAAATGGTATAATTTGTGGGGTTGTTGCTAAAATTGCTAATTAGTACTATTTTATAGTGCCCAATACTTTAGATCTGACTTACTTTGTAATGGTTCAAATTGATTAGTTAAATTAGGATATGCATGAGTTGTGGAGGTTTGCAAGGTCCAGACAAACATACCATATGTCAACCAAAATGGTGATGTAATGGACATAGCACACTTGATGACACATTAGTTAAGGGTGACAAGCTTTCCTCATGTGGATTTAGTTAGTTGTGAGTTGGGTATTATAGAGTATTCCAAGGACAAATAAGTAATTGAGTTAAAGGAATGTTGACACAATAATTATCCTTTTACAAGAATAATATATTATTAAAAATTTAAAATATTAATTGCATATCATGTCTTATTTTTAGGTGATGCATATGTAGAAGGTTGTTTGCACGCGAAGAAATGTAATGTTCTATGTTTAGAAAAACATGTATATGAACTTGCTCGTCTTGTAGCAATATGGTTTAGGAACACTTCTAGAAGAGTAACGATTATAAATTTGGGAGGGATTAGTCTATATCATAACAATTTAAGGTGAATAAAGAAGACAAGGAAAGATTTTCATTGATCAAAGGAATCTCATGTATACATGTAACCTTTGTTGTTATACGTATGAGAAGTTTCAAGTGTTATGCAATTATTGAGTTTTTGTATTGTTATTGTCATTGCATATATTCTTTTATTTACAAGTTTACAAACTACAACTCCATAGTAGGGTCCAATATTGGGTCTTTCAAATTCATTGTGCACTTCATGTGAAATTGCCCTTTCAAAAGTGTTGCCACTTCTCATGAACTGACAAGTTGATGTATAGATAAATCATTGCTAGCTAATATGATCATAGTGGACAAAGGGAATAGATTTGGTCAACATAAGGGTTATTTATTGTCATTTGTGCAATGCATGAAGAGGGTTTGTTGTCAAATGAGATTGGGTCCATGGTAGGCGCTTCTTTTTTGAAGCTTGTAAGACAATGCTTTATTTACTTGATCCTGGTTTGATTTCAAAAGGAATCCATCATATCATTTTCAATTACATAGTTAGCTACAAGCTTAGTGATTGTTATTGGAGTTGCTAAGAAAGTCTTATATTATGAAAGGGAAATCTGATCTCAAATATTTGTTTGGTCATTCTAAAGATATATATTTGAAATGGTGTAGTTTGTTGTCAATACTAATATTGAGATTCTTTTGGTGAACCATAAACTCAACTTAAGAAATCAAATGGGGAACTATAATCTCATATTTGTTTTTTTTATCCTTAAAATGACGAAACAAATCTCTAAAAGAAGATTTCCCTAGAATATGCCAAATGATAAACCATATTATTATCAATACTAATATTTGACAATATACATAACAATCTAAATTTAATGAAAATTAATGTTAAAATGTTAAAAATAAATTTATTATAGACAAAATCAGAATCAACAACTTAATTTAAGAAATACAACAATATCTAATATTCTCTTTAAAATAAAGAACCAAATAAAAATTAAATTAAATCTGAACTATAAAAAATATATCAAATAAATATTAAGAAAAAAGCTAAGACTTAACGATAACTGAAACAGTGAGAAAACCAATGGAAAAAAGTGCTCCTCTGTAATAGTCAACCATACCCTACCTGCTAGATATCAATCAAGATCTTCCGCGCTTGTATTGATATTCATCAATCAAGATCTTCCACGCTTGTATTGATATAATTGCGATTTTCTCGATTTGAGCGTGCTAACCTGACCGTAAATCGATTTCGAGGATATTATTTGATCGAAATGGCTGATAACAGCAGCGGCAGTTTTGGGGATTGGAGACACAGGTGTTCCCATTTTTATTTGCTTCTCATTCTTTTCTCCTTCCCTCTTTTCAGGTATTTGCTCGTTCCTCCGCTCCACTGTCCCGCACCCTTTACTGTCTGTAATGATAGCAGTAGAACTTGAAGTGGGTATGTAAAAGTTGTTTCATTATTATAATTTTAATCCGTTGATTCTATTTTCTTTCCATATCTGTACACGGTTCTGCGTTGCATAAAAAATACTGAGGGCTGTTTCGCGTAGCTTGTTAAAGATAAACTTGTAAAATGATCTTTTGGGGCAACTGCGCAGAGACATTCTTTTTCAGCATTTGAAAGCTTGCTAATGGACTCATCATCAAGGAAGAAGCCTTTGATAAACTTTGCAAATTAACTCCATTTTTCTCTTAAGACTCTTTTCAAATCTAGTTTCTTAAAATCTGTAAATTATAGATTTTTTTAAAGCCTGGAAGATTCAAGTCACGGGTATTATTTACATTTTTCTGGCTCTAGCATTAAAGAAAAGAGGTTAGCATTTTGGCAGAAATCCATGTTATGTTGTGAGAAATTCTCTTGATGTATTAAGGATTTCGTTAGTTTTAACTTTAAGAGTAATTTTTTTTATCAGATTCAGAATTTGTAGGGCAAAATCGAGATAATTTTTTTCTCGGAAGAGTAATAATTGAGATATTTTCTATGTTAAATTTTTCAATGTCATTTACATTCCATTTTAGTTTAATATTTTGAAATACCAAATCACATCAAACATTGGCACTTATTTCTTAAATTCTAAAGCTTTGTGTCATTAAAGAGCCAAGAATTTCGGAAGTGACATTGATAACCATTTTCATAGGAATTCATGTAATGGATTTGTTAGTTTTAGGATCAGATATGAAAGCAATCAAAAAATGCAACACATAAGACAATGAACACCACAAGATACCCTGGGAAAACCCTCCAACCCGAGGGGAAAAAACCCAGCAAATATATCACTTATATATTTGAGGAATAAGTGCAGAAATCTGCTTACAACTCAGGCCCAACACAAGGCCGAATTTGATACAATGAATAATAGCACCTCTCCTAGATGCGAATATACAGAATATGTTTCTCCTTGAGATCGATCTGCTGCTGAAGAATGATGATCTGCTGCTACAGAATGATGATCTGCTGCTCCAAATCATGACTTGCTGCTTAAGTGCGAACTTCTTCAAGGAGTGTGAATATCATGAATGAACTTGGTTGTCAAATGGTGGATCATCACCTTGTATTTATACAAAACAAAGTGTCTCTTCATGTAGGTTGGCCTCCTTATTGAATAAAATAACAATTAAATGAGTCGGCCACATTAAGGAAGTCGGCCATAATAATTATTAACAATAATTAAATATTATTTGTTTTATTATTTAAGATAGCCGCTTCTCTTCATTAATATTGATTTAAGATAAATTAAATAGCCAAAGGCTATATTAAATTTATCTTCTCAAATCGTGGCTGCAAGTAATCATACAGATGCTGTATACATCAACAGGATTGAGTAGAACTTTTCTTTCTATTTAAAAGATTTCACTTACTCTTCAAGTTTTCTGTCCATGTAAGCTTTTTAACAGTAAAATCTGTAATTCAGAATGCCTTTATATAAATTGCTGGCTTTATCTTTCCTGGAAAGATTGAAAACCGAGATATTTCATATTTTAAACTATTCAATGTAACATGGACAGCATACCCTTCCCCGTACCCACAATTTCTGTAAACTTATATATAATATAGCCATTTGCTTGCATACCTGAATTTGACTGGCATCCTTGTCTCCATACCAGTACTCGTACCCTTGTGTCTCCCGGTAACTATGCTTACATGCCGTTTTGTTTAGTATTCAGTTTCTGAATGACATGAATCATGCATATTGAGACTTTGTACATCGCCAAGGAGTCACATTAACATATGCTTGCTGTTTTGTAGTTATGCAGTAAATAGTTACAATATTATGCATTAACTATACTTATACATAACCTAATGGTATATTGCCTAATCTGCAGTTTGTAATGGCAAAAATAGTTTATTTGGACCCCTCCATACCATCAGACTGCCAAGCAAATTATGTTACATAGCACTATGATTAGGCCTTTTAGATGTTATACAGTATCACTTGTTGCTGTTGGTTTTGTTTTGGCAATGGCAATGGCAATGAGTGGTTATCTACAAACAAGTTCGAGACCCAAGTATCTGCTGGATTCTTAAGCTGCGATGGTGACTTGCTTTTTCTTTGTTTTATACCATATCACATCTTCTTAAATAGATTATCTCATTATGCCTTTCAAAAAGATATTCAGTTATATTGTAGTGGCTATACAATGTGTACAGCTAGCCAGTCTTTCACAATCATCAACAGAATTGAACCTGTGTAAAAATGTGGTTTAAAGACTACAAAATAAAAGTAAAGGGACCTGTAACATTACTGCTGTCAAATGATGTCTTTAAACAGTTACTCCGTATCAAATTCTTGATCTGTTATTTCATCTTCCTCTGCTCTGCCTTGACAACTTTGGCAATGTATGTGCCACATAACCGTATACTTCTGTGGCAGGCTTCTCAAGGTGGCAGCATTTTTTTATGTTGTGTTTGTTGAATATTTATTGCAGATCAGATGAAAAAGAAGATTGTATAAAATTAAACTCAGAAAGATGAAATACAAATACAAAGACAAAGAACATGAAGATACGAGATTTATAGTGGTTCACCAAAACTGGCTACATCCACTTTGAAGCAGGGGAATTGATTTTATTTATCTCTGTTTTTCGAATACAAGCTACAGCAGCATAACAACATCAATAATACAACAGAAAATGCATTATCCATTTTGGATAAGTCTTTGAAAAGGAATGCTAAGAGACTTATGCAATTTGGAGGGAAATGGATGTGACCATTGGACTTCAATATCCAACAATCTCCCACTTGAAGTACGACGTCTGCTGCAAAACTCAGAGATATTCCCCCGCTTCACCCCTATTGTCACATTTTGACAATGCCAAGAGAATTCCTACAAAACTCGAACTTCTCCTATGGTACTATCTTTGTCAATGCATCCACTAGATTCACCTTTGTGTCAATTTTCTCCACTTTTAGCTTGCCTTCAAGTACATTCTGGATGAAGTGATAGCGCAACTCAATATGCTTGGCTGATTATGAAACGCTGAGTTCTTTGCCAAGTGAATAGTGCTGTTGCTATCACAAAAGAGAGTGAAAACATTTTGTTTGAAACACACCTTTTGTCAATGCATCCACATTTTGACAATGCCATCACAAAAGAGAGTGATATTCCCCTGCTTCACCCCTATTGTCACATTTTGACAATTGCCAAGAGAATTCCTACAAAACTCGAACTTCTCCCGTGGTACTATCTTCGTCAATGCATCCACTAGATTCACCTTTGTGTCAATTTTCTCCACTTTTAGCTTGCCTTCAAGTACATTCTGGATGAAGTGATAGCACAACTCAATATGCTTGGCTGATTATGAAAAGCTGAGTTCTTTGCCAAGTGAATAGTGTTGTTGCTATCACAAAAGAGAGTGAAAACATTTTGTTTGAATACACCTCACCCAACAGTCACTACAACCAAATCATCTCCTTTGCACCTTTAGTGAGTGCAATATATTCAACTTCGGTAGTGGAGAGTGCAACCACTTGTTGCAATCGTGAAACCCAACTAATTGTTGCCTTGACAAATGTGAACACATAACCTGTTGTAGACCTTCATTTGTCCAAGTCATATCAGAATCAACATAACCTCGCAGCTATGCATCTCTACCTCCAAAACACAAAACAGAATTTGAAGTGCCTTTTAAATACCGTAGTATCCACTTCACTGCTTCCAAATGATTCTTGCCTGGATTGCTCATAAATCTACTCACTACTCCCACTGCATGGGCAATGTCCGGATGAGTGCGCACCATTGCATACATAAGATTCCCAATTGCCGATGAATAAGGAATATCCTTCATGTTTTCCTGATCCTGAGGTGTTTTGGGGAACATTTCAAATGACAAACAAAAATGATCAGCAAGTGGAGTGCTCACGGGCTTAGCACCCATTCATGTTAAATCTGTCCAAAACTTTGTCAATGTATTTTTCTTGTGACAATCTGATTTCCCTCTTATGTTTGTCCCGAATTATAGTCATACCAAGTATCCTCTTTGCTGCCCCTAAATCTTTCATTGCAAACTTTTGAACTAAACGTTGTTTCAAATCACAGACAACTCTCATGCTAGTGCCGATTACAAGCATATCATCAACATAAAGCAGCAATAAAACAAATTCGTCATTATCCAATACCTTGTAATAAACACATATCAGATTCATAGCGTGTGAAGTGTTGCTCAACCACGAAAGAATCAAACTTAAGATACCACTACTGTGGGGCTTGCTTGAGTCCATACAAACGCCTCAACTTACAATACAAATCTTCTTTACCTTGTTGCTCAAAACCTTCAGGGTGATGCATATACAATTCCTCTTCTATATCACCATGAAGAAATGCAGTCTTCACATCAAGTTGCTCAAGTTCAAGATCATAAACCATTGCAAGGTTCAAAACCGCTCAAATAGTAGTCATCTTCACAACTAGTGAGAAAATCTCATTGAAGTCAATCCGCTTTTGCTGATCATAACCCTTGACTACCAATCTTGCCCGATGCCGTTTCTTGCCTCCTTCCTTTTTCAATCTGCACACTCATCAATTCTTCAATGCTCTTCGATTAGGTGGAAGCTTCACCAAGTCCTAAGTGTGATTTGCCATCAACGAATCGATTTCCTCTTGCATTGCATCCAACCATTTTTCACGATTAGCATCACTGCAAGCTTCTTTGAATGTGGCCGTCTCTAACTGATCAAAAATCAATAATTGGTAGTCATCAAATTTTGTCGGAGGTTGGCACTCCCGGGTAGACCTCCGCACTTGAGGAACTGCCTGTGAATTGCCCTGTTCTTGAAAATTACCTCCAACGTTTTGCCTCTACAATGCATTATTTTGAGTAAAAACACTGTAATCAACAGTTTCAATATTACATGCCTCTGTCTGAGTATTAATTGGCTGCATAGTGACTGAAACTGGGGTGCGGGCATCTGAAATTGGCGTAGAAATTGAACTTGGTATTGTTATTTCCTCTTGTGTGAACATTTGAACAGGCACATGTTCACGTGATGTTAAAAAAAGCTCTTGCGTTGGCAAATGAGCTTCTCACAATGGTAAAACCTCACGGAATGGCAACAATGGCAGAGAGTCATGGGCAAGTGCCTTAAACAATGCCATGGAATTTAAAATTCCTTTTAAATGTGCCTGTGAAGCTTGTGTGGAGGTTTCAAAAGTTGGCAACGATGGAATTGAGCAAGGTTGTGTAGGGATTAAGTTTGAAATTTGTGAGTGTTATGCAGGTCACGTGGGAATATGAGGAAAGTGCAATGAGATTTTCCCAAACTCATGTTGCTGGGTAAGATTATGAAGTGGCTCACGCGACGAGGGGGCATATAAATTGGCACAGGCAGATGTAGAATCTTGCAGGTCAGAGTTAAATACTGGCTGGGAACACTCCTCATACGCTAGCACATTCGAGTTAACCATTTGTTGTTGTTGAGGCAAAGATGAAACCATTTTTGGATGTGAAAACTGCGAATTGCTCCCACAACCAATGTCATCAATAGACACATACTCTTTTGCTGATGACCCCTATTTATGCAAACCTGGAAACATTTTTTCGTTGAAGACAACATCTCAACTGCAAACCAATTTATTTGCAACCGGATTCCACAATCTGAAGCCATACTGATCTTCTCCATACCCAACAAATATACATCGCTCAGATTTGAAGTCCAACTTCGTTCGCTTCTCTTTCGAAATATGAACAAAAGCTTTGCAGCCAAAAACCCGTTGCTGATTGTAGGAAATTCGCCTTCCCAGCCATCTCTCCTCCGGAGTATTGAAATCCAATTGAGAAGAGGGGCTGCAATTAATCAAATACACTGATGTGTTAACCGCTTCTGCCCAAATCTCTTTGCCCAATAATCTCACATGCCTTGTTATCACCAAGATATATTTTGCCAAATTTGCCTTTTTGCCTTCTTGATAATTTTGGAAGGCATCCCGACATGAAGTTGCGTGGAATGATGCGTTGGAATCCAACACGCATGAATCCGCTGTAGTTTCACCCGTTGACAAGACTAGAACACCTTCATCTTTTTTGTACAAGGCGTTCACTTCGCTGTCCTTAGATTGGTTCTGCACCTTTTTGTATGACCAACAATTTTTTTTGTATGTCCTTCTTTTCCACAAAACCAAGAACCTCCATTTCTGCCCCTTGACATTGATCTTCTCACTGATTTTGATTTTCTTCTATGGTTGTTTCTCCTCCTTTCTTGATGTCTACCTCTATTACCAAAAATCAAGGCATCACCGGATGCGGTTCCTTGATTTTTCCTTTGCATATCTTCGCTGAGAAGAGTTGCAGCAACATCATCCAACTTGAGTTTTGTTTTTCCGGATACGGAGTTGCTGATCGCCGTCACAACTCCTTCCCAACTATTCAGAAGAGAACACAGCAATAAGATGGCTCTGATTTCATCATCCAAATTGATATTTACTGAAACCAATTGGCTGATTAAAGTGTTGAATTCATTCAAATGGTTTGACATGATGCCATGAGGTAAACCTTGTTTGAAGCTGAAGCCATCTCATACATGTCAGTTAATTTGTCCCACAACTCTTTCGAGGTCTTTTCTATTGTGACGTTGAAGAGGGTGTTGCTGGATAATGATAGAATGATCAGTGCTCTCGCTTTCTTGTCTAATCTCTCCCCATCCTCATCAGTTGGCTTCTTCGATTTTCCTTCCGATGCGAGTGAGAGATCGCCTCTAATGAGCAAAGATTCTATCGACACTTTCCACGATCTGAAATTCTGCCCAGAGAACTTCTCGATCTTCCCTTTATCTGCTTCCTCCATTTCCTGGAAATTATCAAAATTCCTGAACAGCGAATTCACAAGTTTTGATATCAATTGTTGAATATTTATTGCAGATCAAATGAAAAAGAAGATTGTAGAAAATTAAACTCAGAAAGATGAAATACAAATACAAAGATAAAGAACATGAAGACACGAGATTTGTAGTGGTTCACCAAAACTGGCTACATCCACTTTGAAGCAGGGGAATTGATTTTATTTATCTCTGTTTTTTGAATACAAACTACAGCAGCATAACAACATCAATAATACAACAGCAAATGCATTATCCATTTTGGATAAGTCTTTGAAAAGGAATGCAAAAGAGACTTGTGCAATTTGGAGGGAAATGGATGTGACCTTTGGGCTTCAATATCCAACAGTTTTGTACAGTCTTGAATGCTTCTGTCAAGGAGGTAACTTGTTCTTAACTTGGCTTAATGTGCCAAATATTTGGCATTGTCATAATGTCAACCACGTACTAAATTAATCTCACCATTATCCCTGACATTTTTTGCTCTTTCTGATTTTCTTCCTATCTTCCTAGTTAGCCTCCGATCTTGCCTATCTTCCTAGTTAGTCTATGATCCTTTCTTCTTGTGACTTTGCTGCTTCTCTTAATTTATTCTATCGTTCCCTATTTCAGATTCTTTGCTATTACTTTCATATTCCCCTAACTAGATAAGCTTAAAGGGATCCAATCTGTGATTCCTTTTGTGAAAACAAATACTGGTATGGTTACATATTTCCTGCTTGATTGTTCGTTTTGAATGTTGGCTTTCATTTCATAGAAATAAGTTACCAGCTTTATTTGAGGTGAAGGCAGAGTGAACATTGGACTGTACTTTCTTCATACACACAGATGTTTGTTTGGAAGATTCAAATCCATAACGTGGTTTGTTAGTCACAGCGCTTATTTGAGTTATTTCTACTTTTGCACATTACAATTGCAATATAGAAAATTAATTTCTTGGAAATGCTTTAAATTCATTGATTTGCTACACAGAATCTATTTCTCAGTTTGTCCTATGTACAGGACATCTGTTTTAGGCCAGCTGATTTCAACATTTGGCTGTGGATTTCACCCTCTTTACAGGCACGAGAATCAACATGGATTTGAAGATTCCTCTGCCAAAAAGTTTTACTACCTAGATTAAAGCCATACCTTAAACATCAAGTATTTGCTTTACCCCATCCTAAGCAAAACTATGATATGAGTCTCCAGCATAGAAATTATTTCTGCCCCTCATGTCTTAGATTATGCTTGAATGCCTTCCTGTATATTAACATGTAATATGCTTGAAAAGACATCGGTTTTGATAGAAGGGTCCATCTTTCATTGATGCATTCAACTTGCTGTTTAAGCAATCATGCACTGTTTCAAAAGTTTACAACATGGAGGTGGTGTATAATTTTGATAAACTAGGTGAAAGTTTTGTAGGAGGATACAAGAACCATCTTTCTGTTTCTTATGAAATTTCACCATTTTAAATAAAAAATGTCCATTTTGCTCTTGATTGCTTACAGAGGGTACAATAATATTGCTTATCTGCTTTAAAAAAAAAATTGGTATGGGACTTGGGCGAATAGATTCCATTCTTTGTTTTTATCAGGCTCTTTGTAATTTGACTCAAGTGTTGAAATCAAGTATTTAAACTATCCATAGATCTGCCCACTAATCAGGTAGGGTATGTTGATCCTATGATGAATGAGAACTGGCGTGCAAAGGTTGATAAATATGTAGCAGGAGGAGACTTGTCCAATTAATAAGACACATGTATACTATGTGCAAAACTAACAGTTAAAGCTAGCAGGATGTGCTATCTTTTTGCGATATGCGTGATATACGTGATTCGTGAACCAAAACAAGAGCTGTTCTTAGAATAAGAAAAGATGAAGAATGCTTGAAGATTTGTAAAGGTACTTCCGGGTTTGCAAGCAAATAGGAAGAATGCTATTTTTGTTTACTTATTCTTCAAAAGGAGGGATGATAAATTAGTACTTCCAGATTTGTAAGCTGATAGGAAGAATGCTAATTTTGTTTACTTATTCTTGAAAAGGAAGGATGATAACTTATTGATTTTAGGAATTTATATCTTCATGTTATTGGAGCTTGGTGTAAGGTATATAATTTATTTTCTTTTGGTGGGTTATAATCAAGATTGAAACTTATTAGGATGATTTCATTAGAAGAAACTTATTAGGATGATTTCATTAGACTTTAATTTAGCCTGAAATTGAGGGTGATACATAACTAAAAAATACTCAAACAAAGCCTTGAGAATTAGAAATCTAAATGCCTGCTCAAAGTAAACAGACAAAATAGATAAGGCTTTTGAGATGAATAATGGATCGAGCAAATGCAGATTGGCAATAGGTGGGCTCAGAAAGCTCTCGAGCTAGAATTCCGTTGTTAAATGTAATTGAAAAGTGTCAAAAGTGGCTGAAAAGCTCATTGCCAAGAGGAGTATGCAACTTTGGACTGACCTTATAATTCCCACTGACAGAAATCTTATGAGAAATTTTTTACTTTTGAACATTTTTGAGCTCACTTAAGTAGTCATTAAGCTATGCTCAATACGAGCCAGATATAATTGTGATGTGATCTGGCAGATACACGATTTTGGAAGCTAAAGATGTTTATGTTGACATGCTTTTTTTCTAATAAATATTTATGATAGTTGCATATGCATTTTTTAATTCATTTGAAATCTTCTTTTCATTTCATTTCATTGTTAGTCTATAAACTGTTTGTTAATATATCCCTACTTTGTTGTGTGACAGTGTGCCTTGCCCAAAAGGTTTATGTTCAAGCCCAGTTGAGGTTGTTACAGTGCATCTAATTTCTAAAGGGATCAATGATGCAACTGCAAAGGCACTTATGTATCCAGGTGCTCTCTTTACAAAGCTGGAGTCCATTGTTGCTGAGAATGAGCCAATAAGTCTACCTGATTGGGATACCTTGCTAGACAACATCACTGCAAGCTTGAAGGATAAGAAACAAAGTGATAAAACCTTCGGACTGGGCTTAATTATTGGAAGCTATTTGTGTATGGCTGGAGCAATTGCTTGTGTCCTTGGCCCCACACCACTTAGTGCATTTGGCCCATTGCTCATTTTGTGGTCCATTTATAATGAGGGTGCAGATTCCAAAGATGCTTACGCACTACCTATGTTTTCAGTAGCTGTTTTTTGTGCACTGAGTGGGATAAACTTATTTGCTAAAGTTCCTAGGGGAACTGATCATTCAGCCCCCTCTGGCGATTTCCTTACTAATGATGAGAAATCAAAACCATCAAGCAGTAACAAGAAAACAAACTGATTGAAATCTGATAGGAGTTCTGTGCATTAAAACTTGCATCGGCTAAAAGTAATTCATTGCTAGGGGGAAGAAAATCTGGCCACCACATCTTTCATTTCAAGTTATGCATGTTGTATGAAACTCAGAAATTGCAAAGATTATTGTTACAAGAGTTAAAGCATCAGATCTGTATAAAATCTTAGTTTCATTATTATGAATCTTATCCTGAATTGTTGAGATCCTATATTTTTGAATGCATCTTTCTGGACTTTACGCACCTGTTTGAAGAAACTTTCACGTTGTATATTTTAGAGGATTGAAAATATGCTGGTTAATGGGTAGATAGAAATGTGTTTTTGCTCATGATTCCCATATTTTGAATGATTGACCACTTGACTGAATTGGGGTTTCACTTCATCCATATGACTTGAGTGCTCCAAATGCGTAAAAGGTTATGTGACTGGTTTGAATAGCCTGGCACTAACTGGGAAGAGTATTCAGTTCGATATCTTTGATCTAGTGTTTCCCTGAAGAAGGGCCTAAAAGGACCAACCCCACCGACCACCCTTCTATTCTAAGGGGCAACTACTATAGCGGAGGCCCCCCCTTGCTTAGAGGTAGATTCTAGTTAGTTATATGCCGAAGGCAGCCAACACCCACCCCCCACCCCTCACCCCCCCCTATTCTAAAGGGCAACTACTATAGTGGGTGGGGTTTGGCCGAAGGCTGTCTTAGGGCTGGGTGGGAGGCAATAAGTTTCGTCCCATTCGTCTTAGGGCAGGGCGCTTAGGATTTCAAACAGCAGATTGAGCTTTTTACCCTAAGAACTGCTTTTATAGTTGTCGCATTCCACAACTACTATATCGCTCAGGGTTGCGTTCGCTCCTAATGCCATAATCGTTCAAGTATGGCATTAAGAAAAGGTGCGGAGTAAGATCGGGTAATGATCGACCTTCGGCACGTGTCTCTGATGGGCATTCTGAGAAGGGATGAGAGGGTGATAGCTCCTGGACCAACGTATTGCCCTGGAACCGTATCCTAGTGTAGTGGTTTTCTCATTTCAATTTAGGCGGCGTAGTTGGATGGTCAATTTATGGTATATAGATAGGTCCTGTACTAACCTGCAACTAGATCCACTGGTGAAACAATAGGCTAAACTACCTATGCCTCTGCGGGCTCTACCGCTAATAAAGTCGCCGTCCTATATATTATTATCTGGCGCCCGATGAACCGTGAGCCCCATAGAATTGTAGGCCTTTGATGCTAGAACCGGGTCAACTCTACCAAATACGATTGTTGCAACCTCTGGATCTAGACTCTGGAACTCAAACTCAATCATTTAGCGAGAAAGCTCAGGGCTGCTTGGATTTGGATCTGCTACCTTTGTTACTGAGTAAGCCGCTGGATCATTCATTGGCTTCGTCGGATCCCCTTCAAATAGTAGGGCACCTGGTGCAAACTGGACCTACTGCTTAAGCTGCTGTGGAATCTACTGATTCCAGGTCAACTCGCTTTCAAACTGTTTATTGGATGACTACGTTCCCTTTAGAATAGTAGGGCAACTCAATCAATTGATTCTTCGACAGGTGTTGCTAGAACTAGGAGCAAGGGTTGCAGATTGAGTTCGAAAGATAGTTGACCCGCTATAGTAGTTGCTAGTATGGTAGGGTGTGATTCTATACGTCTAATCGAAATTCAACTAGTGGCTAACCCGTTACTTCCTTATCTTAGGCTGGATTGAATCTCCAGTTGGAGGTGAGGATATAGAAGTTGGATAGCTCGAGCTACTGGGTGGGTGGGAATCATAGGGACGCTTCTTCACCCGGGAGTTCAAGAAAGTAACCTCGTTATCGAGATCTCCCTCCAACGGTAATGAACTACCACCTCCCATCCTCACTCCCTCCTTCATCTACCTACTCAACCTCCCTCCATACTTGTTATTCACTGATACCCCTCCATAAAGGTTATTCACTGATACCCTGAACAAGCTTCCCTTCCCTGAAACTGCAATCCGGGGAGACTTCCTTCCTTCCATCCTCCCATAGAATTGTAGGGCCTGGCCGGTTCAACTAATCATAGCCTTACTTCCTGGCCGGTTAAACATAGCCTTACAAAACTCCATTACCAGGGCCTAATTTCGATGGTTCGGTGAAACTTCCTCCACTTAACCGGGCACTCAAGCCTACCTTCATTAGGGAATTCTGATTAGTCAGTAGGAGCCCACCCAACCGATGGACCAGGGGTGAAGGCATGGAGCAATGTGACGTAAGTAGGGCCAGATTCTATACGTGATAGCCGCCTAACTCATTACCTGTCCTGTCCTGTCCTTCCCTCTCGGGTGGGAATTTGGATCAACCGGTTGAACTCCCTTCCCAAACTAGGATGGATACTTTCTTGAACTCCGGAGCCCGATGCCTGGGCCTGGGACTTCCTTCCAATAAGAAAGTTAGGCCAGTAGGGCTTGATGCCTCAAATAGAATTGATCTCCTCCGTTGGAACCTCGTTATTGACCCAACCTCGTTATTGGCATGGGCAGGAGGCTCAGATAAAACAATCTACTGGGCCAGGAACAATTTAAGTACCGGGCGGGAAAGCTTCAAATCAATACTTCGTAATGTTGATGAACCCGGGGGTTGGAGGGAAAGTAATGTTCTTCTCAGTGGGGTCCAACCCAGGGTAGTGAGAACAAGGAAGTTATTGGCCGGTTGAACGAACAACTCTAATAAGGTAAGGAGGGGAATTCTCGGTAGTTGAAGGAGAGATGGGTTAGCATCACCAGGGAGGGAGTTAATTCTCCAACTATAGGTAGGCTATAACTAGGCTATTTCTTGTTGCCCGGGACTAATCCAATAACACAGGAGGGTAGGGACAATATCAAAGAAAATGGATGTCCATCTCACACAGAACTAATCTGGATGGTATTCACTCCATCCCACACCCTTGGCTTCTTTGGACATGAGAGAGCTTTCATTCTTTCCCGCCACCAACGTTACCTTCCGGCCTTCCGAACAATCAATCGAGGGTGAACAATCAATCCTTCTGGCCTCCCAACTAGTCTACGCTCCTCCGTGTGGGTGGATGGGCTTTAGTTAGGATTGATGTTATTGAAGAGCACAAAAGATTTATTGAGAGGGGGGGGTGAATCAGTAAATCAATCACAAACTTTTATTTCTTAATCTTTTGGAACTTTTTACAATCAATTTTTGATATGAATCAATTTCCCCAAATTGACACAACTTTATTGAAATAATATTTTCAAAGTAGGCACCAACCTACAAGGAACACCAGCCCCTAATGCAAGGCACCAACCTTGACTTGATGGTTGCAAGATGATGTCTTCAATCTGACCTGCGCTATCCCAATCCTCCAATCTGCCTTTGGTGATGAATGATCTCACTCTTAGCCCACACAAGGAGATGGGACTTCAGACTTAGAATTGCTCTCTTACACAACACCCACACTTTTCTGTTTTGATTGGATGCATCTTTATAAATGATGCTCAAGAGTTGCACCTTTCTTATGAAAGAATGCAACTAAACTTGTACCCTTTATGAAGTCTGCCTTTTCATAAAACACACCTCTTTGAAGAGTTCTTCCTTTTCATGATTTTGAATCGAATTAGTTTGATTCAATATTTGTTCAGCAGATTAAATGTATCCCTTCATGATTCTAAATGTATCCCTTCAGCAGATCGAATTCTCTTTCAAAGAAACAAGTCTTTTCTTAACTTCAAATTTCTTTTTGATTAGATCACTTCTTTAAAGGTACTTCTTTTTGTTTAGTTCAGCCACATCTTAAAAAGACGTCTTTTCAGAAAATAAATGAATTAATTTATGAAACTCACAATGTTTGGAGGAGTCACTTCTTAACCAACAAGCACGTCTTTTAGTTACTAAAGAACATGTCTTTTAAGAGAAATCCATCCCTTAGTGAATCGGATTAGATCTTTTCAAACACGTCTTCTGGGTTTGACATATTGTGTTATCACTTTAACAAGCATCGGTTATATTTATTTTAATCGATTATATTGGTTAAGAAATTCTGATGAGAAATCAATCTATTTTTGGAAATTCCGATCTGTCAAAGATACTATTCGAGCTTTGTGGATAGTTCAAACTGAATTAATTAGATGAATTAGTTCGACTTCATGGTCTTTAAATCTATTTGCGATTTCAATCCATTTGCGTTTTCAATCCATTAAGGTCGCCTTGGAGATGATTACAATCAACCTCATTCTTTGCTTTGACATCAATGACAATTATTTTAACAGTTATACCTTCTGGTTGTGTTATCGGGATAGTTGTCTACTCCCTCGCTAATCAATTTGTTTGAATTCCTTCCGGTTAGCCTAATCATGTATCCGGGGCTGGGTTCAATAGTCTTACTCCCATTCACCTCCGGTCAGTTAAATCACTGCGAAGTTTTAGAGGCCGGTTACTCCATCCTTAACTCCCTTCCGAACAGGGGGTGCTTTCCTTCCTGGCCCCTCTTAATTAATTAGCCTGCTTTCCCTAAGACATATCAACAATAATCTACCTCCCTGCAGGGGGGGGGGGGAGGGGCGCTCCCACTTCTATAATCTACTAACTACCATAGCCCTACTATGGCAAAGGGGAGGGGCCCGACCCACCCGCCTTTGCCATAGTAGGGACATAGTGGTATCCCCTTTCTACTTCATACTAATATAGATTAAGTTATAAAATATTGCATGAGGTATATACAAAATCTTGAGCTTTACCAACTACATATTTCAAATATACATATCGTGAGTGTCTTAGCTCTACATATCCAACTCCTCCTAGGTTTCCCTTATATCTTTTTTATCTAGTCAACACCATAGATGGGTTCCAAGTTCATTACCTTTTCTAGGAAGGAGAAACCCTTGTTGGCCCTATGCCTATGTTCCATGAGAGTGGTTGTCCTGAAGTTTTCTAGAAATGACAACCATTGCACCTCGTCTTCATTTACCAACATCTTGTGGATATCCTGTAGAGTGGGGATGTTGATGCTGACTCGTGTCGCCTAAATGGCCTCATCAAGACGACCTAGAAATTTCTTCTTAAAGATTTCCCATGCTAGGGACTTCACTATTTACTTGGCCTCTCCTAAGTCCAAAAGAGCAGCCACAAACCGTGAGGATATGTCCGTATTCACTTTATATCTATTATGCACTTCTAAGAAATATTTTTCGAGGACCCATTTCACCACTCACAATAATAGACCATGATGAACTTTTAGGACCATATTAGTTTATGGTCTGTTACCTTCCCTAAAAAGTTCATCTATAGCTTAGCACTCACTACCCTTATTGAAGTTGTCCATCCTTTTCTTTGTAGAGAGCTTTTGCCTAGAATAAAATTAAGTTTCTTTTGCTTAGCTACCTGCGTTTATAGCACTCCACCAGATCGTTTTGCACATGCCAAAGGGAATGCATATCATTGATTTGATGTTACTAATGTTTTTCAAACTCAAGTAATGAATATTTTGGTGTGATCATATCTCGCCTCACCTACACGAAATTATTTCTAGGGGTATTGGCTCATTAGTTTGGCGTGAGGAATCCGTCCTTGCTAATTGATATCTTCATACAATGTCCATCGCATCGATTCTATAGCGGCGGGCATGCGAACCCACAAACCTTTCCAATGTTTAATTTCTTTCAACCTGCCAAGCCCACATAAAAATGATTAATCCTTATCATATATTTTCTATCAAAATTTTCCCGTTGTTGTTAGCCGCTTTGTTGGTGAGTGAGTCAGCACCTTTATTCCCCTCGTGATATACATGGTTGGTTATATAGTCTTAAAAATTTGGTTGTTAGTTCAAGTGCTGCTTCCAAAAAGAGCTACTAGGAAGTTGATTCAACGAAAAGCTACAAGGTTAGGTTTTTTTTGTTTCTACGGTCATCATTGGTCTCCTTTGTCTCATACTATGACTTAGGTGCAAGATTTTTCTTTGCTTTGCTTTGTATGACCACATTTAGTGTGGTTTTTTAGTTGTTTTATTATGCCCACGGTCAATTCCAACCCAACACTTCTTGCTAGTGTTGGTGGTTCTATGGCTATGCAAAATGACTCCTCGTTTGAACAAGCGACCCCAAAAATTTGTTTCAAAAGTGTTCCATGAGGTAAGTCTTTTGATTCCTCAGCAGATGTGGTGCTTCCCATATCGGAATTTGATATTGCATGTCATTGGTTAGAACAACATAATCTTGTTGGTTATTTTATTGGGAGGACTCCCCCTAAAAGTGTGCTAAAAGAATGGGTCCGTAAATCTTGGGTCACTCATGGGGTCCACCTTGATATCGTCCATAATTTGACCAAAGGTTTTTTTTCTTTTTTACTTTGCGGAGGTTAGTCATGTTCAGGCAATCTTGAATCATGGTCCTTGGTATGTACAATCCTCTTTGTTGGTTTTCCAACCTTGGACTTGAGATTTCTTTGTCTCTAAGAACAAAAAGTTACAGGTTCCAGTTTGGATTGAGTTTCTTGGTTTACCCTTGCCATGTTTGCATTTTTTGCACCATATAGCTTCATCGTTGGGGAAAGTCATTTGTATCGAACTTGATCGGTTCTTTCAAGGTCGCTCTCAAAAGTGAGTTTGTGTCGAAGTGGACCTTTCACAAGATTTGAAAGAGTCCATTGATATTCAGATCGGTAATTTCTGGGATACCCAGAAGGTCACTTATTTTAATCTACCCAACACTTGTTATTGGTGTCAATCTATTGATCACAAGATCAAAGATTGCCCTCTTGCGGCCCCTCATACTCTATCTTTGCCATGGGAAGCTGAAAAGCCCTGCCCGACGGAAACCCAAGCCGCCAAACCAAAGGACAAGACAATGGTTACAAACTGAAAAAAACAAGTCCAATGGTGCATGGACGGTCTCCAAAGTCCTTGAGCCCTTTGTTGATATTTCATACCCTTCTACAAAGGGGAAAGAGGTTCATGTTTTTGTTAATAGCATTCCAACTTGGCCAAGGCCCTCCGCCACACCTCAACCAGCTTCAATGATGATAGCTTCGTCGGTTGCGTCTCCTCCCGTGACAGGAGCCCATAGTAAATCACACAACCCTTCTAGACCTCTTGAAGAGGGTGAATTTATTTCATAAAAGTGAAGGATTTCCTCTCCTTCGAATTAGATGGGTTTAGTGCCACCAAAGTTTTTGCAAAATTATTTTTCCTCATTGGAAGAGTCGGACTCTGATGCCATGATCGAGTCCTTGACATGAATTTTCTTTCTTGGAATGTACAAGGTCTGACTGACCTCTCTAGGAAGTATTTTGTTAGGGATACTCTTCAGAAATATGCTAGTATTGATGTTTTGTGCCTCTAAGAAGTTAAAGTTGTTGGTTTTTTAATATCTTTTGCTTGTTGAGTTATTTGGCCAACAAGTAAAATGTTTTCATCTGATCATGTTGCTAGTCGTGGTGGTGCAATCACCCTTTTGTCTCCATGGTGGCATGATTGTGTTGTTGATCATGGGTCTAACCCTATGCATTAGCTCATCTAGATCCTTCTAAACATTGATAATTATTCCTTTGGGATTATTAATGTTTATGCCTCGAATGATGCTATTGACAGATCTCTTCTTTGGCACTGGATTGCAGATTCGCTTCTAGTTGCCACTTGGGTCCTTTGTGGGGAATTCAACATGGTTGAGGTGGCATATGATAAAGACGATACTTTACCGTTCAGATGGGCAGCTGGCAAAATAGAAGCTCATGCATAATAAATTGGGTCTTTTCGACCCCAATAATGGTCACCACCATTTTCATTCCCTTTGGTACACTTAGATCAGTTTTCGAGCTTGGTTTGACAAAGCCTTTAAACGTCTTGATTGTGCTATATGATTTCTGCACAATCTTTCTTTTCCTTTTCCAACTGTTCTTCACTCTCGGTTATGTCGTTAGTGGATGTCACTCTATCATACCACTTTTCCATTCATTTTTGCATTGAATGGCAAGTGGGGCCCGTTGCACGCTAGTAAGTCCCAGTTTTCTTGAATACTTCTTTGTGAGTCACCAACCCACACTGGCCCACATCGGAACTATCTAGAATCTTGAATGTAGGCCTTCCCAATCCATAGGTTGGATCAAGTGGTGGAATGCTGCCATCACCTGTACCGCGAGGTTTCTTCGCATCTATAAGCACTAGCTGGCCATTTTTTCACAAGCGGTCTTATGAAGCAACCACTTTGGATCTTCGCAAAACCACTAAAGTCTTAGCGGCTAGCCCCTTTTCCTCTACTTTGTAGGCTAGAGTGGCAGAGCTAAGACACCAAAAGCAAGTGGCTGATTTCTATGCTATAAGAGGTGCACAAATCAAAGCTAGGCTTCACTGGCTCAAAATTGGGGATCGTGCCTCAAAAGAGTTTTTCCTTGCTCTTCGTCCTAGGCACACTTCTCTTGGCATCAAGCGGATCAAATATGGCAATCATATGCTCACCGAACTACTTGACATTCTCTAGGCGTTTGTTCGACATTATGAAAAAAAATTCACTGTCCAATATTACACTCTGAAGCATGTCAATGCTCTCTAGGAATGCCTTAGAGTTGTGCTTAATAGGCTCTCTTCTGCCTAGAAAGCCTTTTGTGAGCAATATCTGCATAAAGTCTATTTAGAAGCCTTTCATTCCAAATCCCTAGGCCAACTCATTAACAAATGCAACATAAAATTTATACCTAAAGTTGACGATCTTGAAGATATTTGCAATTGGAGGCCCATTATGCTCCTCAATGCGTCTTAAAAAATTATTGCTAAAGCCCTTGCTTTAAAGATCTGCCACCTTCCGCAAATTGTTCGCTCGGAGCAGGTTGGATTCATTAAGTCTAGATTTATTCTTAATAACATCATCGCCATCTGGGAAGGTATGGAGTGGGCTAGGTGCTCACATCAAAAATAATTTTTTTTTAAGAATCTTCGTAGCCCAAAGCAAAAAACAATCTTCTTGGCTATGCTTTCTGCTCTAGGCTTTGGTCCTCATTTCATTCAATTCATGAACATGCTTTTTGCGAATGCTTTTGTTTGCATAACCATTAATGGCCATCAATCTCAATCCTTCAGTTTGTTTCGCTCTATTCATCGGGGTTTTCCGCTGGCTCCTTCTTTGTATGTTCTTCCTGCTGAAGATTTTGGCTATCTTTTGGCTCACTCCATTTCCCACAGGCTTGTTCGGGGAATTACCTTGCCCAATTCTTCGACCCAACTTTTCAATGACCATTTCATTGATGATTCCTTCCTCACTTTGCTAGAAGAAGAGGATAATGTCAAAGCTGCCCTCGATTGTCTTGAGACCTTTTTCTTGGCCTTTGGTTTTGCTATTTAGTGGCATAAGTCTCAATGTTACCATCAATTCACTCTTCCCAGTCCTCTCTGGATTTAGCAATATGGTTGGAAGTGGATTGCTCAAGGGGAAATCTTCAGATTCCTTCGCATCCCTTTCGCTTTTCAGGCCTCCTCTATAGACTTATGGCAAGCTATTCTTTCTCATATTGAGCAGAAGTTGGCTTTTTGGATCACCAAGCTACTTTTGCTGGTTGGCAAGTTCCAAGGGTGCTCTGAAATTCTGGCAACGACTCATGTTTATAATTCTTCATGTTGGGCCCCTTCCAAGGCCTCTTATGTGAAGCTTGAGAAGTTGCTCAAAGAATTTATTTTGGCCTCTTCTGAGTCTCATAGAGGTTTTCATTGTGTTACTTGGGAGTTTTGTTACCTCCCCAGAGATTCGGGTGGGCTAAGCCTTCTGGCCACTTAAAGATAGGGGATTGCTCTTTGTGTCAAGTGGATCATTCATGCCCTCACCGGTAATAAGGCGTCATAAATTCTCCTCAGACATCATATCTCTGTAGAATATCTCGTTTGCATACCATCTTGGAAAGGGATTGGATTCCATACCCTTCTCATTATGAATGAGCTTGTTTAGATTGTGGGCACTTTTGTTGCCAAAAGCATTTGGTGTGCCTGGGAAGTTGTTAAGCCCTGGCTCCATTGGAATGGCTTGGGTTTCAAAGATGGATTATCTTTCAATCATCAAAATGTACGGTGGTTTTCTTTTTTTTCCCTAATCTGGGTTGTCCTCTGGCCATGTTGCCTTGGCTTAAGGCTCTCAGATTTCATAAAAAGGGTATCCAGTCTCTTGAAGACTTGTTTTCTAGACCAACGATGAGTCTTATGTCGTGGGGATATTTTAAAGCCAAGTTTGGCTTATAAAATCATGACTAGAAAAAATTTGAAGGCTTGATCAGTGCCATTTTGGCTGATATGCTTCATAAAGTTGGTATTCATTTCGCTAAGCCTTGGTGGAAAGACTAGACGTGGGGTCTAGACACCCCACTCAAAAACTACAAGCCCCAACTTGGTTACCGATGGCTTTTGCCTCATTATCCGATGATTAAAAATTTGAACCAGAGGTGGCATCTTCAATCCCTAGTGTTTGTTTGGTACTAAAGATTTTCTAATGTGTGGTCTGCCATTGTTGAGCCCAAGCTTTCCCACCTTGCTTGGTGTATTATTTTCCAAGGTTTACCAGTGGGGTCTCGACTTACCAATATGGGATTTCATGACCCTCATTGCCCTTTTTACGGGCAACCTGAGTCTTTTAAGCACCTCTTTTGGTTCTACTCCAGAGCTTAACGGTTATGGAATTGGATTCATGATTTCTTTCGGCCCTTCCAGCCTGAGCCTTTCTCTTGGCATATGGTGTTGTTGAACGACTTTCCTCATCTTCCCTAGAAGTATACCTAGATTTGACACACTTTCAAGGTGGAAATCCTCTTCTGTATTTGGAAAGATAGAAATTCCTACATTTTTTCTCATAGCCAAATTGATAAACATGTTTTGTTTTATTCTAAAACTATTATATGTTCTAATGTGATATTACAGATTCAAGTGCAAGCTAACAGAGTTGCACTTGAGGTGGCTCATCTTCAGAAGCTTCTGGCCCACTAGGGGAATGCCCCTTGCACCGTTGCTCGTGTGCCATCCTCTCCTACTTCCTCCTGGGGTCATTCGCCTTTGCACGGTTGGTGGTGGGGGAGGAGTGGCTCTGCCAAGGACTCTCAAGCTTGCCCCTATTCACAGGCCCCTCCTCGTAGTGGCTCGCGTCCTTGTAGACGATCACCCTTCCCTCCTCCTCGGGCTGACTTGGGGTGACCTTCTGGAGGAGTGTCTAGAGGTGGCGGTGGTGCTTCTGATTGGCCCTCTGGCAGAGCTTCTGGTTGGCTGATCAGCTCTTCCAAATGGTTTTCGCGGCTAGATCTGGTGATTTCTCCCACTTGGCGAGAAGATAAAGATGACTATGGTTGGGATCCCTTGATGTCACTTTGGACCCTAATGTTGTATGGGGTACGTCGGATGACAAGGATCCACAACCCTCTACTGGCACTGCTATGGCCGCTTAAGTGAATTTTTATATTGTTTTTTTTATCATGCTTTATGTTTTTTGGGCGTTGCCCATGTGACTATCGGTTTGTGCCTTCTTACCACCCAAACATTTTTTTTTGTGAATGTGTATTTATCTTTAATTGATAGATATAGATGCCTTTTCAACAAAAAATAAGAGCTACTGATTTCTAGTTTTGCATTGACCTTTTTCTAATTGTATTTATCATGGTCTAAGAGTTTCTTTAAATTTCAAGTCTCCCTATTTTGATCTTAAGGAATAAATTGAGACTGAAAATCAAGGCCTATAGCTCAACCTCATTATTTGTTCCTCTATTTAGGGGCTTTGATGATTTACATATTGTTTGTCCTTTTCAATTTCTTCTAATGCATCTACCCCCCACAATGCCTAAATTGCCTCTCGAGGCACCATTGAAGTTCAACTTAAACTACTCTTTTTGTGGTGGATGTCATTTGGTTGTGCTTTTTTTTTTTGAGTTTGGACACCCCTAGGTCTGATGACGAGGGGAGGCCGTAAACTGAACCATCTCTTCAACATAATATTATCCCATCCTACAATCATATTTTCTCTATTTTGTTCCACCACCTTGTAGTTTACCACCTCTACTATAGATGCCTCCACCTTATTTAAAAATGAGGGGATGCTCATTTCCTTGTCTTCAAATATCCTTTAGTTGTGCTCTTTCCATAATTCCCAAATGAGTAGTGATGGACTTATTAGCCAAAGGCATGAGAAGGAAGCTAATTTGTTCAAATTTGGCCAAACTTTGAAGAGGTTCATGATGTCATTGGTTAGGGTTCTAATCCATTTGAGCTTTGCACATAACCATCTCCAACATTCCTATGCAAATTCGTATCCCAACAATAAATGATCTACATTTTCTTCTGAGCTTCTACATAACGAGCATCTAAATGACCCATTGTAACCTATTTTGGTGAACTTTTTTGCTGTTAAAATTTTCTTTTATAGAGCTACCCATGCAAAAGAACCAACCTTAGGCAAGTAATATTTATTACATTATATATGTGTTGGGATCTCTGTTCTAACCTCATTATGCTCTAACAATATATAACCATCTCTTGTGTTGTATTGGCCCAACTTCACCCCATTTCATTTGATTGTATCCCAACCTTCCCTAGTTGAGATGCTCTTCTACTTTAGAATACTCCCCAAAGAGTCCTCCTTAGTTAGGATATCTAAACCCTCCAAATATCTCCACTTCCATACTAAAATACCCTCTTGCTATACTACTTCGAGATAGTCTCTAACCTTTGGCCCCTACAAACGCTTTAGCAACCACTTTGACTAATTCAATTATGCCTTTCTTCCCAAGAAAGGAAATCCTCCCCAAGGGTCCTCTCAAAAGAGGGTAATCCTCCTATTATGGATATCCTAGTTTGGGTAGTCTGTTACAATTGATATGCATTTCCTAATAAAGTTCCATAATCTAGAACCTTGTGGGAGACTTCTTGTTGTTAGTATTTTAGTTGGGCCTTGGCTATCCAAATACTTGGTTTACAAAATTTTGACCCATTTTAGCTATGGTAGTTCAAACATTTTTCATTCTAGCTTTGTCCTAGGGGCTTTGTTTTGAGATATATGTTGTTTAAGACCAAACTCCCCTTCACTCTTTGGTGTGCATACCTTATCTCATGCTATTAATGCTACTCTATATTTTTCTACATTACCTTGCCAAAAGAATTTCCTCATTTTTTGGTTTAACATTTGAATTGCTCTAGAGGGTAATGTTAGGCATGACATGAGATAAATTGGTAATGCTAAAATTACCACTTTCATTATTCTTCCCATAAGATCCCATAATTTGTTTGTTCTGAGTTCTTTATCTAGAGGATGCCCAAGGTATGCACTTGGAAGAGTTCCCATCCTAAAATTTAGAACCCTTACTATTTCTTATTATTTTTGGGGGTTGGTTAAGAAGAAGATCTTTAATTTGGCATGTTAACCACCTTTCCTAAAGCTTGGGAATAAGTTTCCAAGATTTTTTTCATTTGTTTCACCTCTTTCCTCTTTCCATCTCCAAACAAAATAGTGTCATTAGTAAATTGCTATTGAGATATGATTGGAAGGTTGCTAGTTATTTGGAAACCTTATAATGTTCCAATTTCTAAAGCTTAGGTTATAGTCCTTCCTAATGTGTCTACCATTATAATGATATAGTCATTTCTAAGTGTCTACCATTATAATGAACAAAAAGGGAGATAGTAGGTCGTCCCCCTACCTAAGTCCCCAAGATACCTCAAAGAAGCCTTCCAGAGAGTCATTGATAAGAACATAATGCCTCAGTGGCTAAAAGGACCTTAAAGAGAAATCTCCAATCTACTTGATCATATGCTTTCCTTATATCCAATTTTACTAGCATATTTTGTTTGCCCCTCTTATAGATTGAATGAATAGCTTCTTGTGTAGTAATGACCCCATCTAGAGCACAAACCCAATTTGTTCTTCTACTATAATCTATGGCAAGATTCTTTTAAGTCTATTGGGAATTGATTTTGCCAATATCTTGTAAAGTGCATTGCATACCGATATAGTTCTACACTCATCTAATGACATAGCTTGTTCTTTCTTAGTAATTAAAGCAATTAATGCATTATTTACATCCCTCGGTAGTGTATCCTTTCAAGAATCATCTATTTCTTTTGCTACTTCCATTTCAATTATATATCCAACATTTATGATAAAAACTAGCTGGAAATCCATCTAGACTTGGAGCTTTGTCCGGATGGAGTTGTTTCACTACTTCCTTTATTTATTATTCTATGAATGGTTCCAATAATTTTTTTTTTCAAACAATTTGAAACCAATTTGGGTATTCTCTCCACTATTTGGTTTTGCTCTCTTAAATTTGTTCCTTCCCAATTATTAGAGAGATTCTGAAAGTAATCCACCATTTCTCTTTTGATTATCTTAGGGTCCTCTATTATTGCACCCTCTGCCAATTTCATTTTTCTTATCATGTTTATATTTTTGTGAATTCTAGTGGCATTGTGAGAATATATAGAGTTTTTGTCCCCATATTTTAACCATGTCTCTCTAGAATTTTGCCTCCAAAAGATTTCCTCCTTGGAAAGAACCTCCCCATATTCTTTCATAAGTTGTTTTAAACAAGGTATCTTCCTTGATCCATCCCTAATATGATCACTTCCTCATTAAGCTCCTAAATTTTCTTCTCTATTTATTTCTTAACCTCAAATATATTTTTGAAGTGACTTTTGTTCCATTGCTTCAATTGTTTTTTCACATATTTTAGTTTTGCCACTAGAAAAAAACATTTTTGGTACCTGATTGAGCTTCTTCTTTCCACCATAATTCTATCTTGTTCAAAAACTCTAGATCCTTCATCTACATGTTTTCGAATTTAAATGGGCATCTATCTGGGCTCTTGTCCCCCATTATTTAGAGTTGTATTGGATAATGATTTGAGCCTAAGACTATAGTGATGTTACATTCAAAGGAGATAGGTTTTATACTCAAGTCCCCTCTATATAGAAATTTGTCTAGTTTTTCTATATATTATTGAAACCTAGCCTTTGGTTTTTCCATGTGTAGATCTCGTTTTTCATATGGATCTTTGCTAGATGGTTTCTCACCACAAATTCTTCAAAATCTACTTGTAACTAATATTTCCGTTGTATTCCTCCTAATTTGTCTTGTCTATGTAAAATAGCATTAAAATTCCCACTTATTATGTGGAATTTATTTGGGTGGGTAGCTATAAATTTCTCTAATTCCCTACAAGTTTCTTTTTCTTAATGCATGAGGTTGGGCCATAAACATTTTTCAAAACAAACTAAAAAATCATAAATAGACTTCTTACCTTGAAGCTCAACCAATGTTTGTTATCTACCCTCTTCTCTACCTGCATTGAATGGGGTCTCTGAAATATAGCTATCCCTCTAGAGGCACCCTCAACTTGCACCTTCTCAAAATTCCATAATTTCATTTTTTTATTGAAAATGCTCTACTTCTTCATTGGCCAATGTAGTCTCTTTCAGTGTATACACATTTGCATTTGAGATCTTCATCTGGCGCTTGACCAAGCACTTTTTGTTAGGGTAATTTAGGCCCCTAACATTCCATAAAGAGATCTTCATGGCTCTTTGGGAATAGTTTTCTCTTCCCATATCTCAACATTCTACTAATTTTTAATTGTTCGTCTGCTTCTCCTTCTTGGAAAATTTCTTTTATGGTATTTCTCCCCTTTTCCTTCCCTTCCTCGCAATTCGAAGAAATATTTGAAGATGTTTTTTTGACTAATTACCAGTTTTCCTATTGGATCCATAACTATTGTGGATTCTATCTCCTTTCCTTGATTCTTGATCGAATGCCTTGTCTCAATGATTTCACACTCCCTTTCTTTTAGGGTAATAGGGTTTCCTACCAATAGGCTTTCCATCAAGTTGTTGATATCCCTTTCTTTCCTTGGAGTGTCCATGAACCAAATCGTGTTTGTTATTCCAAACAGATCGCATACCACCTCCAAATTAATTTGTGGCATTTTCATCAATTTTGTAGCTATCAATGTTCTCAAGTATTGCATTGATTAGGTTTATTTCTTCATCTTCTACTTCCTTCCTTTCGCTTCCTTTTTTCCTTTTTGGCATTTCCTTTACTTCCATGGGTGATGATGCTAGTTGGGTTGGCTCCACTATTCTATTGCTGAAGTGAACGACTCCTTCCTAAGATTCTTCCCCAAAGATCTTGTTCCACTACCTTCCATTTCTAATCTAGGAGTGAATCCAATTCAATCTTCAATTTCCACCTTCCCGATTCAGTTATTATTTTGATCTCCTCCCAACAGTGTAAATTAAATCCATCTCAACACAATTTATGATATAAACCCCAAAGCCTCCATTTGTGAAATTATCATCTTCTTTAATGAAGGTTTCTAAGGCTTCCTTGATTATTTTCAAGGATTCTTCATTCCGATACTCATATGGAAAATTATATAATCTTACTTGCATCGGGGTTTCACCCATTTCTTGCATCAATGGGTTGACATTTGGTACCCACTCCTTGATGAAAAAACCCTATACCATCCATCATTAATGCCCCTTTTCCTAGAATTTCATTTTTTTCCTTTACACATTCACATTTAATCAACAAAAATTCTTTTAGTATTATCTTGATTTTCACCTCTGGCCCTCCTATTTCTTCCCACCATTTTTGGATCTTTGTTCTGTTTGTCTATTTTCCTGTCCATTTACAAAGAAGGCCCTCTCCTTGTTGTTGCCTTTCATTCTTTGGAATTTATTACAATAGCCTTGCTCTTGGGTGGGTTTCTTGGCCATCTCTGCCCCTCATTTTTTTCAAACTTCCTATCATTCGTGACCCATTCTCCTATAAACTAAGGGTTGTATCCTCTCCTGTGCCAATGCCCTACTCCTTTTTTCTGTTGTCTCCTATTGAATGATGCAAGAGCGACTTTATTCTAAGAATGTAAACCTAAAGGAATTCTATTTGCCCCAATAGCAATGAGATTCATTCTCCATCCTTGACTTTATTCTAAGAATGTAAACCTAAAGGAATTCTATTTGCCCCAATAGCAATGAGATTCATTCTCCATCCTTGCTACCCATGTGATCTTTCCTCCTTCCTTGCCGCCTTCCAAGGAGCTTCTCTCCAATCTTCTCAATTCTATTTGCCCCAGTGGTAATGAGATTCATTCTCCATCCTTGCTACCTGAGCAATCTTTCCTCCTTCCCTACTACCTTCCAAGGAACTTCTCTCCAGTTTTCTCATTTTGCTTTGCTTCAACTTTCGTGCACCTTTTTTTCTACTAGAATAAGGATAAGTTTAAAACACTTTTTCCAAACTAAGGCTAGCTTAATTTGGAGAGTAAGCAATCTCAATTGTTGACGTGGTAGAGAGCGACCCTGCGAGGTTTGAACCTTGATTGATGATACTATAGGCAAAAAGGCCCACCATCACACCATAGGATCTCCCCCTAGGACAAATACTATATTATGATGCATGCTTTATGCTATTTATTTCTCAAAAATTATTTTGATCTTATTTTTAGTGTCTTAACTTTATTTTAATATATAATACACTTTTATATTTATCAAATATTTGATTGTTTATAAAAATAAAAACAATCAATATATTATATATAACTATTCTAATCATATGCATGCATATGTTTCAATTTCTAAACTATTACTGTTCTATATATAAACATTCATAACTTACAAATAATTGTAAAAACATACTTACAATAATTCACAAAATTACCCTAAATGGTAATTGAGGGCCTACAAATTGACACCCTAGATAATATGGTCAAATACTGCAAATTACTCTTACCAACTATATTTCTCTATAAGTAAAGGAGTGTCATCTTCAGGTTGTTTTTCTTTTCTTGTAACTTCGGGTCTTGCCAAAGAAAAATGTTAAAGGTCCCGATCAGCTTCAACAAATCAAAGAACAAACGATGCAATTTCAAAATTGTAATAAATTTGACCAAAGTCAAAAAGTGCTTTGATTGATGAAATGACTGTTTTGTTTTCTTTCAATACTGTTATATATTTATGAATAGATTCAATTATGTTTATCCTTCAGCTACCTGTTGGTATCTCCAATTCATTAATAATTACTTTATTCAATAAAAAAAATTAAAAAAGAGAGTTCCAAAAACAAATCAGAGCCACAATTTTAACTTTAACTTAGTTGAAATTTCCACGACACATTTCTATCAAATAGAAATTACAAACATGTTTAGAATGTTTATCCAGTTAAAAAATACCCCATTTGGAATCCTTGCTCTTGATGAAATCTTGGGTGCAAATAGATACAGCCACTCAAATGCTTGATCTATGGTGGGGGCCCAAGAAAAAGCTAGCTGCCATGAGTGGCCAAAAGATTACAAAATATCCGGCTTTCGCTCCTTTTTAGGTATTTAGAAATTTGGAACTAATGTACAGATGCGTGCTGCTGTAAGCTATGAATTGGGCCCAATCTTGGACAGCACATAGCTGCACTTTTTTTTTTGTCTTTTCTGTGTTTGGGCGTCATTGCTTCATATATGCTAAGTCTGTAAAGCCCATTTGACCCTCTTCCTCCTCCTTGAAAAGTGCATCTTTGAACAGCAGAAAAGCCAATTATTCCACTTGGAAATAAATAAATGTGCCTCTCACATGGGTAATGGATGATCCAAAACTGAACCCAACTATGCATTGCCACGCAACTCCATATGCTTCATCAAATTTCTGTGTGGCCACAAATCAAAGAAGATAATGCAATCCATTAAAGCCCCGCAATTGAAGAAGTTCTTTTTAGGAAAACTTTCATTCCTGATTCACTTCAAGCAGAAAAATCTTGAAACATCTGTAATTAAATCTTAAGCCAGTAAGATACTGAAACATAAACTAAATCAGTTAGTAATTTTTATAATCAGTTAGGGAAGAAGAATTGCAAACATAAGCTACATCAATTTTCCTTGCAACCCTGTGCTGATAAGCAAAAACATGTCAACTGCCAAAAACACTATTATTTTATTCTTCTGTACTGTGTTTGGATAAAAATGGGGTAACAGTTCGTCCTCATTACAAAATATACTCTGAAAACTCTTGAAAGAAGCAAACTTAAAAAAAATTAACACTATAATTCAAGCTCTTCTCGCAATCCAACTTTGTTAGAAAGCTTTCAATATTGATAGAAAGGTGAACAGAAAGAACATAACAGGACTCAATCAACTGAAAAAACACAGTGGGAAAACAGAATTGTGAAGCTTCATAATGAATGGTTCCAATTGCTGAAGTTTTGCCAAAGGTATGCCCGATTGATCATGGATGAAGCAGGCTTGAGACCAACCAATCTGAAATTTGAGTGCGTTATTCTTGGAAAACGAAGAGGACCATTCATATAAATCAGTATTCATGAAATATGTTAATACAGACTGAACTACAACTTTCAAAGCTCAGTAAACCATTCATGAGAGGTGAATTTTGACTAGTAAAACACTGAATCCTAGAAACAGTATCACAACTACCACCAAAAAAATTATTTCCCCCCTTTCAAGAAGTCCATTTAGTAATCTTTCCAAACAGATGTGTTACAATAAGAAGAAAAAATGGAAACTTTTGAAGCTTCAGACCTGGAATTTTCAGAAATTATTGACAAATGGAATCAATTTAGGCATAAAATCTGAAGACTAATTGAGTAGAACCAAACCTTCTTAATGAAACGAGCAATGGCTTCGTATTCAGTAACTTCGTGCAAATCGAGAGCTTCGCAGGCACATAACAGGGCATAATCTTGCATTTTTTGCGACATGTCTGTTTTCCCAATAAGTGCTCTGCCTTCCAACATCTTCACAGCTCACAACCCTTCCTCAAAAATTCACAGCTCAATTGTTTGAATGCTCCAAAAGCAAACTATTCAATTCTCAACAAATCCTTGCTCGAAATTGAGCTCTTAACGTTGCTTAAATACAAAATTTCTAGATCTCTCTAGTGAAAGCTTTAATGATTAAACACAGTTATTGCGAGAATTTTGAAAAAGATAAACGAAGTTATGCAAGAATTATGAGCTTAAAAGGCAATTGTTTGCTTATTATTTTAAACAGCAAGCTATTTATTTTCAGCTTTGGAAATTACCGGTCAAACATGTGATCCAAAATTCAAAACTGTATAAAAAAAAGGAGAGTTTTATTTTCAAATGTAAAGTGCAAGAGTCCAACCTGGAATGCGATTGTCTGTGCCCTACTTTTTGTTGTTGTTTTTCACCTTAATTTACTTACTCACATTTGTCATTGCCTTCTAACAAAATAGATTGTATGGCACATCGAGAAGTTTCTAGAATATAATATTTTGGGCTGTAGAATGGAATTTGTCATGGGTGAATTTTTTTGTGGTGAATTTTTCTGCAGTGAATTTGTCCAATGTCAATATTTCGATCATTCAGATTATTAAAAAAAAAAATTACGAGGGTAAAAGTAGAATGTTTGAAGGGAGTGATAATAAGGAGCAAGGAGCAAAAAGATTACAGAACAGTAGTGGACAATTAGCAACAAAATTGAAGGAGCTGAAACTACAATGATAGGGCAAATAGCAACACAATTGAAGGAGCTGAAACTACAATGATAGGGCAAATAGCAACACAATTGAAGGAGCTGAAACTACAATGATAGGGCAAATAGCCCAATGATCATAATAGATCAGTGTTATCAAGACACTTTGAAGTCCAAATGCTTCAAGGAGTAGTAAACAGCCCCTTCTGATGGACTCTTAAAATAGATTTCCTTCTTGGTTGGATTCCCTATGTTGACAACCTCTCTTGAACTAGAAAGGAGCAAAGGATAGAGCTTCTCATCCAAATGCTTCACCTTATTTATGGGCAGTTTTCATGTGGCATTCAAAGGGCTAGAAGCAACTTGGGTCTCCTCAAAAACCCTCCTTTACTCATCTTTCTTCTCTTGACAAATCTCTTTTGGTAACTCTCTTGATTGGGTCCTACTTCCCTTGATAACAAGGGGTTGAGAGGGTTTCCCATGTTCTTTTTTCCTTTATAATATATGCAAGCTCTTATTGCTCGGACATTTCCCTTTACATGATCAAATTTGAGGCAATTGTGACAAACACCTATGGACTCTTTGAAGACAATATGTTGCATCTATTCGCCCTAGAGTATATGAAAAATACACTCTACAAAATGTAGTCACATATTACAATAGGATGAATCAACAGTTTTGAAGGCTATTTTGATTATCCTTTTTACAATGTTTATAAATGAAAATGGAAATATAAAGTATTTTATTACAAAGCCATATATCCAACTATAATAAGCTAGTGAAATTATCTCTCTACACACTAAGAATTACAACTTAATTTATACAGGAATAGGAAGTACAAGTCTTGAAGATAACTGTGTAGCTTGCAGAAGGTCTTGACCATGGACACCAATGCATTCAAATATCCTTATGTCACACTGTCGTTTCACACAAATGCAAAATGTGAAACACAAAATGTCCATATTTAGCTCCTACACACAAACAAAAACAAGAAATTTATAGAACAAAAGGATATTCTTATACTCTAAAATTGATAATGAGTCTAACTACTAAAATGGAAAATAATGAAAAGAGAAAAAGTTTGAAAGATAAAACTAGATTGAGCTTGTCAAGTCTCTACAAATAGCCTACACATACAAAGAAAATAGAAAAATGTTTTTGATTTGGTTGTTTTGGGGCTTGCCTCAGTTCGACCCCCATTTTGGTATTTCTACCCACATAACAACATATTTTTATAATAATACTTGAAGAAATGCAAGTATGATAACTTCAAATAAAAATAATGTAGCTTGTAAAAAAATGATTTAATAATAAAATACAAACACTTGAGATTATCAAATACTAACACACAATGAAAAGCGTGAGAAGAAAGGAAACAACAAAATGGAATGAAATCATCTCGAAGCCTTTTGAAAAACCTCCAAGATAAAACTTGTTATCTCAAGATTGTTGTTCCACACAATCCTATGAAGAAGGTAGTGCAAAATCCTCAAGAGAGTAACATATAAAGTGAAGAATAGCTTGCTGTAAAAATGGAAGAGCTTCTTCAACGACCATGAGAGTTGAACACAGGAGAGAGTGAAAAATCAACCTTCATTTTTTTTCAAAATAACAAGCCAAGTCAATTTTGTTCAACATGACTACATGTAAGATGTTATGCTCAAAAACATTATAGGAAGATAATGCTCCAACATCCATTGGAATCATAAAATTTTGTAAGAAACTAGTGTGTTGTGTGGATGTCCGTGTGGAGTGCTCCCATCCAAAAAAATCCAGATTTAGAGAACTGAGAACATTATAAACTTAGCTGAAATAGACACTTCAGGTGCTACCATTTTGAAATTAGAACATTTAATATCCAGGGCTAAAGGGATGGCACCATATATTGTGAAATTGTAAGGATATGCAATTTTAAAAACTACACACCCATCTTGGAGGAAAAGGTGATTATTGAAGGGAGAATCTTGTTCACCTCCATAATGATATAATATCTAACAAACAAAAATTATTTATTGGATTTGGTGACTACATCCATTACCAAAAGTTGGCCAAAAGAATTTGCAATGCCTAACAAGTCGACTTTCTTTCTTAGGTTCAAACCTTGGTGCTCATTTCTTGAGTAACTTATGTGCATTTCCAAGAAATCATAGTCAACTCAAGAGGATATGTATACAATCTTCATATAGTAAAAGAAAAAAAGGAAGCCTTCCTTATTGTTTAAATCTTTAGATGACATGTAGGGTTCCATTTTCACTAAGCTTAAATTCTAAAAATATCAATATTAGGCCTAACCCCTAGAAATTTACTAACAAGAAATGCACAACTTTCAACATTGCTCTATCAACAACAAAATCAAGGATATGCAAATAAAATCCCTTACTATCTCTAATTGAAGATGAGGGAATAGTAGAACGGGAGGCCATTGAGCCCTTAGCTACATCCACCCAAGATTTGACTATTTTTCTATCCCCTAAAATAACAATCTTAGACACTAGACTAGAAACACTATTGGGCAATGCCTGAGTAAAAAGACTAGAAATAGACAACAAAGAAGTCACCATAAGTTATGAGTAGCTCAAAGGAGTTGAGGAATAGGGGGAAAATAAGTCACTCAAATAACTACTTACATGAAAGAGCAATGCCCATAGTAACATTGGGCCCCTTAGAAGAGTCTAAATCCTCAATTGCAAATAAAAGGAACCTACACTTAAGTCCCTATGTAGAGATTCCTCCCTTTGGAGCATGATCACTCACAATAGAATCAACCAAGGAAGGAAATTTAGATGTAGATGAAACACTAGACAATCCTGAGAAGGAAAGCTTGGATCTCCTTAAGCATGTGCCTACGACATTATGATGAGCCTCAACTCATAGATCCACAAGCCTTTCTTCTTCCTCTTTGTACCAAGAGCTTCTCCATTGGTCTTATGTCTCCCATGTAGAAAAACTACAACTGTCTTTAATCATTGTCTTTAACATCCTCCTCCAAGCAACTCCACTCTACACTATTTAAAAAATTGCTCCTCCTACTCATTTCATTTTTATCACTTGATAATTACATTATTTAGATGAAATGCATGATTTATTCTTGAGATGAAAAAATCTTGGTTTATTATTTTATTTATAAAGTACCATAAATTAGATACTTGTGATTGTGGTAATGAATTGAATGGTGATTGTATGATAATATATTTATGGAAAATAAACAACCTTGTAGATATCAATGTAGGCTAATTAAATTGTAATGCTAAATAAAATTGACTTATAATATAGAGTCAATATTGATATTGATAAATAAAATAAATAATTTTATTCTAGATTCAATGTTGATGTGATTGTGACAATTTGTGTAACATGATTTTTTATTTCATTAGGACTTTGAAATATGTTAGGTGACTATTCTCAAATCAAAAAATTGTGACTTGTTATCCATGACATAGATGGAAATGATCACAATTTTTTTTTAAATGGTTCACCTTGCCTCTGTATATCTAATTTTATAATAAAGGGATTGCTAATGTTAAAAAACACATTTGAGAATATTTCAAGTGAGGATTATGCTCTCCTCAATCAAAACCCCGAGTAAACTAATTTTAAAACTTGTGAATAAAGATAAAAAGAAAACATGTTATACATTTATCTATCACTAAGTATGTAGATTGTGATGCAGAAATGGATGCTTAAATATGCTTCTTGAATGATGATACAAGTAGTGAGTGAGAGCTAAAATAAATCTATATCTAGATGTCTAAAATGAATGTTTTTTTCCTTTTATGCAACACACTAGAATAAATTCTAAAAAATTGTGTGCTCAATTCAATAGGAAAACTAGTTGGAAAGGGACAAATTAGGCCTTATAATAAAATTTAAATCTAAAAACATGGGGGTTGATTTCATATTGTGGGAGAAAACCAAGTTTGGTTTCACAATGCAAAATCAAGATAGGTAATATATGTTGAGAAATATGTCTCAACCTTGCAAGCCTTTTCCAAGAAAATTACAGAATTTGTTTGTGGCAGTTTTCCACATGTTTATGCATTGGAAAAAGGTGTATGAGTTGTTAAGAGGTGCCTTGTCCTTAGTAGAATATAGGAGGGCCATTTTTAGAGCATAGTTAATTTGTTTTATGTCTTTTATGGGGGTCTAAACTAGAGGACAAAATTATGGACGGGATTACTATTTTAACCTGGTTGTTTTTCCATCTTGGAAATGTAAATGTCAAAAATGGGCAACATGTGGCATGGTGGTTAAGCCCATGGTTTTGTAAAACCACAAATGGTTTCCAGGTTGTAAATCACTATATAAAGAGGGCTTGGGGAGGAGTTTGTAAAAATGGAGTTTTGTTTGCAAGGCTGGGTGCTAGAAGGATGCTAGTGGTGTCTCTCCAAGCTTGAGTTGAGGTCATGCTCTTGTAAGAACTTGCATTGCAAGTGTATTGTAATCTTCTTTGATTTGATAATACATTATGCAGGTTTCAGAGGGTGGGGTTTTTCTCCCGTAAGGGTTTTCCCCACGATAATCATTGTCTTATGTGTTCATTGTTTTATTCATGTTCTTGTATGTTTCTTGAGATTCCTGTAATCAGTTAAGTTGAAATTTGCATATTTGTTCTCTCAAGATTAGCGTAGGAAGCGATTCCGCACACCTTTGCTTCCTTACAAGTGGTATCAGAGCCTGGCTAGTTTTGGTTCTGTTTGTTGGGTACAGGGTTTTTTGAGCTAATCAAGGTTTGAGTGGGAGTTTGTGTAGAGTATTTCATTTTTTGTATTGCAGGATCATAAAGATGGCAAGCATGTCGGGGAGGATTGATGTAGAAAAGTTTTCTGGCACAAACTTTGAGATGTGGAAGCTGAAGATGGAAGATCTGTTGATTGATCGGGATCTATGGGATGCGGTGGATGAGAATAACCTAAGGCCTACAGATCCGACTTTAGCTGCACAATATGATGTGATGGACAGAAAAGCTAAAGGTCTCATAAGATTGTGTCTTGCAGACTCAATTCTGATTAATGTGCATGAAGAGTCTACCGCGAAGAAGCTTTGGAAGAAGCTAAGTGAGATCTATCAAGCGAAATCACTTGTTAACAAGATTTTCTTGAGGAAGAAATTGTATTCCTTGAGAATGGAAGAAGGTGGACGAATTCCTGAGCATCTGGAAAGTTTCAATATGTTGGTGACTCAGTTGACCTCAGTTGGGGTAGCGATGGATGAAGAAGAAAGGTGTCAAATCCTACTATGTTCATTGCCAGATTCATGGGACAACCTTGTCATGGCCATAGGGAGCACTTCTATTGTCTTGAAGATGGAGGATGTTGTTGGTTCTCTACTTTCTGAGGAGATGAGAAGGAAGGTCTCTCTGAATGCTAAAGAGGCTTTGAGTGTTCAAGGAAGACCAAAGGAAAGAGGCAAGAACGAAAAGCAGCATGGCCGTTCTAAGTCCAAGAATAAGGGGAGATCAAAATCCCCTGGTAAGTCCAAGGTGATATGTTGGAATTGTGGTAAATCTGGACACTTCCGAAAGGATTGCAAAGAGGAAAAGAAGAAGAAGAAAAAGAAGCAAGATTCTGATTCTGAGTCCGAGAAGGAAGATGGAGACGCTTTTATCGCAGCCTTGGCCACTCATGCAGGTGATAATGCATGGTTAATAGACTCAGGTGCATCTTTCCACATGACTCCTAATAGAAACTGGTTTAGTAAGTATGAAAATTTTGATGGTGGTAAGGTGTATTTGGGTGATAACTCTATTCTTGATATTGTTGGCCATGGAAGTATTCGTGTAAAATTTTCTGATGGTAGAATTAGAAGATTTGATGGTGTCTTGCATATCCCGGGACTAGCAAGAAATTTGTTATCTGTTAGTAAACTAATAGATGTGGGTGTGCATGTACAGTTCTCTGAAGCAGGTGTGAAAATGGTAAGAGGTGCTATGGTAATAGCAAGAGGAAGCAGATTGGGTACACTGTACCAGCTTGATGCATGCACGGTTGAGTGCAATAGTACTTCTAATAAGATTGTGAAAAAGACTACTCTGTTGGAAAAGGAGAGGTTTTCTCTTTCAACAAATGGTCGTGGTTTTTGGGTACCCAAGGGTGCTCTGTCTACCGAATCAAAGTTGTCTGCAGAGAAGACCATGTTATGGCACCAAAGACTTGGCCACATAGGTGAGAAGGGTCTACGGACCTTGAAAAATAAGAATCTTGTTGATGGGTTAAATGATTGCAATCTTGAATTTGATTTTTGTGAGCATTGTATTTATGGAAAACAAAACCGCATTCAGTTTTACTCCAGTTCTCATAAGTCTTCATGTATATTGGATCTGATCCATTCAGATGTATTTGGTCCAGTTGATGTTCCATCTATTGGTAAATCAGTTTATTATGTCTCTTTCATTGATGATTTCAGTAGAAGAACATGGGTTTATTTTCTTAGGAGTAAAGCTGAAGTTTTCAGTCGTTTCAAAGAATTTAAAGCAATGGTAGAGTTGCAGACTGGAAAGAAAATAAAATGTTTGAGAACTGATAATGGCGGTGAATATTGCTCTAATGATTTTGATACATTTTGTAAAGATTGTGGTATTAAAAGACAGAAGACAACTCCGTATTCTCCACAACAGAATGGAGTTGCAGAAAGAATGAACAGGACCCTGATGGAGAAGGCTAGGAGTATGTTGAGTGGTGCTGGACTAGAACAAAAGTTCTGGGCTGAAGCTGTAGCCACTGCCTGCTACCTGATAAACAGGTCTCCTACATCAGCTCTTGTTGATAAAACGCCAATGGAAGCGTGGTCGGGCCACAAGCCTTCACTTAGACATCTGAGAGTTTTTGGTTGTGAGGCATATGCTCATGTGCCAAAGGAGAAGCGGACAAAATTGGATAACAAAGCTGTTAAATGTATTTTCATCGGATACAGTTATGGTGTGAAAGGATACAAGCTTTGGGATCCTGTTGCACAAAAGGTATTTTATTCTAGAAGTGTTATTTTTAGAGAAACTAAGCCTTCTTTTGTTACAGCGCAGCCAAAACAAATAGAAGAAAAGGAAGATGTGATTCAACTACCTGCTACACCAGAGAAAGTTGAATCGAGGCCCTTAGAAAGACAAGAAGTCGAGGAGAGCTCTACGAGTTCTGAATCATCAGAGGAAGAAGAGGTACCTGAACCTGAACCTGATAATGAACCAGATCTTGCTCGAAGGTCTACTAGACAAAGGAAACCACCTGAAAGGTATGGGTATTCTCCTGATGATTGGAGGTGTATATTTGCTTTGAATGCTAACATCGATGAACCAAGATCTGTAGAAGAGGCTCTTGGTATGAATGATTCAGAGTCCTGGAAAATAGCCATGGATGAAGAGATGGCAACTCTTAAGAGGAATGATACATGGGACCTTGTACCATTGCCTGAAGGACGGAAACCTGTTGGTTGTAAATGGGTGTTCAAAAAGAAGATGGGTTCAGATGGAAGCATTGAGAAGTACAAAGCGCGATTGGTTGCTAAGGGTTACTCCCAGGTTGAGGGGGTAGATTATGGTGAGATTTTTTCTCCTGTAGCCAAAATGACATCCATTCGTTTTTTGCTTTCTATTGCAGCAGCTTATGATCTAGAGATCGAGCAAATGGATGTGAAAACAGCTTTCCTTCATGGAGACTTGGAGGAAGAAATTTATATGACACAGCCAGAGCACTATGTGGTAAAAGGTAAAAGTCATTTGGTCTGTAAGTTGAAGAAATCCTTGTATGGTTTGAAACAAAGTCCTAGGATGTGGTACCAGAAGTTTGATACATATGTGTTGAGTTTGGGATTTGTGCGATCTAAATCTGATCATTGTATATATTTCAAATCTGATGGTGATCGTTTCCTGGTTATTGCCTTGTATGTCGATGACATGTTATTTATTGGCAAAGGAAAAGGTTTGATTGCAGAATTAAAATCTCAACTCTCAGCGAAGTTTGAAATGAAAGATCTTGGTGCAGCAACGTACATTCTGGGAATGGAGATTGTAAGAGATAGACAAAACAGAAAGCTTTGGCTAGGCCAGAGTAAGTATGTTGGTACTATTTTGAAAAGATTCAATATGCAAGATTCTAGACCATTGAGTGTTCCTGTTACAATGGGAACAAAGCTTTCTATTTCACAGTGTCCTACATCCCCATTGGAGATGGAAGAGATGAGTCGAGTACCATACCAGAGTGTTGTTGGAAGTTTGATGTATGCTATGGTTTGTACAAGACCAGACATTGCCCAAGCAGTGGGAGTACTTTCCCATTACATGTCTAATCCAGGAAGAGCACATTGGGATGCAGTTAAAAGAGTTTTCAGATACTTGCGGGGTACCTCAGAGTACTCTATATGTTTTCATGGAATAGGAATCAAGCATTCCTTTGATATTCGAGGCTATGTGGATTCAGACTGGGCTGGTGATGTTGATAGAAGAAGATCCACCAGTGCATATGTGTTTACATTATTTGGTGGTGCAATTAGTTGGATGAGCAAGCGACAGGCTGTGGTTGCCTTGTCCACTACAGAGGCAGAGTATATGGCATCTACTCATGCCTGTAAGGAAGCCATTTGGCTTAAGAGATTGTATTCAGATATAGAGTTCAAACAGGGTGCAGTGACAATTTATAGTGACAGTCAAAGTGCAATCTGCCTAGCGAAGAACCCGACTTTTCATGCCAGGACCAAACACATTGATGTACAATATCATTTTGTGAGAGATATGGTTGAGGATGGCAAGGTGAAGTTGGAGAAAGTAGACACTTTGGTGAATGTTGTTGATGCATTAACTAAACCTGTGAGCACAGAGAAGTTCAGATGGTGTTCAGAGTCTATGGGCCTTTCGGCCCCTAGCAATTAAGTCCATGATATTTTGGATCCCCTAACTCTTGCAAGGTGTTCGACAAGTGGGAGATTGTTGAGAAATATGTCTCAACCTTGCAAGCCTTTTCCAAGAAAATTACAGAATTTGTTTGTGGCAGTTTTCCACATGTTTATGCATTGGAAAAAGGTGTATGAGTTGTTAAGAGGTGCCTTGTCCTTAGTAGAATATAGGAGGGCCATTTTTAGAGCATAGTTAATTTGTTTTATGTCTTTTATGGGGGTCTAAACTAGAGGACAAAATTATGGACGGGATTACTATTTTAACCTGGTTGTTTTTCCATCTTGGAAATGTAAATGTCAAAAATGGGCAACATGTGGCATGGTGGTTAAGCCCATGGTTTTGTAAAACCACAAATGGTTTCCAGGTTGTAAATCACTATATAAAGAGGGCTTGGGGAGGAGTTTGTAAAAATGGAGTTTTGTTTGCAAGGCTGGGTGCTAGAAGGATGCTAGTGGTGTCTCTCCAAGCTTGAGTTGAGGTCATGCTCTTGTAAGAACTTGCATTGCAAGTGTATTGTAATCTTCTTTGATTTGATAATACATTATGCAGGTTTCAGAGGGTGGGGTTTTTCTCCCGTAAGGGTTTTCCCCACGATAATCATAGTGTTATGTGTTTATGGTTATTTCATTTATACTCTTGAATGTGTTTCTTTGAATCGTTGTAATACTTTATATTGAAATTTGCATATTCGTTCTCTCAAGATTAGCGTAGGAAGCGATTTTGCACACCTTTGCTTCCTTACAATATATAGGTTAAGTCTAGGTTCATTGGATGTGAGAAGTTGGGATTGGTGAATGATTAGATAAATTTCTAAATTTTTCATAGATTCCACTTGTATGCTATATTGCACATAGGCAAACTAGGTCAAAGTAAGCCCAAAATGAATGGGAAAATTGGGGAATGTAATTTTCACCATTACATTTTTCACCCACTTTGATTTGCATGTGAACTAGTCATAAAATTGAAGTAGCCAACATGAAAGTAAATTATTTTAAACACTCATACAAGTATAACGGTATCTCTCCAATACATTCTCATTGCAATTGACACTCCATAGAAAACCTACAAATAAAAAAGAATATAATGAAAGACATTTTTTAATCAATTTAAATATAGACACTAATTCCATAGTGTTAAAGTAAGTTGATGCAGGAGCACCCCTAGTTGTAAAGCAATCATGTATCAAACACAAACATTTATTTTCTTGCATTCCATTCAGTAGTAGTTTCAACATTTCATTTTGCATTTCACCACATTATCGTTTCTCAACTTGCGGAGCAGGATATAGCACCTACAAATGGACATCTATCACATATCCAGATTTTAAATCATTTGCATTTTCTATCAAAATTTATCGCTCTCAAAATTTCAGTGTAATTCACAATCAGAGCATTTGGGGCTGGCCTGGTCTAGATTTCTTAGTGTGGACCTATTCCAGAATGTGCAGAGCTTAATGGGACATCATACAAGCATTTTGGGTCCAATGGGATCTAGCTTGGAGCTTCACAAGATTTCATTTTGTGAAGGATTATTTTTCATGTTTTAAGGCCGACCTTCATGTGTGATCATTCATCGGGTTTTGAAAACCCTTTGTGGCTAATGTGGACCTTTGTTGGAGTTGAGGAATCATATTTATAATCAGTTGTAACTCATATGAATTCAGTCATTAAGTTAGTGATATTAGTTAGTTAAAATTTTGTATTAACCCCGCCCCCCCCCCCACCCCCCCCCATTGAGGAACTATAATAAGGCCTTTGGCTAGTTGTAATGTTGAACACCCTTGAGATAGGCCTATGAGCCTTGGATATTTTCCCATGAGGCATATGATGCATGTAAGATTGCCAATCCAATAAAGATTCATATTTGCAGAATATTTTCCCGTGTTAATTCCATTGTGTTGACTCTAAGATGCATGGTTTAGATTTTTCTTTCTGAACCCTCCATCCATGACCCCACCATAAGTGCAAAAATTAAATTTAAAGGTGGCATGAGACCAAAATGGCATGAAACAATGAATAAAATCAACAAAAGAGAATGCATAAGATCCATTAATGGACAATTATAACATGGTATTAATATCAAACTATTGTATAGAACTCCAACAAGTCACTATAAGTAAACAAACTCAATGTACGACATCCCTTGGGCCATTATAACCATAATCACAAAATTGAAATAGTGTGAAGTGAAATTGGCATGGAGCCATGAAATTGAAATGAAAAAAATCCATGAGAAAGATTGAATCCAAAGGTGGCATGAATACCACAAAAATAATGAAGCTATACTATAAATAATCTTGTCATTGAAATCATAAATATGAAGGAACATTAGTGATAATACATGCCCTCTTTAAATTGGTTGTATACAAAAGATAAAAGGAATTGAAGAAGAGGAGAAACAAATATAATAATTGAAAACCAATAAATCATATACAATATTTATCTTGTGATAAAAATGCAATAAGATAATAGGATGTGATCATGAAATCAATATGTAAAGAGGGGAAGTGAGATACCCCCAATATTGCATCCAAGATAGGGAAAAGAAAGTGATAATAGCTATAAGTGCTAAATATGAGAAACATGTAAGAATTATTAAATGTGAGATCTTATCATGACGAGCATTGATAAAGTAGAATAATAATAAGTATGTGAGCATAAGATGTAAACATGATAGTCATAAACACATGTAAGCATGTGTGCATAAGATAAAATCATGTGATAAATATAAGATGAACATGTGATCATCATTGGGTAAGATCATGAAAAATTAAATAGGTAAGGATGTTAAGCATGCACCCCATAAGCTGTGAACTTAAGAAGCATAATATTGGTCTACCAAGAACTTGCATGAATGTACATAGTCCTCAAAGTAGAAAGAAATAATTTAAATACAAAGGGAATTCCCCCAAGTGGGGAAACATAAGATACATAAAACACATGACATAAATCATACTATAGAAAGTGAAATGGAAATAAAATATTTGTTATTAAATTTAATAGTAAAATAAAATATTTAATTTAAAATTTTCTAATTCTAAGAAATTATAGGATTTTTTAAATTTTATAGTGAAGAGTTACGAGATATGGAATAATGAAACATAATAAAAAATAGTAGAAAAAATAAAAAGTGATTGAAAAAATAAAAATGATAGAAACATTTATTTAAATTTTCTACAAATATTACAACTTGAATCTACATGAATTTTGTAACTCATTAGCTTACTCATCCTGAAATTCTTGACCATTTATTGAGTATAAATTGTACTCAAATTGAAATTTTTAAAAAATACTAATTTTGAATGACTCTTTGAGACCAAAAAAGGTCACACTATTGTCATGTTACCCAATGAATGCCTCCCATAATTTATCCAATACATTCACAACTATGTCCATGCCTCTATCATTGAAACCTAATATACTTCTACTATCATTTCACATACTCTTTATAATACTCTTGTTTCCACTACCATGCACCAATGCAATACTTGGCCAATCTAAATAGAAAAATCAAAGATAACAAAATGATGCTATTGAATAAAATAGTCCACATTGAATTCTTTTGAGATTGTTACATATTTGTTTCGTAGAGAATATGTGGATATTAATTTAAGAGAGTAGATCCAAGAATTCACATTCAATCTTGCACAACTACATGCATTATTTTTTATTAAATTACGATGATAAAATCTTAGCTAAGTTATTTGCACAAACCCTTAAATATTATGGTATATAATAGTTGTATTCATTACCACCATGTTCCATACACTACTTTGATGAACTTGCATTGAATTATTACAAAACTTCTATATAAACATGGGATAGAAGATAATAATCAGTGACCTTACTAGATTCAAAAAATAAACAAGGATCTTATTAATGATTATGTCATTAAATTTTATTTTTAATATTTGTGTGGTATACTTAAATATCACTTTAATTATGATGAATTAGAACTCATGTTTTATATTTGAACCACTTCTAGTCATAAAGAACAATGCACACCTAAGTAGATTTACATTTTTAGAGACACATGTACACATTTGAATTTTTTTTTGAAGTTATGATTTTAGCATCAAATATCAATCTTCCTACTCTTCAAATCTATAAAATTTAATTAATTTTTCAAAGGGTAATAATATGAAAGAAGATATGGATGAAGTTGCTACTGCTTCCTCTCCTTCATTCAAAATAAATTCTTCTAATTTTTTTGTTAAGCTTCAAGAATTCATTGATGTTCTACAAATATTTTTGAGTACTAACTTAATCACCCTCCTCTCATTCATACATTATATCCCAACAAACCACTTCCTTGGATATATACTAAGTATTTTGTAACTTTCATCAAGTTAAGGGTCATTATACACAATCATGTTTGTTCTTAGAAAGATGCAAGATTATATAACAATAACATGATCAAAGTTGAAGGCATTAATGATAAGGGAAACCCAAAAGTTGCACCCACCAATAGTTGTTGGCAAATGTAAATAAATCCTTTTTCTAAATTAGTCAAGTAATGTTGAGCCTTAATATATTGATGATAACACAAGTAATAAAAATGAGAATACATCATGCACAATCATGTATTATGGGAGCTATTGAAGTTAATTATATATCTTCTTCCTCTCCTCCCACTTCTTCGTTGTTTACACTTTTTGATGAGATACAACAAAATAACTATTATGAATCACTACATGTTATTGAAAAAATAAATGATACACTCATTGAGGATATACCTATATATCCTATAAACCAATACAACATGTTCACACATACTTCTTGGTAGCAAATCACATGGTGCCAAAATCTTGTGTGTACTAACATATCATTGAAACTAACTAATACATTATTATTTCTTACTTTGGGATACAACATACTACCAATCACTATTGGATATAAAAAGGTAATTGTATTATTCCATGTCATTACTACATCTAATAGGTTAATATATTTCACTTGGTAGACCATGGTTGGAACATCTGCAAGTTATACCTTTTGTAGTGTATCAATGCGTAAAATCCATTCATGAAGATAGAGTTATCAAAGTTGATATAGATGCATATCAACCATGTTTAGAGTTAATCCACTTTAATTTGGATATATATGTATGCCTACTCCCAAGAATCCTTGATACCATAGTGAAAATAATCTTCATGACATATATCAAATCAAATTATATGAGCAAAAAATAGAGATAGTAAAAAAGTTATGGGCTAGTGAATATATTTCAAAAACACCTAAAGTTTAAAATAATGTGTCAAAACAAAAAAAGGATGGAATAAATAATTTGATAAAAATAAAGAGATAGAAACAAAGTTCTTCCATATCATGGTGTATCAATCCATATTCCTACTTAGATATTATTCCCTCATTAACTTGGCACATTGTCACCTTGGTCCTTATACCTTGGTGCATAACATCAAGTGCTATAGTAAATTTAGGCTTCTCAAGATATTTTAGCATATACATGCATCCAATTTCCATCACATCATCTCATCATAACATCCATCATCATTATCATATTTCCTATCATTATTACTATCCTCTTATCATTTCCACAATTTATTCATCTTCATGCATCACAACCTTCTTGCATCTCAAAATATCCCCCTTTCTTCCATCTATCTCTACAACCCTTCCCATCCATTCCTCATCCCTTTGAATCTAATCCTCTTTTTGAGAGACTACCTGAGTCTTATCAACTTGCTTTCCCTCTTGAGGGGTCATTCCTAACTCATACACTAACTATCATCTCCTCTAAATGACTAGGGAATTGTAATACTAATTATATTCCATCAAACATCTATACTTATCTTCTTTAAAATGGTGTTGCTTCTAGTCATAATGCCATCTCAAATAGCGTAAAAATGTAGACTCCTAAAATAAATACATGCATTTCAATTTTCATCACACTAGATCTACCCCACATATCCACTTCTAAAACCAATTAAATTCAATCATTCTTTTAACATTTATTAAATAAGTTTCAACTATTTAATTAACATATCTACAATTTCTTCCAACATTAAAATTGAATATTTTACTTTTATTTATTTATTTAGTTAAACCTATGCAACCTTTATTATAAAGTTCCAAACTTAATTGAGTAAATCATATTTAGTTCATTAAGTCAAACAATTTCCAAACCTTCTACCATAAATTAAATAAATACACCAATATTTATTTAATTCCTCTAAAATATCCTTCATCATTAGTTGAATAAATAAATCAGGTTTATTCAACTAATTAATTATTTGCACATTCTTCCACCACTTTGTTTAAAATAAATAGTCAATCTTGCACGTGGCTCCAAAAGGATCATTTTCAATATCCATCTTTCATCAAGATTAATCAAATCTCCACCCTCCATTTCTCTTCAACCCTTTCACTAATAATGTTCCCAATCATATGATGCCACTTGTCATATTCTCATTCTCCTCTGTATGAGGATCAACGTCATCCCTCAATATTATAAAATCTAATCTCATCCATTCATCCAACCTATCCAAAATCTATGAATTGACCCATTCAAATCCATTTTCAAGAAAAATATTTGGATGCAACAAGGTTATGCTACAAAATTGGGCAACTAAATTCAATTTCAATCATCAACCATCAGCCATAAACCAATCACTTGGAGCATAACACCTGGGTCATCAAAGGCTTGCATTGTAAGTTCATTTCTTTTTATCATTGTTTACATTCCTTTTTCTCAATCAAAGGTACATGCTTGATTTTTAGAATATGATTTTTGTTTATGCAATTTCTTATTTGTTTACTCTATATTTCAGTGTACACAAAAAGATGAAGATAATTGTGATTATTTCACTTATTTGTTTTTACACTTTGATCTTTTTTCTTATGTCCTCTTTTTTGTACTTCACATTCTCATCTCACCTCCTATATTTAATTTCATGCTTAGCTTCCCTCCTTTGGGGGACCATCTATTTCTTCTATTTTTCTTATTGGCATTATTCTTCTTATGATTTTTTCATCTCTTGTTCCTATGTTTGTTTATCTTTACCCTTTGCCTGAATTCCAATACCATGTGATCTTTTACTTATTTTTCCCATTCCTACCTAGATCCATGTCTTTACCACTTTATTTCCTCATGGTTCCTTGTTTCTTCCCATGTTGTGGTTATCTCACATTTTCATGCTTACTATGATGCATTCCCCATGATTCTTGTGTTTATTATTATAGCTATATCCATAACATTTACCATATTATAATTCTCTCTTTACTAACCCACATCACCATACCATGATTTATAACTTATATATTGAGATTACATTGTTACATCACACACTTAGAGTGGTGACAACATAAAGGCGTGTCTCACTTTTTAGCTCAAGTGGATCACACAAATAAGCATTTTAATTTTCTCTCTCAATTATAGAAAGAAAATTGTTAAGAGTTTGAATATTATGTAAACCAATGATTTTTAACATTTCTTATTTCTAGATTCTATTTAATAAAAAATAATTTATCTATTTAAAAAAATATTTGTTAATAAAATATTTCTCATTTTTTATAGTATTTTTTAATGAGTAATATTTTCTCATAACACATAAGAAGAGCGATAGTAAAATATTTTCATAATTTCTTAAACATAGATCATTAACACTAATATTTAGGGCACACATATTTTTTGTAAATTTGGTTGGATATTTTTATTTTTTATGTTTTTAATGAGAATAAATATAATTTTGAAACATATTTTTTATAACGAATAACAAAGGTTTTTGATTAGGTAAGTAGAATTTTGAAAGTGCCTTGAACCTTGTACATAGAAAAGGATAGAGCTTGAAGCACAACGATGTAGCAACTAATAACTAAAAAGGACAACAAAAACTAAAATGTCGACCAGGGTTTTTATTTTTACAATAAACCTATCTTGATTAGAAAATAGAAAATAAATATAATAATAAAATATATTGTATTGCATCTATTTTTATAGAGATATTTTTAAAGGGCTACTTTTATGGATGATGACTTTGTTTGATTATAAAAACGTGATCTAAATAGGTAGTTTATTTTCAATAAAATACTTCCATGTGGCTTGGAGGGAAAAAGTTTACTACATAGAATGTTTAAGGGACACATATACATGTTAACAATGTTATATACAATGAATTCAATCTATTTTTTTTCTTATGTCCCAAGATTGTGGTGTACTATTTTGCATAAATTGTTGAATCAACATGTGGCCCACAAGTTATCCTATCATTTAGGGGTATTATGCCTCCCCCCTTACATCTTAGGCTTTCATTACCATATCAATGCATTGTGGGGCATCATGCCCCCCTAGTGATATTTCCTACCTAAATTACCTTGTTGTCCTTAATATTGAGGGTTATCATATCTTCCGAGCATAATTGTATTCCTTGACCTATATTCCCATTAGGTACGTATTGCTCGTCTTTCCAAATAGGGGGCATGCACCTTTCCTAGTGGCTTATGTACCTACATGGGTGGTCTTGTCCATTGAATCCGACCATATTACCATTTTATTTACCATATTTGAAGCAACCTTATACCTCAAGATTAATCTCCAACCTAAATTTTGGCTATGCCTTATCATTCTAGATGATTTGCACGCTTATTATATATGATGTTAAATTTGCTTAGTACATGATTTACATGCTTATTATGTATGTTGTCATATTTTCTTTACATGATTTACATGCTTATCTTTGGAATAAATTCACATTTCATATACTATTTTCCCCTATTCTATATTTCTTTCATCTTATGAATAAAACTAATTTGAAGGAGACATATATTGCCACTAATATTTTATAATTGAGATTTTAGGTGGTGACTAAAGCTACATAGAGAGTTGTGATCATCACCATGATGAGATGGAATATTATCATATAGTGTGGAATAATCTAATTTGTCACATGGTAGCAAGCTATATCGTTTAACAAATAGGTGGAATTTTCCTAAACATTCATTTCTTTTTTTGCTAGATTTCCTAGATAATTAAGCAAGCTCATATTTTGTACCTAGTTTTCATCTCTGAGACAAAAGATACTCATTGCATATTTTTCCTTTGTATTGTAGGTTCCCATAGTGAGCACACATTGATGGAGAGAATTACACGATGACATTCACTGGAGTTTGGCCCTTAATGTCCTTTTTATCTCTTGATAATTTTATTTTTACATGCATTTTTTTGAGTGATACATACTTTGAGATGCATGATCATTCTAGGATTCACATGCACCTCAAATTGAGGGCAACATGTAATGGAGAAATTTGCATATCTATGCCATTTTTATTTATCTTTTATCCCCATTTTGAGTGAATGACTTGATACATTAACATATCAATAAATGAAATAATCTTGTGTGAAATTGGGTTCATTCCCCTAGCATGTCTATCCCCATATATACACATTCCCATACATTTATTCACATCCTATCAATTTCATCACATTTCCCACATAGATAACATTTATCACACCATTCATTCTCTACCTAGATCTTATCATATTGTCACCTAGGTCATTTCTATAGGTGTAAGATCGATCCCTACTTCATGGATTTAACCCCCAAAATTTATAAAATTCAAATACAAAATTGGTTGAAATCACCCATTTAACTACTAATTGTGAGCTAACTAAACACATTTATGTGTGACTATTTCTTATGCAACCATATTTAAAAGAATATAATTGCACTAATTTTGATCCATCCCATCACCCCATAGCATTTTTGGAGTAACAATTAGAAAAACAATTTTGTTTGGTGCACTAAAACAAATGAAAAACTTGATATTCACTCTAAAGCATTGCTACTATTTGACAATCCCTTACACAACCATAAAGCTCGCCTTTTCTAAGGTTTGACCTTGAAGAATGTGTCCCCTAGTGATTGTGCCAACCCTCTAAAGACATTCATAAATACTATCATTTTTTAGGGAAAATCAATATGATTACTGAATTAGAGAGAAGAGATACACAATCAATACAATCAAATTTACATATTAGAGAATAAACTCATAAACATTGAAATGATCTAAATGTATGAACTCAACCCATAATAACATATAGATCTTGCATAAAATTTGAAGTGATACACATATAAAAAGACAACATTTCCACCCAATACACTCCAAATCTTAGAACTACAATAGAATCTAGAGCTATGTCTTTACTATACACTTCAAATTTACTTTCCTAAATTAACATTTAAATCAAATTTACATATAACCACAAAAGTGCTCATTTGTTAATTTTCCCCTTCTACTAAGATTCGTGGTTAAAAATGTGAAGTACATTATATTCCACGTATTCAGTACCAAATGAGACAAATTCCGTCAATTCTCAGAAAAAGTTCGTCACCCACTACACGCAAAATGCAAAAAGACAACTTGATAAAGGACGTCCTAATAAATAGGACGTTAATAGACGGAAATCTTGGCTGATTTGCCGACAAAGTCATTTGATGCCCGAATTTTATAATACCAAAATGTTTATGAAGTCATGGTTTTGACATGAGACGCGTGGAACACTTCAAGAGAAGAGAAGAGAATATGAGAATATTCGGTGGCATCCAATGTATACCACATAATGCAGTCTTGGAGGACATTAGAGATGCAAGCGCTCCATACAATATATATCACTTTTCTATATAATTGTTTTTGTGAGGATGCAAAATCTTTCATTATTTCCTTAACTGAAATTAGGTTTTAGTTTTCTTAATTTCCAAGTTTGTTTAGGATTTTATGAGTATGAGTGGCATCAAATATTTTGGGAAGAGATGGAATATATTCTAGAATCTTTCTCTAACAACACTCACTCTTTAGTATAGAGTTAACTAATCTTTATTTATTATATTTCCTTTTTATAGCTTTTAACATTTAAGATCATAAAATATTAATCTAAAATATTCATATGATAGATATTGTTTTAGGAAAATTTACCGTCAACAATTTATCGCAAGAAAATTTAACGTCATGGTAAATTCACCGCAAGAAAAATTCATCACCATCGCATTAACATTTTTAATATATATTTCCAAGACTTCGAATATTTTTTGTAGCAAAATAATTTCCACCCCATTAATAACATAAATATAGACCTCCATTATTCTTTTGAAAAAAAAATCAAAGTCTTGGAAACATATATTAAAAATGTTAATGCGATTAATTTTCTGTAGTGGTGAATTTTCCTTGAGGTGAATTTGTCATGGTGGTGAATTTTCTTGCAATGAATTATTGGCGGTGAATTGTTGGTAGTGAATTTGCTTGACGTCGATAGATATAGTTTAGTTGTGCTTATGTTCATGCATTATATTAGATTAGCCTAGATTATCTCTAAGAAAGCTTATTTGAACCTTTACAATAATTATACTAGTGAAATGATCCAACGTTTTAAACAACTACAAACTAAAATAAATGTAAAAAGAAATCAACACTTTAAAAAAAATAACAATAAGATTTTGTTCTAGGATGTTGAGCTTGCATGTAATAACACTTCATTCACCTAAAATAGTAAAAAAATCATAGATGTGAAATATAGAAAAAATCCACAAAATATTAATGGTCAAAGTTGACATTTCAGAAACTTTCTAGAAATGTAGACATCAAAATTGTGTAAATCCCATTTGCTTTTGATGTTGAAAAAATATCAAACAATATACCGGGGCCTTGAAAATCGACATGGAAGCACATAAATATGGGAAGAATATGAAATTCCAATCATTTCGTCAAGAAAGTCATCCAGTTGATAGATATTGTCCTCCAAAGTTGACCTTTCTGGTAATTTTTAATAGTGTATTTCTCCCAGAACCCTTTAACTTGACACTTCAAAACTTTGTCAAATCAGACCATAAGACGCTGAAATTGAGCATACACATTAACATATGGTAGATGCCCATGCTTACAAAGTGATTTGGCATGAAATTGAATAGGTTTCAAGTTGTGATTTTCTAAACTAGGTCATTGGAGCAGATTGTATAGGTGCATTTCTGAGTGTTGCAATAAAAAATTTCATCATGGGAACCTAAAATTTTGCCAAAATTTGAAGGAAATTTTAGGTCCTAATAGTGGCTCTGTTTGGGGATGTATGCCCCTTGCGGGCATAGCAAGAATTCAGATCTCTAGGGAGCAGACCAAGTGTTTTACTCATTGGGTAAAAAAAACTCTATTTTCCCTTAAACTAGTATGATTTGAAAATACCACACCATATCTGATGGCACAAGGCCATCAAAAAATAAAATCCCATATTCTTCTCTATCATATACTTGGTTTTCATCATGTCGTGTTGAAGCCAATCTGAAAAATATTATTAAAATTTGCTTGACTGAATCTGTTCATATCTTTCATCAATTTATTGGGCTCAATGCTGCCAATGTATTCACTATTATTATGCATCTGAAGATCAAACATAATCTAAAAAATCTCATCATCATGTGAGAAGCCAAATCCAACCTCTATGTGATGCCTTATTTCATCACACTTGCTACCATTCACCTAGTGATGACTCTTTAATTGAACTAGAAAATAGAGCAACTCATATTGCAGTTGATATTTATTATCTTCAATGTTGGAACTAACATCAGATCCAAAAACACCAATATCATATTCATTATCACATGTAGCTTGCCCACATTGTTGCGATATTGAAATCCTATTGCCAAAATCATTAGTTTTCATATTTAATATGTTTGAACCATCAAAACCCCCAGATTCAATAAAAGTGCATTTTTGGAGTACTGCTGTAATAAAATCCATAACCACCAGCTACCTCTATTTTATTAGAATGTAGCCTTGAATATACTCTTTCACCCTTATCATGAAATTCATCATCATTATCACACAAAGTATCTTCACTGTCAAAGAAAATGTATGTTGGGCATGAAATTTCAACATCATTCTTATGTGTATATCTTTGCTATTCCATAACTAGTAAGGTTGAAATTTGTTCACTACTGAGTGAAAATTCCTCTTCTTTCATATCTTCCATTACTTATTCCTCTTGATCTCCATAAGAGCGGCAAGCATCCCTTTGTTGTAAATCAAAATCCACAAGTTCGTCATTTTTCTCATTAGGATCTTATATTTAATAGACTCATCATAATGTACACTACTCATATCATATGAGATTGGATTGTCAAAAGTACAATCATAATATAATATGAGGCCTTTTATATTTTTATCCTTGTTAACATCCAAATTTTCATAACAACTATTCTTACTTGTATACCCATCCTCTATGGATTGACTACAATAATTACCCTCTTCATTGTTGTAGGGAACACTATCGCCTTTTGTTTCAGCTTCTAATTTGTCAATGCTATGACAATGCATACATGGTTGCACCTCCATATCATCTGACTCATTGCTAATGTATTCTTTGCCCTTTTCATCCTCACAACAACACTTAGTATCATCAAGGAATGATAAACCAAATGCACTATCAACATAGTCATTTGCTTCACAAGTTGATATATCATCCTGATTATCTAAAAATGCTTCTTCCTCTTCATAGAATGGATTTGAATTAACATGAAATTCATGTTTTGGCATACCTTGACAAAATGTCTTTTAACCTCCTTCTATTATTTGATCATTGAAAAAAATTTAAAACCATTTTATGGTGTGCCTATTTCTTCTTTGGTTGTAAATGGATGTGTCACTTGTTCACTGCTAAATGGACTTGGTCTTCAATAATCCTCTTCATCATCATTGAAAAATTCACTTGGACATGTTTCCTCTATTGGCTGAATTATTTTACTAGTTTCTCCACATTCATCACCATTAGATTCAACATTGATAACATCCCTATGCTTGAATACTTCTATATCACAAATCCATACCCACAGCTGCCCAAAAGTAGCTAGTTTTAATGATTCAGGCCAATGAACTAAATTAGGGTCATATATTCTCATGAAAAACTTAGTGCATACATATTCATCAAGCTAAACATCAAAAGGTATCCACATATAGGTCTCTGCTATCCTATTGAGCGGGGCACACCCATATTCTCCTTCATGTCTCTTTATTGCAAAAAATGCCTCTAAGAGACCTTGAATTCTTTCTTGAATATGTAAATACTCATCGTTTTTCTCCCCAAAATAATGCATGAATTTATTTGCAAGCTCATTTCATAAAGCTATGAAATGCATAGACAGGCTGTTAAACCAATACTCTAAAGCATAATCTTCTAATGTTTTCACAAATAGTTTCATGATCACATTCTCTTCACTGATTTGACAATCCACCATGAAATTAATGAATTGTTGTAAGTGCATGCCTGTTGATTCATATCCATTAAATTTTGGTAAACACTCTTTTACATCCAAAAGGACAAGATGTGGATAACCCTGAATGTTTTTGAAATTAAGTGGTTTATATATTTCAGGACAAAAATACTCATCTTTTTTTTATCGCATAATTGCTGCTGATGTACTTCTTGCTGCCAATTTTGATTGACACTTCCAAGAGATATGACATTGTGTTGTACATTCTAACATGGATTTTGGTATTGATATTTATAATACTCAGGATACTAATTGTATTCACGATCTTGGTAGCTCACTAGTCTTTGACCATGAGGGACAAGATTAACATTTATCTGATTTGAGGCTTGTGGTGTAAAAATGTTTTCTTGTGTATGATGTACACCACTTCTATTGCCAAGATTCTCATTTGTATCATAATGTGTATAGGACAAAGAAGAATTACAATAAATACTTCAACCTTTAACCTTCTTTATTTCTGATTGGAAATTTTGTAGTTCCAAGATGTTTGTGCATTCCTCATCACATTTTAATAAAGTCACCACCTCTTTTCAAAATAGGAATGAATTTTATCTTTTGGGTTTGTTCTTCTAGCGGAGTCACTTGTACCTTTTGGTTTAGGATTTTCCTCAAAATTCTCAATTTTCTGGTATAAACTTGGATAGGGAATATAATTATGAATTTTTGTTTACAATCTTATTTGAAAACTTTAATGACTTTATAAGGCAAGATAGTCTCCTACCATTTTTTCTCAAATTCCCCCCAACAAAGTCGCCATTCTATTAGGTCTCAAAAATGCAAATTGTAAACCCTAAGAGGATTCCAAGCTCTATGGTCAGGCTTACAATGTTTTTGGCTAATGAAGAAAAATAGCCATTGTGGTTAGGGTTCCCTACACTTTAGGATCTACTAGACCTAGGTGGGTATACCGTGATAAAGGGGTAGATTTAAGGGTTGTGTGAATTTTGACTATGGTAATCCTTCTCTTGATGGCATGTAAATGTAAGATAAATATGAGACTAATAGCTAATCCTACTCCTAATATTGAAATTCAAATATGTGAATAAAGTTTATGTGAGGTATTATTTTGAGATGGATGTAATCACTATCTATTCCTATTGGGTGAATGGAGTCAAGATGTAAATGGTATGTGACCTCTTCCTGGCTTAACTTTAATTATTTTAGACTTTTATTATTTATGGCTTGCATAAACGTGCAAGGATGTAGTTTACTAGGTTCTTCTTATCAATCCAAATGATTCTCCTATATTACTGTGATTTATTTAAAAGACTTTAGTCCTTCCTTGAAGGAATGAGTTAAATGAACCACACAAAAATAAAAAATATGTTTTGATAAATCAAATATATCCTTGATATATTGATTTAAATAAAAAGGGAAAATCAAACTGGACACAACAAGATAAAATCATATGTAAGAATATTTGTAAATAATTGAATACCAGAATTACAGACACCAAATTACAATTTATTGTCCATCTATCTACTTTAAAATGATTTTAGAACACACACCATAACATCTACTGATGCAGGTTTTCTTAAGATATGGAGTAGAGTGGGCTTGGGCTCACAAAAGGTTTTTTTAATTCTGAAGAGGTCTGCGAGAGTGAAGATGCAGATCCAGACGATGTTGGAGTTGTGGTGTATGCGTTTGGTAGGCCTCCCTCTCTGGTGCAATGCAGACTATTATGGATGGGTATTGTGGCTAGAGGTATTTTGCATCTGGAGACTTTCGTGGCTCGTTGGTTTGTTGTGGATGGTCGCAGGCCTAATTTTGGCTTTGTGATAGTTGTGAAAGTCTTTGGGCTTCCTTTGTTGGATTTCCCTTGTGGTGTTTTAGTTGTGGATGGCCCTCTTGTGAGTGTCATTTCTCTACTTCTTCTTCCTTCATGTGTTGTTTTCCCTGTCCGTGGTGGCTCTCTCCCACTGGTGCACCTGGGGTTGTGGTGGTTGGGCTACGTGTTGTGGGTTGCGCTTTGTTGGATGGTTTTGATGGTTTGTGGGTCTACTATTGTGGTTGGGGTTGTTTTTTTTCTATCGTGGGGTTCTCCCCCTCCCTACAGGGTTCGTCTGGCCTATTATGTTAGAAATAAGGAGTTGGGTGAGGTGACAAGGGATGATATTCTCATCCTCCTTTACTGGAAGTCCAAGGAATTTGTGTGTCTCCTTTGGAGGCTGCGTTGTGGTGTTGTCCTTGCCTTCCTTTGGTTGATGTGTTGTGTTTGTTTCCTATGTGCCATGGGTTTGAATTCATTTTTGGCACTCTGTTGTGTTGATTGCTTGGATTTAGGATCTAAGTCCTCTCGTGTAATGTTGGTATTATGGTGGGTTGTTATTGTGCTCAATGTTGGTGAAGGTGGTGTTTTTGACCTCTTGTACCCTCTTTTGTGCAGGTCCCTTGTTGGTGTTATGGTGTAGTTTGATGGCCATCTGCCTGCCATGGGATTTGCTTGGGGTAAGGTGTTTCATTTGGTGTGCTCTACCTGGTGGCTAGGAGTTTCAAGGTTTTCATTGCTAACCTTTGTTTCTTCCCCTTTCATTGGGACTGGTGGTATCCTAAGGATGTGCTCTAGTAAAAGCCAGTTGGGTTTGCTTGGGTGGTTGCTTTGGGCCATATCTGTTTGGCTCAAATGGATGGGATTTTGAAGTTATTGGATGGGATGCCTTATCGGTTGCCTGGATTACCAATGGATGTGATGGCCTTCCTTTCTTCTATCATTGTTCTCTGCCATGTTCTTCAGCTAGATTCTTTTGAGGTGAAGTATACTTCTATTGAGGGGAAGCCCTCTCCTTTTGAGGTGGAGTTGGTTTCTATTGAGATGGTGGAGAGTTCTTTCCCTTCTTATGAGTTCCTATCGAGGTGGAACCTATTTGAGTGGGTGAGTGGTGGCCCTGGTCTGGATGGTTTGCATTTTGTCCACTCCTTTAGAGGGGAGCCATCTCCTATTGAGGTGGAGTTTATGTTGGTTCTCTAAGTGGATTACTGCTGCATGTTGGTTGTTGCTCTTCTTGCTTCAGCTTTGTTCTCTATTTGTGGCTAGGAGACTGGTGTGAGGTGGATCTTCTTTGGATAAGTTTCTATTGTGTGTGGGTTGGCGCATTTTGAAGTTACTTTATATGTTGCTATGGGTGATTCTTACCCCTCCTTTCGTGGGAATATGGTTGGCTCAGTTTTGAGCAGTAATTCTGCTAGAGTCCAGCTATTGTAGGTGGTTTGTGGTTTATGCTTTGGTTTGCTTCTGGCAAGATCTTAGGGCTTGCGGTGTCGTTGGTTGCTTAGGGTTGTTGCTTGCCCTAAATTTCATTTACTCCTAGTTCAGGTGCCAAGTTTGGGTTGCTTTGTTTGTCTTTGTGTTGGGACTATTGTTAGTTTTGAGTGTCCTTCCTTGATTGGTCATCTGGTGACCATGTGTTGTTTTATTTTCTACTGTGTGTTGCAGTGTTTCTATTCATCTAGGTATCTTATTGTGTCAGTGATGTCTTAGCTCTGTAAAAGGTTCTTGGCCCTTTCAAAACTATGCTCATCCTTTTTGGGCCCAGTGGCTCATTGTGTAAAGGGTACAACACCTTATAAATGTTGCTTACCTTATCAAAAACATCTACTAATGCAACTGATCAACCTATCTAACTACTAATTTCATACAGCCATTGGAAGTCACATTGAAGCTCATGGTAGAAAATAGTTATTGTCTCTTGTATTTGGACTACAAAAAATAGGATCATGTACAAAGTCTCGAATAGAGCTGGCATATCTCCTTGGTATTTGTTCAATGTTCATTCTTTAAATCACATAATTTATCCTTACAAGGGGTTTCTTTTCCAATCTTCAATTGAAAAGCACCTGATTCCATATTACTTAGTGAATTTTCCAAACTATTTTCTTTATACAAATGTAAATTTAGAGTCACAGGCAAGAAGATTAATTTTTCATTCACGAAGACATTAAGTTCATTTGATTGAATTAGGGACTGCTTTAATGCCAGGATTGAGATGCTTCCTTCATTAATTAAGGCAATGTGATCATAACATTAGACATGGATCTTGGTAGTGGGGGTGTACCTCTTCCCCAAATGATTGAATTTCATGATGCCTCATATCTTGCAATTATTCCATAAAAAATTGAAATGCACCCTTGAATGAGGTGGGTAATCATAAAAAAATGATTTCTAGCATTTTGCACTGTGAGCCAAATAAGTCAAGTAGCCTCCAAAATCACTTTGGAAAACTAATCAAAACTTCTTATGGAGCCATGCAAATTCACCGAAATGTTGATTTATGATAGGGGAGCTTGTTTGTCAAACAAATTGGCATGAAGTTATTCAGATTGCAAACTGCTAATGCTCAAATTTACTTAGCCTTTTCTAAAACTACACCTGTCAAAACTCAATTGGAACTCACCAACTCTCCATCTTGAAAATTATCAAATCTCTTCTTGGGAAGTTGTAAATGGGGGAATTAGTTCATTTAGGCTTCATGAGCATGTGTGCATAACGGTTTTTTTCCAATCCATTTTCTTCATGAAATAATTATGGTCAAAGTTGATCTTTCAAAAACTTTCTTGAAATGTAGTCATCAAAACTGTGTAAATCCCATTTGCTTTTGATGTTGAAAAAGTATCAAATGATATGCTGGGGCCTTGAAAACCAACATGGAAGCACATAAATATGGGGAAATCTGAAATTCCAATAATTTTGTCAAGAAATTCATCCAGTTGATAGATATTGTCCTCCAAAGTTGACCTTTCTGGTAGTTTTTAATACTGTGCAAACAACAAATTACTCCCAGAACCCTTCAACTTGACACTTCAAAACTTTGTCAAATAAGACCATAGGAAGCTAAAATTGAACATACACATTAACATATAGTAGATGGCCATGCGTTCAAAGTGATTTGGAATGAAATTGAATAGGTTTCAAGCTATGATTTTTCAAAGTAAGCCATTGGAGCAAATTGTATAGGTGCATTTCTGAGTGCTGCAGTAAAAAAATTCATCATGGGAACCTAAAATTTTGCCAAAATTTGAAGGAAATTTTAGGTTCTAATAGACTAAAAAGATTCTTCTTTCTCTTGATAAGTTGAGGAAGGAGCATGTGAAGTATGTGCAATGAAAAAATAATGATGCAAAATTGGAGGCAACATTTACTAGAATGTAAGAAATGACAAAGGAATATGTTGTAGAAATACTTGAAAAGAAGTATACCAAAGTGAATGAGATAGATAGTTGTAAGAGAGGGGGACCAACCACTGCAAGGACCCATGCCACGAAAGGCCAAGAGAGGAAAGGCTGCCCTAACTTACCTCAGTTTAAAGGATGGTTAGGATAGAAGGGATGAGAATGATGAGGATTATGTGTCCTTCGATCACTCTGCAATCTTGAGAGCTGAAGGGAGACTAGATGAGTCACTTTCCAGAGTCAACTCTACATCTTAGGTAGCTCTCTGTCTGAGGAAAAAAGCGCGGTTCTGGGATGACAACGTGGTGCGCTGGCATCCGTATGGACACAATACTAGAGAAATGAGGTTGGAATCCCAAGAAAGGACTGATAGTCTAGTCTAGTAGTTTCGGGAAGTAAAGAACAAGACTAAGAAAAGAGAAAGGTAAATACGTATAAGATAAAAGAAGTATATTACCGTGAGGGTGACGAAGATGATTTTATAGAACAATCCTCTCTCCATATTGCTTCGAGATCTCTCCACCTGCACACAACAAAGAGGGAAAGTGTTGGGGCTATTTAGGGGCCTGCCTCAGTCAAACCCTCGTCTTGCTGTTTCCACCTCCACGGACAACCAAATTTACAATAGTATAAATAACGATAAAGAAGGGAAATACAAGATATGTATGCAAGAAACACTACAAAACAATATGTGCTTACTCAACCGAATATGATAGAGGAGATGAGAGGAGATTACTTAAGAATTCCATGGAACAAATACAATTGGAACAAATGCTGACAAGGTCGAAACTTCATCCACTGAGTAAAAAATGCACTTAACGGGAGTGTGATGCTTGACCTTAGTGGACAAAGGATTTTACACCTGAGGTTCACCGCTAGACTCACCGAGAGACTCGAGAGCGGTGACAAACTTGGGGAGGTTGGGACTGGTTCCATTACTAGGAAAAAATATGTCAACTTGGGGCCACCTTTCATGGAAGGTGGGCTCTTCTTATGTCCTCCATTGCTAGAGGGGACAAACTCTACCTTCTTCCTCATTAGAGGGGGTGAACTCCCTACAAATGAAACAAGGAGGGTCAAGGGAGAAGATTAAAGAATCACAGTGGACACAACTAAAGTTTTCACCATGTCCACGGGCTTTGGGAAAGGCAAGATATCCGGGATGGAAGTCAACAAGGGTGGCTCCGCCAAAGGAGCGATGAACACTTGCACCCTTCCAGGCGCATGTGTGCTCACAACGGGAGCCAAGAGAGATTCAAAGACAGAAGGAGTGAAAGAGGGAGACGCAATAGGAGGTGTCATCTTCTCTTCCTCCTTTTGTAAGGAGGCTTGCTTAACTAGGAGAGGCTTTCACCGATGCTTACGCTCGCACGCAAGGCAATTTTTATGAATATTCGAATTGAAAGACATAATTTGTGAAGGGACGAAAGGATTATGTTCAGCCATGGGAGTGTCCTCCACGGTTGTTTCTAGTGGAAGGGAAAAATCCTGAACATGAGAAGGAGGGGCAGGTTCGAAAACAGTGGGAGGAGTTGACTCTACCACCTTGGTGGCGAGCCTCTTCCCATTCACTGTTTTGGGAATAGGAATAGTAGGAGGTTGAGACAAAGAGGACTCTCCATGAGGGGCTTTCTGCCTTCCATACTGAATGGGCCTAGGCTCCATGGTTAAGATAGGAAGCTCAAATGCAGGATGCTTGGCCTTTCGCCAAGGAGGCACCATAGGATTCTCTCGCAAACGTGAGATAGTAGCAGATGGTGTCATGATAGGGCGAGAGGAAGCATCAGGCTAAGCAACACAAGAGGGAGAAGGAGGGTCTCGAGACCGCTTCTCTTCTTCTCTTTTGCTTGCCTTGACGACATCACTGTCAGCCTTTTGGCAGGCCCTATGCAAAATAACATAAGGTGACGGAGGATATCTCACTTTTGGCCTAGTGTGCCCCTTCTTATAGTTTTGATACATGCGGTGTAGGAGGTCCTTCCTAGGTGGGAGAGGACCAAGGGACATGGGCCAAAAATAATCTAAGGTATATCTGCCACGTGCAACCGGTGGTCTATAACCAGTGTCATGGACAACATGTACTGAACCTCTATGAACAAACTTAAGAAATTTGTGTATAATCGAGGGAACTACATTCATAGCTACTAGCCAGGGGATACCTAGCTTCACTTTGAAGAGTTTAGACCTCAGGATGATGTCAAGCTTAAGGCTTATAGATTTAGGTCCAACGAGGATCGATAGGACAATACTCCCTATAGGAGGTATAAAAAGTTTTTCATGTGTGTAGATGGTACTTTCAGGTGCATCATACCCATCCTTATCCAGGAAGTTAATCAGCATGATCTCCTCAATTATGATATTCACTTGAGATGTCGGATCAATGAGAACACCTGCTACAGTATTCTTGTTTATCCTCATAGGAATGTAAAGAGGAGATGGATCTCTATTGAAGCCCATCGGTAGGTCCTGTGAAGTAAAGGTTATGATCGTACCACTACTCACAGTCTTCATAGAGGGAATAGGTTGATTTAGGAAAGAGGCCATCACACACACCAAACAGTACCTCTACAGAGCCTCCTAAGGTTTATTGGATAAAGTAGTGACCTAATTAAGGTTTCGTTATGTAATAATTTTGGAGCCTTCCAACTATGCCTACTAGGGGTTGTAGGTTGGGTTGTGAGGCAAAAGCCTCACAACACTCATAGCTACAACACTCCAAGGATACGAGGAAAGGAACCTTTAGTATCACAAAACGAAACCACAATGGTTCACGTCAAGATAACCAAAAATGTAAGAGAGGGGGACCAACCACTACAAGGCCCCAGATCATGAAAGGCCAAGAGCGAAAAGGCTTCCCTAACTTACCTCAGTTTAAAGGATGGTTGGGATAGAAGGGATGATAATGATGACAATTATGCGTCCTTCGATCACTCTGAAATCCCGAGAGTTGAAGGGAGACTAGACAAGTCAATTTACAGAGTCAACTCTGCATCTCAAGTAGCTCTTTGTCTGAGGACAAAAGTGTGGTTATTGGACGACAACGTGGCGTTCTGGCATCTTACAGGTGCACTAGCATCTATATGGCTAGAAAACTAGAGAAATGAGGTTGGAATCCCGAGGAAGGACTTATAGTCTAGTCTAGTAGTTTCGGGAAGTAAAGAACAAGACTAAGAAAAGAGAAACTTAAATACGGAAATGATAAAAGAAGTATATTACTACGAGGGTGGCGAAGATGATTTCATAGAACAATCATCTTGCTAGCTTGCTTCAAGATCTCTCCATTTGCACACAACAAAGAGGGAAAGTGTTGGGGATGTTTAGGGGCCTGCCTTAGTCAGACCCCGTTCTTGGTATTTCCACCTCCACAGACAACCAAGTTTGCAATAGTAGAAATAACGATAAAGAAGGGAAATACAAGCTACGTATGTAAGAAACACTACAAAATAGTACATGCTTACTCAACTGAATATGATAGAGGAGATGAGAGGAGCTTACCACCTTCGTCCAAAGCTCTCAAGGCTCATGGAGGAGTGAATGAGAGGAGCTCAAGCCTCTGTTGTCATGGTGTTTGTCCTGTGCTCACACTATCAGAGTGATGGAGTGGTAGATTGCTGCAATGGAGTGAAGAATGTTGCTACAAAGCTTGAAAGTGAACGAATGGGAACAGAGAGAGTTCTCAAGTCGATCTTGAAAAAAAATAAAAAATGGATGGAATGGTCAAGAATATGAAGGAGAAGATGAAAAACGACCATATTCGGGTCGGCCCATCGAAGAGGGATGTTACTCTTCGACTTCCAATCGAAAATGCAATGCCTCTACAATCTCTAGTCGTAGGAATCTACCAAGGACATAAGCGTGTCGTGCGGGCTTCCCCGACAGAAACGATCCCATCGACACACAAACATGGCACCAAGTGGAATGCAAGCAATGGGTTTAAGTGGAATTAAACCTTCACTTTCGGTTTTCTAAAGTGTAAAGGGGTGAAAGGGGAATTTGCATTAGGGGTGAAAATTCATGCTCATACACTAGTGTATTGATTGAACAAACTCCTTGTTGTCAAGAATTTTAAGAAGGTGTTGTGCAGTATGTGCAATGGGAAATGGCAATGCAAAACTCAAGTAGCAGTTAGTAGAAAGTATGTATTGAAAAAGGAATCTACTCTAAAAACACTTGAAAAGTAGCAAACCAAAGTGAATGGGATAGATAATGTATTGAATGAAGAGATTGTTCATACTCTTGAGAATTTGATAAAGGAGCATTGTGTAGTGTGTGCAATGGGAAAATACCAATGCAGACATAGATAAATTCAAGAGGTTTTATATTGAATATGAATTTTCGCAAGAAAAGAAAGTGAGAAATGATTCTATAAGTGGAGTTGAACAAATTAAGTCAAAGATTCTTGAACTTAAGAATTCCATGGAACAAATACAATTGGAAATAGATGATAAGGAAAAGGAAAAATAAGATCTTAGTGTAGAAAAATAGAATAAGTTGGATGGAGACATGAAATTCCTATTTGAAAAGGTAGACAAGTTTTGTAAACAACTCATTAAAAAAAAACATATGCATTCTCTAATCAGAAAGACACTGTCAAAGCTGATAAAAAGCGACTGGAAAGCTACATAAAATTATTCAAGGTATCAAAAAAATCTATCTAAGAATTAGATGGTGTTTTCCTAAGGGTTGATGAGGGAGCAATTGCTCCAAAGATTAAAGTAAAAGATATGAAAAATAAATTATAAGCTCATGAAAAGGAATACCAGGGGGGTGAATAGGCAATAACAATGGTGATGAGGAAAAATGTATGACCAGTCAACTTGCAGATGCAAAAGCAATAGTTGGAAGTGCTGAAATTGAAGTAAAACAATATAAACACTACAATTAACCACTTAGAAAATGAATTGAGAGATTAAAAGAAGATTTTATTGTCGAAAGAAAAGGAGTTTAGTTAATGTTGTTCACAGATAGTTGCAATCTAAAAGATATGAAGTTGAAAAAATAAAGACAACAATGGAAGGTGTTGCTTATGAAGAAGGGCACATGGACACATTACGAAATCAGTGTTTGTAAGAATATGAGACAATGTACAAGTTGAAGGCTGATATCAAACACCTCGAGGCTCAATTGGAAAATGTTCAATTTACCTATAATGATTGTGTAAATAATTTTGATAGATCAAAAGTCAAAGGTGCGGTTGCACAACTTATAAAAGATAAAGATGCCTCGACAAGAACAATCATATGACTAACAACCCACATTCTGTTTTCCAATTTGCAATTATTTTATGCAATTTTTTCAATCATATGAGGAAATTTAAATGTAATTTTTACTCTAATTAAGAATGATTATAAATTTTGAAGGGGCATTTCATTACATTTATATTGTGTAAACAACAAAAATTTCCAATACATTCATGCAATTTTGTAAAATTCCATGTTGCAAAACCCTAGGTGTTAAAAAACTTGCAACCCACATAGTGTTGTAAAACCCTCTAGATGTAACAACCCAATTGGTTAGTCACCCCTTGGCTCAATTTGGTTAGTTTTATGTATCCACCACCTACAACTCCTCCTTGTGAGACAATCCTTTACATTTAAACATGGAGAATCAAATAACTGGCAACCCACATTGGGTTTTCCAATTTGCAATTATTTTGTGCATTTTTTTTCAACCATATACATGGAAATTTCAATGTTATTTTACTCTAATTAAGAGTCGTTATAAATTTTGAAGGGGTATTTCACTACATTCATAGTGTCTAAACAACAATTTTTTTTCAAGACATTCATATTTTTTTATAAAATCCCATGATGCAAAATCCTAGGTGTTAAGAAACAAGCAACCCACATAGTGTTGTAAAACCCTCTACACATAACAACTAAGTTGGTTACTCACCCCTCACCTTGATTTGGTTGGTTTTCTCCTCCAAATCCTCCCTGTGCACTCCAACCTTTAGTTTTCAATGTGTAGACTGAAAACACTCACAACACGGAGTGTTTTCCGCCAACTCTCTAAAAATAATTCTTACAATTTTCAACTCAGGTCTTACTCACATCAGTCCATCTCCAATTCTTGTGGCTACACATAATTCATTGAAAATGATAGTTTCTCGCATAAGTCACAGGGCTTGTGAGTTTTATGGTCAACTCCCACCTTGGCATCATGACCGACAAAAGGCAAGAAAATTGACCTAACAACGTTGTTATCTCCTCACTTCCCTCGCCGTGACATTTGCTCTCGTCTGCCGATTTCGCCACTTTTATCCCTTGTTTGACAGGCCTTGCACTATGCCATCCCATCATGTTATGTATGTTTCTATTTAATTTTTTAATGCACTTTTTGTATGTTACATGCCCATGGGAGGTGCATTTTGTTGGGAGATTAGCTGCATCCTATTTTGGCATGATGGTTTAATTATAGACTATAATGCAAATTAATAATAATATTTTTGTTCTTTATTGTTCTAAAATTTATATTATACCAAACACCAAGTACAAATTTAATTATTATATACTTTTAAAATTAAAATATTATAATAAGAATTATCTCTATAACCAATTAAATTATTGATAATTTATTTTTAAAATGTAAGAAAAATTTACATACATTTTTTAAAAATAAATATTTACTTTACATTAAAAATTAAAACATAATTATAGAGATACAATTAATAATGAGTAGTTAAAATAAAATATTTTGAACATTTTAGCCACAAAGTAGTACCACCCACATTAAAAAATATTAACTCTAGCTAATTAATCCTAACATGAAAAGGTGTTCACTAAAGTTTGCTAAAGTGGTACAAATTATGGTCAATTGACGTAGCCTTCCAAGTAAAACCCTTGTACAATGTGATAGAGCTTTAAAAATATTACAATTTTTAGCTGGTTTCATGAGAATTTTTTGTCAAATTGTTACCCTTGTGCTTAATGGTTGTATGTTAGGGTTTGGGGGTTTTTCCACCCTTGTTTAATTTTTTTTCACATCTATTAAACCCTTTGTATTATGTTTTCATGTTGGCTAGCTGTACCAGGTCATTGGTCATCTTAGTTACAACTTATGGCATCTCTCCTATTGCTTTATTGACCTCGTTACTTAGGCTTGTCGATTGTCGGGTGTATAATAATTTTAATTTTTTACAATGGTCGGCCTGAAATATTTTGTTTTAAAGAATTATGTTTTAAGTCTTTAATTTTTTAAGGGGTCAATGTGTGCCACTTAGCCCATGGCCCCTTTTCTTATAAACAATTATAAGCATGTGCTGGAATCCAAGCCGTTAGATTTGATCAATGAAATCCTAGCCCTTGTGTGCACGCCACACAATATTAAAATAATACATTTTGGCTAGGTTGCACGGTGTGCGTGATTGCACCATGTGTCCTTCATTTCGCATGGGACCCATTTCCCACTATCAGCTTGATCTCCTATGGTAGAGGATCGATGACCGTGATGCATCGATGGGACTTGATTTGAGTCGTAGCGCACATGCCACGTAGAATATTTAATGGTTTCACCTAATGCCTTGCTCGACCTACACGATGGCGCCATATGGAATCAATTGGCAACACAAGGAGGCTTGATGGGGCCCATGGGTGGTACACATGTTTCTCGACGGGGAAAAATATCATTGGCCAATGGGACTACCATGCGACAATGTGGATTTTTCAAAGTGTTTTGACTCAATCTGAGTCATTCAATAGGCCAATGCGTTGGTGCATCAACGATCTATATTCAAAATTCAAAATCAGACACGTGATGACTGTTTGAGCTCTGTGAGTGATGGGCATTAATGATGCGATCTATCCAAAGGATATGAGCCTAATCCCCATATGTGTGAAGGGCTATTTTTTGGAAATCATGATGGATAGTACATCGATTCAATGTACTTAGGAATTAATGGTGGTGATGTAGATGCTAATGAATGATCACTCATTTTCTCATGCTTCAATTGGAGCATTGATGATCGCTTCATCAATTTTCTCAATAAATACAAATGATGGCTCTTTCATTGTCACCATAAGCGGTTAAGTTTTTGGAGTGCTCTGTGTTTGAGTGGGTGCTTTTGCGGAGGTCTGCGTATTGATACAAGATGAGAAAGTCTACTACTTGTCCATCAACTATGCATGGGTAAGAAAGGAGAAATACTCAGAAGTCTAGTGGTAATTCCTTGACATTTAATCAAGATAGTATTCAAGGCTCTCTCAACTTGAAGATGGAGAAAATGAAGCCCACCACTGGGGTCATTAGGTGCAACTCTCGGCTCAAAAGCCAAGTTGTAAGAGCAGAGGTGGCAATGTTAGGTAAGGATGGGAAGTCTACAGAGCATGGGAGGAGTTCAAGGGCCAAGCTGAGGTATGGTCGAGGATCTCTGGGTCGACAAAATTTTCCCATTGATGACTTTAGTAGTTATGGTGGTGGTGATTCAAAGGCTGACTTTGATTATGACTATTTCCTCATAGCTCTGATTGAAATGGTTGGTGTCAATGAGGAGGTCCTTGTGGTTTCTCTAATTACCATAGTGGCATTGTGTGATGGTTCTGGTTCTAGTGTTAAGAAGTGTATTGATGAGTACAAGGTGGTGGTTTTGCCTCCCACTAAGACAAAAATGAGGAGCAACTATCTGTACCATGATCGTGGTGCTACTTCTAGTTCTAGGTAATGGTGTGGTTTTCTATGCTTTTTAATTTTTCTATGATGATGATGTTGTTCCTCTAGGGTTTCGACGTGGAATTTAACAACAAGGCCTTAATGTAAAAATTTTGCTGCAAAGTGATAGTGACACCAACTGGTTACAAGAGTTGTAACAGTTTTGATTCCCTCATGTGGTAAAATGATTGCATCCAACCATCAAGGAATTTCAAAATAAAAATGAAATTATTTTTGAAATAAAAATTGGGATGAAATGTAATTGCAATGAGCCTGAAGCTTGTCGCGCTCTTGTGTTATAAAAGAGATCTCAAGGCTCATTGCAAGGGGGGAGATTTTTTGAGTCCAGGAAGGTTTTGGTAGGGCTGAGAAAACACATAAAATGCATTTTTTTTCAAGAATTTTCCATTAATTGTCTTGGGTAGGGTATATGTATGAAGCATCCTTAAATAGTCTTCTGTAATTACTGATAGTGAAAAAAATCTAAAAAAATTAAAGTGTGTGTTCTCTTGTGCGTTGTTGTGATGGATTATGAGTGAAATTAACAAGTGTAATTTCATTTATCTTTTCAAAGGTTTGTTTGAAATGTATGATTCTTCTATTTGCTTCAACTCAATAAGTTAATTAAATGTTTAAGGGAGAGTTGTAAGTTTTTCATAATGAGCTAAGGATTTGATAAGTAATAATGCTTTAAGTACAATGAAGTTCTTTGATGTAATGCATTGTAGAAACATTCACCCATCAGGTTGAAGTGTTGCATATGACTGAATATTTCATTCTTGACTCTTGCCCAATTTGATAAGGCATTGACTTGTTCATTTAGGATTCACATAGTTTATTTACATCAGAGAATACCCACTCATGGATTCAAATTCAGAACAATACTTATTTCATATTTTATATTTCATTCATGATGAGATGAAAATCTCGAAGTTACCAAATGTTCCTAGAAACTTAGGGTTATTTTTTTAAGGTTGGTTGAGCCTTTGATAAATCACATCTAATTGCATTCAATAGGCAAAAAATCTGTGTATAGAAGTGTTCTTAAGAGAAATTAAAATCACAAGAACACACTAAGGAACACCCTCCTTAGTTCCACAGATCCTAAAGAGCAGGAGCAAAGGCCTTAGGATCTTTTCTTGTTGTGTTGGCTTCCTAGCCCTAAATGTTCTCAAGCATAAGGCTTGGCACTCCTTTGGAGATATTTGGGCCTAACAAGAAAAAACACCAATAGAAATGGTGACTCTGCGTGGGAGAACTTCTGAGAAATTTAAATAAAAAGGAATCCTAGGCGCAGAAGGTAGTATCATAGAGTCAAGTATTTGGTGAATCTAAACTTCAAGTTTAGATGTTGAAAAGATTTGGACCTAGAAGAGGTTTTTTTGCAGCAAAGTGTTAAAGGATCAATCAGTGACTCCGTTGTTGAAGGAGACCCAGAATGTGATGAATTCTTACATAGAATTCGTGTTGTTTGAAGTCTGTTCCTCTATGAAAGAGGTGGCAACTTTGTTTAAAGAACCACTTGAATTTTGAAGAAGACTTCCTGATTTGTGGAATTTTCAATCAGGAAGAAGGGTTAACAACTACTACAAAGTTTTCAGGTATTCTCATAAATCTAAATAGAGCATTACTTTGTTTGAAAGGAGTTTATGAGAAAATTTTCAAAGCTTGAGATGATAAATGGTTCCATATTAGATGAAATTGCATTACCATAGGTAATAATAGTAGTTCTTCACATACTTCTAGTATGATATGAGTATGTGAATTTTTCCCTTGATAATTTTCCCTGAGAAGTATCAAGTATGAGTGTGCAAGGCAAACATTTTTTGTCTTGCCCTCCGAGTGATTTTTTTATTGAAAGGTATATTCCACTAGCCTTTAGTGGTATTAAAGGGTTTCCTAATCTAGTTCCTAAAAATATTAGGAGATATTTTCCCAAGTTCACAGGGCAAAGCTTTGAATCAACCTCTAGGCATTTGCTTATATTCATGGATTTGATGGGAGACTATGAGGTGAGTCATGAAATTTTTTGTTTAGTCTCTTAGGATGATGCTAGAGATTGGTTCTCATATTTACCAACATGTTCTATATTTTCATGGAGTCAATTTAAAAATACTTTTGTAGAACAGTTTGGTGAAAGGATAAATCAAGGTATGGTGAGGAAAAGATTTATGGAAATTTGTAAAGATGAAGATGAATTGGTCCCTATTTTCAACCTTATATTTACAAAGGTAGTAAGGGATATTTCAAAAAGTATAAGACCTAATGATGTTGAGTGCTTGGTTGTATATCTAGGGGATTTTGACAAAAAAATGGGTTATTTATTGAGAGATGAAGAGCCTACAACACTATGCCAAGCATATTAGAATGTTATGGACATTGAGAACAACCTTAAACATTCAATGATGAAATTATGTTTAGCTACTTACTCTAATCAGTCTGATACATCTTGTGTAACTTTTGATGGTGTTTTCTGCACAACAACAACTTAGATAAAATATGATATCCTATCTCTCTTGAAAGGTAAATCTCTATGGGAAAAGAGATAACCCCAAGGTCTCTAATGTCAGGTCTTGACAATGCAATGAAACAACTCAAAGATAATGTGAAAATGATGGTAATCACAAGGGGCCTTACAAAAAAATACTGGATCTTCAAACTTATTAGATTTTGTAATATATTGATACTCAGATTCTTAAATGTAACCTAGATAATAAAATAAATAGAAGAAGATAAGAGTTTAAAAGAGATCCTAAGATTAAATTTACTCCTAAAATCAATCACAATAATGATGAATGCTACAAACGGACAAATCTCCAACAAAACCAATTTCTGCTTAATCAAGGACAAGCCTGCAACTCTGTATAAATGGTGCAATCTTCTGAGGAAACTAAAGATTTTCATACTATGAATATTCATCCACATACCCAATAAATGGCGCAATGTAAACAAACATCCATAATTGAACTTAGCACAAAATAAGGCCTAAACTAACTTGACACAACTTACAATCAACAAATAGCGAAAAGTATGGACCAGAGATTGATCAACATCATTAACATTTCACCATTATCATGAAAGAACTAAAAACTAACATCTAACACTAAGAATCAAGAACAAGAAACCATAAAACTTTTGAAACATAACACAATGTTTGCCAAATCAACAACCCGTTTGCATTATCTTCTCCAACATTACATAACAATTTCCAGTCTTTCTCCTCTCCTACAGCTACTAACTTGCAGAATCTAACCTCTAACTTAGCCAATTTTGGCTTTGCAGCCTCTAAACAACTATTCTCTTAACCTTTTCTACTAACCTTTTCAAATGAGAAGGCACTGGCCTTTTATAGATATTACATTTTTAAATCAAGGGCCAGGATTAAATTCAATCCAGTGGCTACAATTAATCCCCAAGAAACCCTAAGAATTCACATTAGGGTTCTTAAAAATGTGGCACATCATCATCCAATAGCATAAAAGTAGTTACATCCAGGAGCAATAAGAAATCAACAATCTGCCACCTCAATTTTAATAAAAAAATTATGATTGGAGAGTGAAAACAGCATCACACGTCACTCCACGTTTGAAACATATATTCTAGCTATAGACAAGTTGTGGCACAAATTCTTATGCAATTGGGTTCATTTGAACAACTGGGCACCGATTCATATGCAGGTGCATTTTAAGTATTTTCCAGATTTTCCTCCTAGCACGAATCCATATGCAAGTCCTCCCTTTTTTTATTTAATCTTGAAAAACAAATATAATCATTAATAACCCACCTGTGAAAATCCAACCAAAAAATATTAAAATTAAGCATAAATAAACCCTTGGAAATTTCAACTCCTTCATAAAATTTTAGAAATTTAACCCTTTCGGAGTTCAGGAAAATCATGACAAGAAGTTCAGAAAAATCCACCAGGAAGGGAAAATCCTGAAAAAATACCCAGAAATCCGCCAAAATCCGGACGGGGTAGAAAATCCTGGATTTGAAAAAAAAACTTTGAAAAATCCGAATGGCGGAAAATCCAATTTGAAAAAAACCCGGATCAAACGGAAAATCCCGAAAAAATCCGAAAAAATCTGGACCGACCGAAAAATCCCGAAAAAATCTAGAAAAATCCGGACCAGGTGGAAATTCGCCAAAATCCGGACCGGGTGGAAATCCCCGAAAATGGCAAAAAAAATCTAGAGAAAAACTTCGAAACCCCATATCTTTTTTTCCCAGATGAATTTTCAAAAAGTTCAAAAGGCAACTTAGACTTTTTTTGTCCTCTATCCATTGGTGCAAAAATATTTACACATCACTTTGAAAATTCACTTTAAAAATCCCCGTTTCTAAAATCCAAGGCCCCAAAATGCTTCAAAATACCACCCCCATCAAACCAAATCCAGAATTAATCCCAAAATAACCTCCAAGAAGAGAAAAACCAGAAATTGACAAAGCCAAGGTACAAAAATGTAGAAGAAAAAGAGGGTCCCTGCCTTTGGTGGGGTGTGTGTGCAAAAATGTGCACAACAGTAATTAAGGATCCAAAGAAGATCATTGAGTAATCATGCCAAGAAGATATAGCTTTTGTTGTCCCAGCTGAACTATTGCCACCATGCGTTTGTCTTAGTGAGTTCCAAGAGAATAATTCTCCAGTGTTAATAAGTGTTGATCATGTTTATCCTACTAGAATATTATGTAATTGTATCAACATGAATTTGCACCCCTAACAAAAATCTCATTTTGACCCTTAACACTTCAGAAAATCAAAGACGAAGGCTTAATTTTACTTAAGTCCATTGCTTGCATCCACTTGGCGCCTATTTTGCGTGTTGGTGGGGGCGTTTTTATCAAGGATGCATGTGTGGCGTGGAGACGTCCACATGGTGCGCTTACGTCCCTAGCAGATTCTCACGGCTAAGACCGTAGAGACATTACATTTTTTATTGGAAGTGAAAGAGTAACGCCTCTCTTCGGCTGGCTGACCCGAATATGGTCATTTTTCATCCATCCCTTGATATTCTTCACACTTGCATCCTTGGTTGGGGGTTTTCAAGAAGAAAGAATCAGAGGTTTGAGAGAAGTTTGCAAGATCACTTGAGCATTTTCTCCACCATTTTGCATTCATTTCAAGCTTCAAGTAGTAGCATCCTTCACTCCATTGCAGCAACTCAACACTCTGTCACTCCAATAGCGCGAGTACAAGACATACACCATGGCAATAGAGGCTTGAGTCCCTCTTGTTCACTCCTCCACAAGCCTTGAGTGCTTTGGACGAAGGTGGTTAAGATCCTCTCTTCTCTCCTTTTGCTTTTGATTGAGTAAGCCTTTACTATTTTGTAGTGTTTCTTGTGTACATGGCTTGTAGTTATTTCCTTTATCATTTCTCTATACTATTCCAAACTTGGTTGTCCGTGGAGGTGGAAACACCAAGACGTGGGTTTGATTGAGGTAGGCCCCTATATAACCCCAACAACTTCTCCCTTTCGTGTGTGTAGGTAAAGAGAGCTCGGAGCAAGCTGGCAAGGAAAGTATTCTATGATATTGTCTTCATCACTTTGGTGGTAATACATTTCCTTTATCGCATTCATAATTATATTTCATTTATCTCAATCTCATGCTACCATTTTAAACAGTCCTAGGGTAGGCTAGTAGTCTCCCTTTCTGATTTAGAATCTTGTCTTTCCAGTTCTCTGACCGTACGAACACCAACACACCTGTGAGACGCTAGCACATTGCGCTGTCATCCTGGAACTACACTTCCATCCTCAAACAAAGAGTTTCTTGAGACACGGGTCTGATTCTAAAGGGTTGACTCACCTAGTCCCCTTCCTACATTTGGATTGCAGAGTGATCGAAGGGTTCATAATCCTCATCATTTTCATCCTCGTCATCCTAACTTCCCTTTAAATTGAGGTGGGTTAGGGTAGCCTTTCCAATCTTGACCTTTTGTGAGATGGGGTCTTGCAGTGGGTGGTTCCCCTCTCTCAAATTTTTGGTCAACTCGACATGAACCAACGTCTATCCCTTTGTCGGTATTCAAAACTTTTTCTTTTATATCCCTTGGTCATCGTACCCTTATGATTCGTGAAAGTTTATGAGCTTCATGACCCAATCCACGACCTCTAGACATATCATTAGAAGAAGTTTGCAACACCTTCCAATGGAAAATATGAAGGTCTCATCTAGTTTCACTATCAGCCTTTTCTTTGGATCCATAGTTGGTCTGTCTACGCAAGAGCACATAGCGTGAGGCGAATCTAGATTTATTGATGAAACTGATCGCATCCCTACTCCTCCAGCGTCACCAACCTCCTCATCCATAAACGAGAATGAGGCCATTTGTGTCCCTTTCAAGTACATTGTTAATCTCGGCAAGGGGTTAGGTGCATTAGAAAATCACCTAGAAGGCAACCCGAAGTTGGCTAGGGCTGCTAAGATGATCGGTGAAATAAGATACATGGTGGAAAAGGACCAGGCAAGCCTTGAACTCTTGGCTATCTTTTCAGTCTAGCTGAAGAATGTACCCCCTCGAATCTTGGTTGCACAATATGAGGTGGCCTCTTCGAGGAATGTGAGAGGAAACTAGAGATGTCGATGCCTCCTACATCTATGTACATGGTTGACACGGTCCCCTCAATCAATATACCCTCTACTTCTGAAAGCTTAGACACTGTCAAAGTGAACAAAAACCCTTTGGGTTTCCACTTCACCCCTTTGTAACAATGAGTATTTTCCTAGGGTTAGCAATATCATATGTAGAACATAAAAATCCAAAGTGGGTAATGAAGTGCAAAGGAATAGATGAACAATCTCATAGATTGTATTCATCCTCCATGAATAACCTCCATTACACCATCTTAATTTGCTGAAAATAAATTGTTTGCCCTCAGATTTAAGAAGAGCAAGCCAATATAAATGACAAGCCCTAAACAAATATTGAAGAATTTGACAACTACATGCAATACTATGCCCTACTGCAACTAGTAAGCATCTATAATGTCTAAGCTATGTCAAATAAAATCTAACATTCTATGTCAAATGAAACTAACAATGCTAAAAGTATGAAAGTGCAAGAAGATAACAATTCCTAAGTAAGATGATAAAATACGAAAATGCAAGATCTTCAAAATGAGACCAAAATTGCTCTTTTATAGAAGAGGCAATTTTGTGTGAATGGCCAAGATTGAAAGTTAGTAAATGCTCTAGAATCAATGGATGAGATTCAATAAAGCAACCCACAATAAGGGTTAGGGAAACATTAGGTCAAATTCAAAATAAAGGGTCCAGATTGATTTTTAGAAAATCAAATCAATGGCTGACAAAATATGTAACAAAAGATTTCGGGCACGAAAAACAGAGTCGTTGGGGAATCAAATAATAATTTAAAATTATTTGATTTAAGAGGAGATGTTGACTTTTCGAATTAAAAACCATTTTAATTCAAAAAGTGTGGGGTCATGTGACAGTAAATAATTTAAATTGAATTATTTACTAAAGAAGGGAATTTAAATGAGACTTATTTTAAATAAATAAATTTATTTCAAATGAACACAATAAAAGAGGGGGAATTAAATAATAAAATTATTTAATTTGGGTGCTAGGACTTATTTTAAATAAATAAGATTTAGAAGAAATTAAATAATAAAAGGTTATTTAATTTAGGTGAAATATTAAATAATAGAGATATTATTTAATTATTAGAGGAATGTGACAATTAGAACCTTTTAAATTAAATATAAATATTTAATTTAAAATTTAGGAAAGTGAATCAAATTAAATAAATAAAATTTATTTAATTTAGGAGAGAAGAGGCTAATGAATAATTAGATAATTAAATATAACTATTTAATTATAGTGGAAGGTGGATTAAATAAATAAGAATTTATTTAATTTTATGAAGAAGAGGACTTAATTAGTGACATAATTAAATAAATAAATTAAGAAATTTATTTAATTATAAGAGGACTTTAGACAATTAGTGATGCATTAGATAAATAAATAAAAAATATTTATTTAATAATCAAGAAGAATAGAAAGGGACGTGAATTAATTAAATAATTAAGAATTATCTAATTAATAATTGGAAGTGAGTTAGGGACATAATTAAAATGTCCTAATTAGGGTTAGAAGAAGAGCCTATGGGTCTAGGTCATTTTTATGTGTCTACATTTTCCCTTCTTTGTCATAATGTAGCCTGTCGCATTGTGGCAAAGAAAAATAAGTCAAACATATGCCCCATTGCAAAATAGGATGAGGAAGAATGACGAGGAGGGTTGCGGTATGCCCCCTCGGGAGGACAGACAGGTTCCAAGAACATGGGTGTGCTCTCGAAATGGATGACAAGATTAGAAGACAACATAACAAGAAAGAGTTAGTAAAAGATATAGATGATGATATGAATGTAATGCCTATATGAGATGCATGTTAGTTCCTAGATCAAATCCTTCAACGTTTACCATAGGACTTTAATATTTATTGCTCTTTTAATCATCATTGGGCAGATTATTGTAATGGCCAACAAACACCATGATATGGCATAGATCAAGGTGTGCAAGATTGCACCATCACGTAAGACAAGCAGTCATAGACAAGGATGATCATAATTCATACTAAGAGCGCAATTGCCCAAGTCCTTTTGTCATAACCAACCGCAAGCAGAAAAAGACAAGGACAAACCATGAAATGTCGTTGCTTCTCTAAATCCTGTTTCCAGGACATCCTCGAGAAACTAGCAACATGATTGCCAAAAGAAAATAAATAAAGCCATTAGCATGATACGTTGTTGTTTTTCTAAATCTCGTAGTTAGGACATCGCTGAGAAACTAGTAACATGAGTGTCAAAAGACAAGACAAACGTCATGAGACATTGTTGTTTCTCTAAATCCTGTTGTCACGATCTCGTTGAAAAACTAGTAACATGATGAAAAGGCCAAAGACAAGTGCCAAGTATTTGCCAAGTGTTTTAAGATCAAGGTTGCCAATTGTCGAGCGATATTGAATTCAGGAAGGACACATCCTGAATGACGTTGATATTTAGGAGATCAATTCTCGGAGTTAGGAGAATCCATCAAAATGCCAGATGATGAGGACAATGCTTAGGAAGGACACATCCAAAAGCATAAAGGACTAATGAAAGTTGCTATTTAGAAGGACACATTTGAAGAAGAACCCCAAAGTTTTGCCAGGTTCAATTGTCTTGATAGAATTTGATTACATGTCACTGTTGATATGTTGAATTGACCGAGATTGCTGATGAAATAGATTATTGATAGATTGATTGCTCTGGATTGATGGAAGATTTGTGTGATTTGAAGAAAACTTGACGTGTGTGAAAATATTGTGCCATGAACCCTAATGGACTGACCTAGTGCGGCCTCAGGGGCTCATTGATTGATGGCCTTGCCTACGTCATGCACTCAGAGACCTCGTAGTTCGACACGACCAAAAGACTTCGTCCAAAGGATAGAAGTTTGAAATCATGATTTTATTTTGACAAACCTAAAGACTGACCTAATGTCTTGGGGATTCAAAGATGAATCTTGCCTACGTAGCAAATGCGTAGAGACAACGTAGTTCGGATAAATGACAAAGATTGACTGACTCAACGGACTTGACAAGATACTATTGAATTTGACTCTGTTTTTGGGATTTTGACAATGATTTGGATGTTTTTGTATTTATATTCAAGACATTTTTAAATTTTTAGGTCTTTTTTAAGGACTATACGATTTTTAGGATTTTTTTCAAGACTTTTTCAAATTTTTAAGATTTTTCAAGACTTTTTACGAATGTCGGATCATGTGCGACACCCACTGCAGTTTCATGGTAAAGGTCTGCCCCCAAACAAATCAGGGACTACTCGAGTCTAGTGATATGGAGATATGCGGACACAAGGCTAAAGGCACAGCTATGTAAGGGATGATGTCAACCAAATGTTAACCATGGTCGGAATTGATAGGACTTAGGATGAATGGTGTGAATGCCTGGTTGTTGTGATTATGGAAAGTGGACAGGGGTTGATTAGAGTAATAGTAGATGGTGGAGCAATGATCGACTACATGTGGTGCCTATTTGCCAGGTTTTCACCATGGTACCTATCCAAAATGCCTGTTTGCCAGGTTTTCACTATTGGATGAATTTATTTCTTTTTACTATTTTTTTTCATTTTTTTGATTTTTTTGGTGTCACCAAGATGTCTATTTGCCAAATTTTCATCAAGGGACAAATTTTTCTATTTTTTTTGTATTTTTAGGTTTTTTTGCCAAGCTCTCTGATGTTATGTGTAGAACTTTCTCAGATGTAAGCTATTGATAGGCTTTGTCAACTGTTCTCCATCAAGTGTGGCCAACTGATAAGCTCCAAAACCAAATGCGACAATAATAATGTAAGGACCAAGCCAATTAGCCTCGAATTTTCCAGGCTTTTCACGGTCAGCCTGATTTCTTGGGTTTTGTATTAGGACTAAGTCATTGATTTCAAACTTTCTTACCATCACTCTTTTGTTATAACTTCGATAAAGACGATTTTGATATGCTTGTAAGTGATTTAAGGCATTTTTTCGTCTTTCCTGTAACATTTCTAGCTCATGCAGGCGAGACTATCTATACTCTTCATCATCGATCATTCCTTTCAGAGAGACTTGGAGAGAAGGAATTTTGACCTCGATGGGCAATATGGCCTCAGAGCCATAGACAAGAGAAAATGGAGTGGCTCCAGTGGGTGTGTAAATGCTAGTTTGGTAGGCCCATAAAGTAGGATTGAGTTGTAAGTGCCAATCCCAACCAGCGTCATTGACGGTCTTCTTCAGAATGCAAAGAATTGTTTCATTTGATGCCTCAACTTGACTGTTACCTTGTGGGTAATATGGGGTGGAGAAATGATGTTGGATGTGGAATTGCAAACAGAGTTCATGAACGTCCTAATTTTTGAATGGACTGTCGTTATCTATGATGATGGATTATGGAACACCATACCGACAAATGATGTAATTCAGAATAAACTTGTATATTTTCTTACTGGTGATGTAAGTGAGAGGGATGGCTTCGATCCACTTAGTAAAGTACTCAGTGGCAGTGATTATGAATTTATGGCCGTTAGAAGAGGATGGATGGATCTTGCCCACGAGTTCGAGTCCCCATTATGCGAAAGGCCATGGAGAAGTGATCGGTCTCAATTCCTATGCAAGTGCATGAATTAGGTCACTATACACTTGGCATTTCCGACATGTTCTGACAAACTGAAGAGCATCTTTTTCTAATGTCGGCCAGTAGTACCCCAGTTTGGTGACTTTCCTAGCTAGCGTTGGACCACTCAAATGAGATCCACATACACCCTCATGTACTTCTTGTAAAGTTGTTTGGGCTTCATTAGTGTCGAGACAACGAAGAAGGGTGTCAAAGCCACAGCAGTATAAGGTGTCACTGATGATGGTATGTCTAGCCACTTTTCGGATGAAGGAATTTCTTTGGTTGTTGGAAAGGTTGGGTGGGAGGGTTTGGGATTTAAGATAGTCGTATATGTCCTAATACCAAGGCGAACTAGGACCAACAATCTCGCACACCATTTCTGACTTTGGAATATCGTATGCAAGCATCAACAGTTGTTCCACTAAGAATTAAAATTGTGACACATTCTTAGGGATGTCTAGGAGAGATTCAATGGTAGCCATTGCATCAACCACTTTATTATGTGTTCTTGGGATTTGTTCAAATTCAATCAATTTGAAATACATCAGGAAACTATCCACCATTCATTTATAGGGAAGCAACTTCTCATCTTTTGTGTCATAGTCATCATTGACTTGGTTGATGACCAACTGAGAATCTTCAAATACGAGCAATGTCTGGATTTTCCATTTAATTGCTATCTTGAGACCTATGACCAATGCCTCGTATTCTACCATATTATTTGTACAAGGGAAAGCGATCCGAAATGATTTAGGAATTGAATCCCCTTGTGGTGATCAATAAGATGCCAGCTTCTGAGCCATGACTAGTGTGGGACCCATCAAAGTATAGCTTCCATAGCAATGCAAGTTCGACGTGAAAAATAGACTCATCAAGAAAATCAACTACCAATGGGTGGGTAGCCTGGATTGGTGCGTTTGCAAGTTGATCGGCTATTACTTGACCTTTTATAGCCTTGCGCTCCACATAATGTATGTCATACTCGCTTAAAATTATGACCCACTTCGCCAAGCGACCTGTCAATGTCGCACGACTCAGGAGATATTTTAATGGGTCAATCTTTGCTATCAAATGTGTTTGATGACTTAGCATATAGTGTCTTAGTTTTTGTGCTGCAAAGACGACTGCAAGGCATGCCCGTTCAATGGTTGTGTAGTTGAACTCATATCCAATTAGTGTGCGACTGATATAGTATATGGCTCTTTCTTTTTCTTCATGGTCATTTTGCACCAATAATGCCCCCAGTACATTTTTTGTTACGGAGACATACAGGATCAACGACTTTCCCTCAATAGGCGGCATTAACACTGGTGGTGTTAATAGATATTCTTTAATTTTTTGAAAGGCTATGTGGCACTTGTCTGTCCATACAAAAGGAATACTTTTGCGTAATAGATATTGAAATGGTTGACACTTGTCTGCCAACTGTTCAATGAAGCGGCGGATTGACTGCAATCTTCCCTGTAGAGTTCTTAGCTCACCGATTCCCTTTGGTGGAGGCATGTCTATGATTGCTTTTACTTTTGCTGGGTCGACCTCTATGTCTCTTTGTGAAACTATGTAGCCCAACAGCTTGCCGGAAGTGACTCCAAAGACACATTTCTTTGGGTTTAAACGAACCTTGTATTCTTCTAGTCGTTTAAAATTTTTATCTAGGACCTTGAGATGATCTTTCCTTGTCAAAGATTTGGCCAATAGGTCATCTACATAATCCTCCATTAGGATATGCATCATGTAATGAAATATTGTTTTCATGGCTCTCTAGTAAGTGGCGCCTGCATTCTTTAAGCCAAAAGGCATGACATTCCAACAGTATGTTCCCCATGGGCAGGTGAATGTCGTTTTATGTTGATCTTCTGTTGCAATTCGGATTTGGTATATCCCGAGAAACCATCCATGAGGGATAGCATCTCGTACCCTGTTGTGAGATCAACAATCATGTCTATGTTTGGTAGGGGGAAGTCATCCTTGAGGAAAGCCTTGTTCAGATCCCTGAAATCCGTGCAGATACGGATTTGTCCATTTGGCTTCGTGACTGGGACAATATTGGAAATCCAATCGGCGTAATCTATTGATCTTATAAACCCTGCATCTAGTAATTTCTTTAGTTCAACTTTTACCGGGAGTGCAATTTGTGGATGCATCTTGCACAACTTTTGCTAAACTGGTTTGATTCCTAGGATGAGAGGAAGATGATGTAGAACCAATTCAAGATCAAGGCCTGGCATGTCAGCATATGACCATGCGAAGTTAACTTTCCTGTCTGTGAAGAATTGTTGAAATTTGGGTTTTTCTTCCTCTGATAATGATGCGGCCAAGAGAATCATTTTGGGATTCTCTGGTGTGGCTATGTTAACTTCCATTGTGTCTTCAATGAGCATAGCTGATTTTTCTTATGTCATGGGGAGAAAGTCCAATCCTCCATCCTTAGGCACCTCAGGGAGGTTTTCACCTTCGGATACGTCCTTTGTTTTTACTATTTTACTGTCAGAAGGTGCCTTGCAGTTTTCACCTAAAGACATTTCTTTTTGTGTCTTATTCACTATATTTTTGCGACTGGAGGATTGCACAATCTCCTCGAAGTAAGCTGTACAATCTAGGTCAATGGAAAACCCTATTTTGTGATCTCCCCATGGTATGCCTTCTTTGAGTCCCATGAATTCTGCTATGGCCTCATCATTCTGAAAGATGTCCATTACTGGTGGCTCTTGTTGGTCCCAGTCGATCAGTTGTGGATAGACAAGTGAAATCCCATTATTGGTGTTGGTGAAGGATGGGGATGATGTAGAAAGTGTGGCAACTAAAGCCTCAAGTGTCAAGGCAAAGTTTTCAATTTCAACTTCCATGTCAGATGTAATGGATGGCCCATATTTAGAGTCGGATGAGTCGAATTCAAAGTCATAATAGGGGATAAAACTATCTGCATCATGACTAGTGGATGGAGTTTCAGAGGTGTGGACAATAGGTTTAGGCATGCTAGGCTCATGGGTGGGTTTGAGAATGAGGGAGGATGATGCAGGTGATGTTGACAAGACCTTGTGTTCTTCTGGGTTCCAAGGAGTGCTTGCCCATTCTTTCTTTTTAGAATGTCAGTCAACGGGGTGGGTGATAAATTTCTGTCAAAATCTTTCTTCAAAGGGAATTTGGCCAAGTTTCAGGAATAGTTCATCAATGTCATAGTCACCTAAGGTTTTATTTGACCCCCATTCCCATTCATTTGAGCCAGTTTCAGTAAGGTATTCTTCGCTTGTCTCAGAAATTTCTATCACTGTTATGTACTTACTTGAAAATTCATAGGTACTTTGATCGTCAGTTTCGAGTTGTCCAAACCCTAGCCCCATGTACCTTGGTCTTTCTTTTATTATGATAGGTTCCCTCCATCCATTGCCATCCTTTCCAAGGCCACTTGTGTCGTCAAAACCTAGTGCCTTACATATCTCATAGCCTTTTCCGTAGAGATGTACTGGTAGTGGGGATAACTCTTCTGGGTCTCTATAGATCCAATTAGCTATGTCATCGATGACTTCATTACCCACATCGCCCCACAGTGTGAAACCACTTTTTGGTGGGATGTTGAAATTTGTTTTGGGCTTAATTGCAAAACATGGTCTACCATAGACTTTTGGTGGCTTAGGTATTGTGGTGATACAATAAGTTGTATTCAACTTGAACTCTCCACAACCAAGGTCCTAGATCTGAATATCCTTACTTGGGATGGAGGTCGAGAAAGACGGTGTAGAAGAAGTTGATGGAATGGGCAATTTTGTGAGTGTGTATGGATCGATATATTTGGATGAAGTGGAAGTGGAGGCCTCTCTATTGATGGGTACCTAGTGCTCAGCAGTAGCTCGCAGGTTGGTATAGTATTGGAAAGGATTGGGATCTCCTGGGATAGTGATCTCAGTTCCATCGAAAGGGAATTTTAGGCACTGGTGGTATGTGGATGGAATGGCCTTTACAGCATGAATCCAGGGTCGACCAAGTAATATGTTGTAATGTATATCATGATCCAGGACCTGGCATGTTGTGTCTATGATAACTGGTCCCACCCGGAGTGGAATTGTAATGACACCTTTAGAAGTGCATTCTTCATCATCGTATGCCTTGATGACGATGCTCTTGCTAGCATCTACACATGCATCAAAGAAACCAAGAGCCTTGACCAATTTTAAGGAGCAAATGTTCAATCCTGCTCTGCCATCTACCAGACTCGTCTAACCTTGTGTTTGTGGACAAAAACCTTGATGTGAAGGGCATCATTATGCGATGGTTTAGGTGAGGAATAGTCGCTATCCGAAAAGGTGATGTGGTGAGGTGAATTTAGGTATCCGACCATAGTCTCAAAGTGGTTGACATCAATGTTGGTTGGGACATATGACGTTTGTAAGACTTTATCCAAGATGGTTTTGTGTACAGGTGAAATACAGAGTAGTTCGAGAATGGATATCTGAGCAGGTGTTTTATTCAGTTGCTCAATGATGTTGAACTCTGGTTTGGGTGTTGATTGTCTAGTAGATGGACCAAGTATGGTGATCTTAGGCTGATGTGTCAAAGGACCTGGGATAGTGATCTTGCCTTTACGCATTGTCACATTTCATTCTGGGGATTTTTTAATGGAAATGGTATTAACACATTCATCTTCATCAGCAGCGCAAAGATTGTTAATAATGGTACCATCAGGGTAACTCTATGCAGAACAAGTAGTATTGTAGGTCGAACGGATGTGGTTGGCTTGATTGTTTGTGCCAGATGAGGAAGCTTGACCATGATCTTGCAATGGGTTTTTGTGTATAGTGTGATCAGCATTAGATGTGAAGGATTGACCACCTAGCTCGATGGTGTGGTTCTTAATGAGGTCTTGTACCAGATTTCGCAATTGATGACAAGAGGATGTTTTGTGCCCTTTGGCATGGTGGAAATCAAAAAATGCATTATCATCCCACCATGTTGGCTTGAATTGACCAGGGTCATATGGTTTAGGGTCTTCCAATGTTATGACCCCGTTTTGAAGAAGTTTCTTCAAGACAATTTCAATAGGTTCACCCAAAGGGGTGTATGTACATTTTTGGAATTGTCGCGGTTGGCACAACGGTCTTTGATTAGTTTAAGTAGGATTATTTTAGATAGCATTTGCAGTTGGTGTCGGTGTAGTTACAGGTGCTTTTTGATTTTGTACTCCTTTGATGGTGAGTACATGACCTATTGAATTGACGATTTTTTCATCAACCACACCATCATTGGTGATATGTTTGTTCTTAACCCAATATTTGGTTTTGTCATTTGAGCTATTTGGGTTATTATTTGTGGTGGCGTTGATGGTTTTCCCATCATATTTTAACTCGCCTTTAGCGATTAAGGCTTTTTCAAGTTGAACACCTTTTTCAACAAGGTCAACAAAGGTTGTGCAACAATGTACTTGTAAGCCATATCTTAGTGGTCCTAGGAGAGTTTGAACAAACATAGTAACTTTCTCCTTTTCAGGTATTTCGACTGGACATCTACTTGCTAAGGTTCTCCATCTTTGAAAAAATGGAATGAAGGTCTCTCCTGCATCCTCTTGGGTAAGTTTGCATAAGAAGGCGATGTCAATGTCCGTGTCAATGTTATAGGCATAATTTTCAACAAATTTGTTTGCCAATTCATCCCATGTTTTTATTCCTTTAGGAAGTAAGGAGAACCATTCTAGTGCATGTCCTGTGAGGCTTCTAGAAAAAAGTCTCATAAGATAGGTTTGTTCATATGCAATGTCAATGCAGCTAGTGGTGAATTCTCTTATGTGTTTAATGGGGTTCTTTTTGCCTTTGTATTTAGGAAAATGAGGTATCACATATCCATGAGGAAAGGGTGGCATGTACAAGGTTGTATCAAACGGATAAGGACACAAGTCATGTGACATGTAAGATTTTTTGTTGGACTATTGCAAGGTCTCTACTTGTGTTTGAAGAGTAGCAAGTTGGAGTGTGAGTGCTTCCACAATGGGGTTGTTGGTAGCATCACACATGTTAGTGAGAGGTATGGATTGGTTGCCCACTTGTTGTGATGAGATGTGTTGGTTTGGAATGTGTTGTTGGTGAGCAAAGTGAGTGTTCTAATTGTGTGGTTGTTGAAAATGAGTGTGTTGATTGGGGTTACATTGTTGTGTATGCACTTGAGTAGCATATGTGGGGATTTGAGATCCTGCCATGTTGGATTGAATTTGTGGGCCTTGTTGACTTTGAGTATGTTTATGTCCAAATGGAGTAAAAGATTGGGTGCCTTGATTGCCTTGTCCAAATAAGAAATTATGGCCTTGATTAGTGTTGGTGTTTTGTCTCAAAGGAATGTTGGTATTAACCTGTGAATAATTAAGTTGGGTCCTTGAATGGTAATTCTTCATTTATTTCTCCCAAAAGGATTCAATGAGTTAGTTGCCATAGATTTGAGGGGCCTCCTAACAGGTTTGTAAATGTACCCATGGAATTATATGAAGTTCCAAAGAGGTTTGAGGTAGTTGCACCCATTGTTGATCCAAATGTTTGTGAAGGAGTAGTGGTTGTTTGTTGGGGGATGGGTTGTGATGTGGTATTGTTTTGGGTAGATGATCCTCCAATGGGTGTTGTGTTGGTTGTGGTAGTTGCATTAGTTGTGGTAGCTGCATTGGTTGTGGTAGTTGCATGGGTTGTGGTAGTAGCATGAACAAGGGAGGTAGTATTGATGGTGTTAATGGTGTTTTGTGGAGAGGCTCCCATGGAAGTATTGTGTGATTGGTGATTTGGAGATGTTGCTCTAATAGTGTTGAGGTCAAATCCTTTTGGTAACTTAGCCCCTTGGTCAAGTAGCATGGCTAAATATCTAGATGAGTCATTTAGGACTAATTCTTCCACAAAAGAGGCCACTTCTGGGTTTTGGGCAGCAACTTGTATGTCTTCTTCAGAAACTTCTCCATTTTGGTCCCTACGGACAAATTGTTCAAAGGGATTGTGTGGAATACATATCTCACTAAAAGGATTGATTGTAGAATTTCCCATGTCATTAGAAAGAGTGTTCATGTTACTAGGGAATAAATTCATGTCATTGGTGAAATTGGGAAAATTAGGGTCTTGACCAAAAGAATCCATGAGTCTTTTCTTTTTTTGTAATCTAGTTTCAACCATAAAAATTTTTGCTCAACTTTGGGATAATGATGGAGAATGACTTAAATATGACACTATGTTTTTTGGGTTTTTTTGAAGATAAGGAATGAAATGCAAATGAGATTGAAAGGAGACTAAAGGTTTGTGGATGCAAAATGGTATGACACTAAAATGAGGAGGCTAATGATATGCAACTAAATGGAGCCTAAGATGCACTCACTATCGAGAAATCTAAGGAGATGACTACTTGACCAAACAAAGTGCTTGCAATGTTTCAGTTTTGGAAAATCAATGGACCATAATAGGACTAAAAAGAGGACAAAGTGAAGTTTCCACACTAGACTATTGAGTGGGAAACAATTCACAAAAGTTTTGACTAAATGACTAAGGGTAATTGGGTCCAATGATAACCTACTTTTGAAGACAAAGTCTTGACAATAGATGGTAAGGAGTGTATTCCTAAAATCTACAAAGTGAGTGTCTAAGGAGATGGTAAAACTAAAAATGCATCTAGTCAAATGTAAATGGAAACCTATGGTGATCCTAAGAATGCCATCTATAATGTCATGATGAGGGAAGTTGAGCAAATCAATGTCTAGTTTGACATAAATAAAAAAGGACTTGATGAAATCTGCAAAGATTTATTTCAATTGGCAAAGTTGTTTCAGATTGTTGCAAGTTTGATGTTTTATTTGTCTCAAAACAGTTGGAAAATACATGGTGTGGTAAAAAAGATGAAAATCAACCACATAGAAGTCATTTTACAAAATCTTATGGCTGCAAGGACAATATTCTTTTGGATCCCACTAACCGCATATCCTTAGCGGATGAATTTAGAAGCTTGGCCCCACAGGCTCCCCCTTACAGTGCACTCACTTCTCAGGGCAACCAAGCTTCCAACCTCCATGAAACTCCCATGGTAGATTGATCATCTCTACTAAGAATTGCGCAGGTGCGGGTGTCATCACAATGACCGTTGTTGTACCAAAGAATAGAAGGTTTTTGGCTTGCTAAAACAAAGGATTTAATTCGGGCACCCGTTCAAAAGGCCACGTGAGAGGCATTATCATCTCAGTCTGTAGAGGTTACATTCTGCACGTTTCGACGCACCACAAGGGTACTAGGGAATCAATTGCTTGTCTGCAGGAACTTTCGTAATGCTAAGTTTTCCTTAACATTAAAATTTATATACCGGTTGGACGTCGCTTGGCTTTAGTGCGTTCCCTGTTTGAGTCACTTTGGGGTGAGTACTTTTTTCCACCAAAGCAAGCCCAATTTTCTAAGGTTCTTCAAAAGCAAATTAGAATATTCATAGTTCAATCGATCCTTGTTTAAAAACAAAGAGTGAAAACATGAATATCCTAACTCACACTCGCATGGTGTTCATTTTAAGCCCAAATTGAAATGTGTTGACAAACATAAAAAAAACATGGATTTCATTTTAACCGTTTATAGTATTTGTCAAAACATGGGGTTCATTTTAACTGTTTGTAGTGTGAGCTAACTAAAAGTTCATTTTAACCCAATGCTATGAAGATGTAGATTCATTTTAAGCCAATGAGTTGTAATGCAATTTGTGTTCTTTTTAGGCCAATGAGTATGCATGCATGTTTATTTTAACCCATGAATGTAAAATGCAAGCTTGTCTAAGATTTATGGAATAAACAAAAAAAATGTTAGACTCCTCGCCACAAGCTGCAAACAAAAAATCAGTAACCCCAAAATCTTTAAACTACTATACAGAAAAAAGTGTTGCCCTAACCCGAATTGACCTAGTGCAAGCCCAAAACCTAGAGTCAATAATAGTTTTTCTTACACCCAAGATCGCATAAGTGTGCAAGGGGAGAGGATACTTCTATTATTGATCACTAATATTAGAGGGTTGGCTAGTCAACATAAATCTGATTTTTGGAACTAGTTTTTGCCTCAAAAGTAAAAACACAAAAAATGAACCCTTCCTGAAATTCAAAGAGTTTTCCAGAAATGTAAAGAAATCTGAAAAATTCACTGTTTTGCATCCAAAATTAATTTTCTATGAAAAATCATAAAAAAATTATTAAAAATTGAAAACACCTTCAAAAAACTTTATTTTTTTACTGTAGGTGCCTGACATCATTCCAAACCTGCAAAGAAAAAAAATTATGAACAGATCTGCAAAATTGTGTGAGATATAAGTCAATTTTTGTAAAACCCTAATTTTTTAAAGATCTAATTTTTGTCAAACTATTCTGGAAGAAAATTAAAAACATAAAAAACAAACCCCTATTGAAATTAAGAGAGCTTTCTGAAACTATAAATAAATCCAAAAAATTTGCTAATGTGCTCTCATAATTGATTTTTCATGAAAATAACCAAACAAATTATAAAAAATTGAAAACAGCTCCAAAAAATCTGGTTTTTGGACGGGAAGCTCTTGATATTGTCTCCAACTTGAAAAAAAGAAATTGTCCAAAAATATGTAGCCGTTTGAAAGATATGGTTGAATCTTTGAAAACTAGGGTTTTATCTCCAAAATGGTGCAAAACCTACAATAAAAAGATCCAACTCCAAATTTCCTCAAACTTTGTCAAAATATGTCAGGTTCACCAATGTAACAATGGGTATTTTCCTAGGGTTAGCAATATCATATGCAAAACATCCTAAAAATCGTATAAAGTCCTGAAAAAAGACCAAAAAATTTAAAAATGTCCCGAATATAAATGCAAAAACATCCAAATCATTGTCAAAATCCCAAAAACAGAGTCAAAGTCAATAGTATCTTGTCAAGTCCATTGAGTCAGTCAATCTTTGTCATTTATCTGAACTACGTTGTCTTTACGCATATGCTATGTAGGCAAGATTCATCTTTGAATCCCTGAGACATTAGGTCAGTCTTTAGGTTTGTCAAAATAAAATCATGATTTCAAAATTATGTCCTTTGGATGGAGTCTTTTGGTTGTGTTGAACTATGAGGTCTCTGAGTGCACGACGTAGGCAAGGCCATCAATCGATGAGCCCTCGAGGCCGCACTAGGTCTGGTGGTGGAGGATTAGGCAGAATGATGGGCAGAGGCTTTGGCGGCAGGAACTTCGAAAGTGGCGGTGGCATTCGTGGAGGCGGTGTCGGTGAAAGTCATGGTGGTGGCTTCGACTCTAGCGGTGGATTTGACGATAGTCACATTGGTGGTGGAAGCATCGATGGCGGCTTTGGTGGTAGTCACGGTGGTGGTGCTAGCGAAGGCCACACCGCTGGCAGTGGCATTGGTGGCAGTTTCAGTGGTGACTTTGGCAGTGGTTCTAGTGGTTCTCTATCTTCTAATGACCTTATCCTGAATACTCTTCTCTAGAATATGGGGAAGATGCAAAATTAGCTGGCGAACCTATCCTAGGCCTCAGCTCAACCTATTTTTAAACATTTCTCCTAACATAACCTGTTGTCAGTGGCTATTCTAAACACCCCATTCCCGCTAGGAATGGGGATCGCCAAATTTGAGAAATAAAGTGGTAAAGGAGACCCACAAACACATGCGTCCACCTTTAACTCCCTGTGCACAAATTTATTCCATCATGATACATTGATGGCTAAACTGTTTCCCTGATCTCTCAAATATACAACACTAGATTGGTACTATTCTTTGCCCGATAATTCCATCTCCACATTCGATCAACTTGTGAACCAGTTCTTGCGACAGTTCCAAGCCAATATCAGACCAATGATGACCTTCTAAGACCTTGTTCAATGCAAGCAAGGGAACAATGAGAAGGTTACAAAATTTATAGCATGATATCAAGTGCTCTTTTCATAGTTATCGTACCTATTACCTGACTCAGATGTGCAAAAGGTCTTCATAGGGAATTTATAGAGACATTGGCAAGAGAAGTTCACCCTCATGAAGTATCCCTCTTTTGTAGATCTATGTGTGGCTCTACAAGAATACCAACAGATGGTGGTTCAGTTTGGGGGTTCCTTCCCGTGCTCCCATTCTGAGGGAAGATCCATCATGTCGATCTCAGGAAGAGGAAAATCCATCACAAACATAGTAGCCGTTGTGGACAACAACAGCCTCAGACGTGACCAGAAGTTTACAAAGCTATTTGAATCTTATTCTTCCATCTTGCAGAAGTTGGTGAAGGATAAGATCCTTACCTTGCCTACTCCTAAACCAATTAGAGAACCATACCCTACCTGGTATGAAGAGAACATGTATTGTAAATACCATCAAGTTAATGGGCACGATACCGAACGTTGCATGCACCTGCGTCATGAGATACAAAACCGCATCGAGGATGGTACTATATGTCTTGATGGGAGTAAACACAATGCAAAGAAATTAGTGGCGAAAGCTAATAGTGATTTGCAGATATACACAAATCTATTTTTGTCACATTCTGCCAACATGATTATTGATCCCACCGATTCTACTTCTCACCCAAAGGCATATGTTAACGTAGTTACTGTTACTCCCTCTCCTTGTCTTGCGATCGGCTCGCCGGATGTTACATTTACCTCACACGATGTTCCAACAAATAGAAAAAATTCTCCATTATATATTCCTACTCGCCTCAATGGCAATTGTGATCCTTTTAAAATGTTAGGTCCTAATGTGAGATGCTAAAATGATGCAATAAGAAAGAACTAACATAAGAAAAGGAGATGGAGGATTAGGATTAGATGAAGGGATGGGATTGGATGGAGGATTAGCATTAAGAATTGGAGGATTATATGAGTGGATGTGTGGATGAGGATTAGATGTAGAACTAGGAGGAGATGGAGGATTAGGATTAGATGAGTGGATGGGATTGGATGGAGGACTAGGAGGAGATGGAGGATTAGGATTAAGAATTGGAGGATTATATGATTGATGTGTGGATGAGGATTAGATGTAGAACTAGGAGGAGATGGGGGATTATGATTAGGCGAGTGGATGGGACTAGATGGGGGACTAGGAGTGGTTGGAGGATATGGAGGATTAAGATATAATGCGGGAAAAGGGAGAGTGACGTAGGAGGATGTGGATGTTGGATTAGATTGGGAAGATAGGGATGGTGAGTGATAGTAGGAAGATGTAGATGAAGGATTAGAATGGGCAGATGTGGAATTAATGTAAGGATAATGGGATGGGGGATTGTGATAGGAAGGTGTAGATGTTGGATTAGGATGGGAATATTGATGTGGTGGACCACCATAGGAAGACATGTATGGTGAGTTGGCATAGTAGGATATGGATGCTAGATTAGGATGAGAGGATTGAGATGGTGGATTAAGATAGGAGGAATATTGGGATAGGGGATTGTGATAGGAAGGTGTGGGTGTTGGATTAAGATGGGAATATTGGGATGTGGGATTAAGGTAAAGGTATTGGGATTGTTCATGATGATAAGGATAAGAGGATGTGGATGTTGGATGGGATAAAGGTTGAAAGGGAGGACATGATGAATATGTTGATGGTGAGGATGTCGGATATCCCTTCTCAAGGGTAGCATAAGAACCGTTATTAGATGTGGATGAAGGCATGGTGAGATAGTTCGAAGAAGCAGTGGGATTTTGGGAGGCGATTGGAGAGAGCTTGCTCGCAATGATAGCATCAAGGGGATTTATATAACAATCTTCATGATCAACAAGATTTTCGTTATCGTCATCAACATAATTAGGATTCCCTTTGACTACTATTATTGGTCGGGTGAGAGGGGGATAGAGATTCATGATGGATATACATTAGAAGGAAAGAATATATGATGGATAGAAAACTAGGATGTATTGGAAGCTCATATGGGGATTGGATGAAAGCTCAGATTGGGATTGGATGATGGATCAATTGAGGATATATCAATTGATTTGATGATTGGATAAGGATTGGTTGAGGGATAATTTTGATTGGATGATGGGATTTTGATAGATTTGGGTAGATTGGATTGGATTTTTTGGATAAGTTGATGAATCAATTGATGATGTATCAATTTGATGATTTTGGATTGTTTGGATCAATTGGATAAGATTGGTTTTGGATTGTTTGGATAAGTTGATGAATCAATTGATGATGTATCGATTTGATGATTTGGATAAAGATTGGATTGTTTGGATCAATTGGATAAGATTGTTTTTGGATTGTTTGGATAATTTGATGAATCAATTTAATGATTTTGGATGAGGATTGGATTTGATGGAGAGGGTCCTAAACCCAATTCGGGAACCACCCTAGGTGACTTAATACATTGGTTGATCAGATTAAACTGGTTAATCAATTATCATGACACTGAATTCGCCTTGAGATAGAAGGGGATTGATTTGGGCCAATGATGTTGACATACAACACAAATCCACCTCAAGATAGAAGCAGATTGATTAGGTTGAAGACAACGATTGATATGTAAGATAACGATCAAACTTAATGCCTTGGTCAATTTGAGAGATAACTCCTAAAAACTGGTTTAAGGGATTTTGTGTTGAGAGATGATGATGAACACAAATGGAAGATTTCTTGACGGAATGATCTTTTTGGAAAGTGCAAATTTTTAGGTCACACGATAAGATGAGTATCCAAAATGGTGGAATGATTAATGTGAATGTAATAAATGGACGTTTTAGAAAGGTTAAATGGAGGTTTGGAATGGTCAGATGAGTGTTTAGGATGATCAAATGGTCAAATGGAGACTTTGGGAGTTCAAACGGGGGTTTAGAATGGTCAAATGAATGAAATTGTTCGTTCAGGGGGCTTATCCGCACTTCTGCAATAAAAAATTGTCATAAACGTCGGAACAGGGGGGCGTATCTGCACTTCTGTAGTGAAAAATGCTGAAACAGGGGGGCGTATCCGCACTTCTGTAGTGAGAAATGCTGAAACAAGGGGGCGTATCCGCACTTCTGCAGTAAAAAGATTGGCTGAAACGTCAGAACAGGGGGGCGTATCCGCATTTTTGCAGTGAAAAGTGCTGAAACAGGAGGGCAAATCCACCCCTCTACAGGAAAACAGTGACTTGGTTTGGATGAGGGATTATAGCAAGGACTTAAAATGAGTCAATGAAGGTTTGACTTATCAAAATTTACTGGTTTTTCACAAAAAGACACTTTGAACAAGCACAATCCTATGATTAGTGTTTAAGGGGTATGGTCGGCAAAGGTCTTACTCTAGGATGAATAAGGTTTGTAGGGAGTCGTCGATATACGCTTGGTACATGAGGCAAAACCATGAACACCAGTCTGTCACAAGCATGAGTCGGGAACCCCAATGAGATACTGAAAGGTTCAGACCAACTCTTCACGTCTATCTAGATATCACTCTAGTCTCAACGCTTCGCCAATTACGACGCAACTAGATTGGGGTATAGCTTTGGCTCTCCCCCCTTTGTATACCCCATTGGTACGTGTGGTTGGGATCGTCCCTTGGGTGATGAAATCCTCAAGCAGGTCCCTCTAAGAAGAATACACTAATCATTTCCAACTACCCCCTTGGATTCGCACAAAGTGCAAAGGGGAAGGTGAAAACAAACCAATGCCCCCTTAGGGTAACACAATAAAAAAGACACAACAAACAACAAGTATTACTTCCCCCTAATTGTGCTAGGTGAATAGATAAAATAGCAAAGAGAACTTTAAAATTTGAATGAAATAAAGGCCCTGCAAGCAAATGTTAGTTGTGAAAAATGTTGGAACAGGAGGGCGTATCCACACTTTTACATAAAATAGTTAGCAAAAACGTCAGAATGCGGGGGCATATCCGCACTTCTGCAGAAAAACAGTTATCAAAAACGTTGGAATGCGGGGGCGTATCCGCACTTCTGCAAAAAAACAGTTAGCAAAAACGTTGGAATGCGGGGGTGTATTCGCACTTCCGCAGAAAAACTATTAGCAAAAACGTTGGAATGCGGGGGCGTATCCACACTTCTGTAGAAAAATAGTTAGCAAAAATATTGGAATACGGGGGCGTATCCGCACTTTTGCAAAAAAATTGTTAGCAAAAACGTTGGAATGTGGGGGCGTATCCACACTTATGCAGAAAAACTGTTATAAAAAATGTTGGAATTCAAGGGCGTATCCGCACTTCTGCAGAAAAATAGTTAGCAAAAACGTTGGAACGTGGGGGCGTACCTGCACTTTTGCAAAAAAATAGTTAGCAAAAATGTTGGAATGCAAGGGCGTATCCGCACTTTGAAAAAAAACTGTTAGCAAAAACGTTGGAATGCAGGGGCATATCCGCACTTCTGTAGAAAAATTGTTAGCAAAAATGTCAGAATGCGGGGGTATATCCGCACTTCTGTAGTAAAAATTGTCAGAAACATCGGATCGTGAGGGTGTATCCGCCCCTCTGCAGTGCCCGGAAGGGAAAATCCGCCCCTCTGTGGCCTGAACTTGCAAACAAGTTAAACAACAACAAACATAAAAAAAAGAGACCCTTTTGTGGGTCCCACCGGACGTGCCACAAATATGATCCTTTTAAAATGTCAGGTCCTAATGTGAGATGCTAAAATGATGTAATAAGAAATAACTAACATAAGAAAAGGGCACCTCAAAGATTAGCCTACAAAATAGATAACATGAAAGCAAGATAAACAAATTGATTGTTGATTGTTATATCTTCATGTTGCTTCTTCCTTGGTTGGCCCTTGATATTTGGATGTCTTGTGTGCTCCTTGGATGGAAATGGAGTGAAGTGGATGCAAGATGCAAGATGGATTGATGATAAATACTATGGAAAAGCTAAAATGCTACAAATGACAAATTGGCAAGAGTTTGGTAGCAAAAGACTTGAGCTATGGTGAGTTGAGGACTCACAAGCCCTCACATCTTGACATGTGGAATGTGAGATGTCTTAGGGTGAAATGAGGTGGAAATGAGGTGGAAGAGAAGTACATGAGTTGGATGAAGGACAAGTACCTTTGAGGTACATTGGGGGATGAGAAGATTTCCTCAAAAAGGAACTTCTTGTCCCCAAATGAGGATGAAAGAGACATTTGAGGGATTTTAGAATTCCTCAAAAATGTCCATGGGAAAAGGGGAAGTGGTTGGAAGAATAAATGCAAATTAAAAATTTACATTCATTGGAGAGTTTATTGGGTAAAAGAAGGTTTCCAAAAAACTGGAGATTTGTCACATGTGGGTGATATGACAAGTCCAAGGTTCTAGAATTCTTTTACACATGTAAAGTGACAAGTCAAACCTTCTAGAATCTTGCGTGGGGATGGAGAAGACCTTGGAAAGATAAAAGTGAATTAAAAATTCACATGGGGAAGAGAGGAGCTTTGGGCAAATAAATGTGAATTAAAAATTCACATGGGAAAGAGAGTCTAGGCTAAAAATGGTAATTGGGAAGGTTGACTAGAAAAGGTAAGCTAAATGTGGCTAATGATTCTGATTAAGGTTGTGCAAACACACGATTAGGATAATTAATGAGAGATTAGAGGCAAGTGGGAGATTATGGAGGATTTGACACTTAATCAAGATTAAGTGATGCACATCCTAATCACAAATTAATTAATTTAATTTGGATTAAAAGAGGGTTATGGAGGATGTGACAAGGAGAGAGAAAAAGAGGAATTAAAAATTGATTTTAATCCAAATGGGTTAAAAGACTAACTTAAGTAATTTGTCATATTTATTTAATTTAGAGAAGAAAAGGGATAAGGTAAAGTATTTAATTTATTTAATTACATACTTTAGAAACCTTAGGCAGAAAATGAAATAATGGTTAAATAAATTATTTAATCACTATTAATGAAATAGATGAATAGTGTAGACGATTTTGATCATATGGAAGTGATCAAATTTGGATGTCTACAACAATATTATGACAGGGGTCCTAGTTGACCCTGTGAGTAGAGTGAATGTTGTAATGGAGGAGAAATTACTCTTGAATTCCCTACAAAGGGAAGAATACGAAAAAACAAAATCCTTCATTCGCACACATGATGGACTTTCTCTTAAACCTTATGGATCTATAACATTGTCCATGTCCTAGTTGGACCCAGGAGCGTAGACACGGTCTTCAATGTTATTCCCTAGTCGAACCTATTTAGAGTGAAGCTAGGCATACCTGGGCTATCTTCCATGAACGAGATCACCTTTGTGGTTCAAAAGTGTCTTAAGTTTTTTCATGAAGGTGTCGTACATGTGGTGCATGACACTAGATATTAGCCTGTGGTATCCCATGGAGGATATTCATTGGATCACTTCTAGTCTACTCTTGTCAATCCACTCCCACAAAGAACATACTTACTTTACAAGAACTATGTGAAGTACAAGACTGGAGGTAAGGGACAACCAAAGTTGACCCTTCCTATAGTTGAGAAACCAGTTGCCTCTCCTCCCGAAAGGGAAAGGGAAATCTTGCTCCCTCTCAAGCTGACTCATTTGCTCCTCCCTCTTGGGAAGACTACTAGATGAACAAGCCTGTACTCTATCTATTGAGTCCAATGATGCCTCCTTGGCGAAAGCCCAAGATCAATCAAATCTCCCTAATGGGTTTCTAGGGCCCTAGTATTATTTATACCGAAAAAATGAAAGGCTCGTGGAGAGAGTTTTCCACTCAACCTATTCTTGTTCCCTCAAACGGAAAAGGGCCCACCTGTAAGGTGGTAGAGGTAACTCCTCCCATCGTTTTTCAACCTATTCCTCTAGCTTCCATTCAGGAGACTGCCCTTCCACTGGAGACCTCCGCAGAGGACACTCCCATAGCTAAGCAGGATCCTTATGTTCCTTCACAATTTTTGGCTTCTGGTGCGAAGAGCCGTAGAAACCACCTTGCGTGCGAGCATAAGCACCGATGAAAGGCTCTCTTGGTCAAGCAAGCCTCCTTACAAAAGAAAGAGGAGGAGAAGATCACACCTCCTACAATGTCTTCCTCTCTCCCTCCTTTTGTCCCTATTTGACCTAGTTCCATACCTCTTTCGACTCCCATTGTGAGCACACCTACACCTGGAAGGGTGCAATTGTTTATCGCTCCTTATGCGGAGCTTCCCTTGTTAACTTTCATTTTGAATGTCCTACATTTCTGGAAGCCCGTGGACATGGTGAACACCTCAATTGTGTCCATTACGGTTATTTCCTCTTCTCCCTCGATTCTCGCTTCATTTGTGGGGAGTTCACCTCCTCCAACGAAGAAGGTAGAATGTGGTCCCTCCAGTAATGGAGGATGTAAGAAGAGCCCACCTTCTCCGAAAGGTGGCCCCAAATTGACTTGTTCTATCCTAGTCACGAAACAAACTCCAACTTCCCCGAGTTTTTCACCGCTCTCGAGTCACTCGATGAGCTTAGTGGTGAACCTCAAGTGCAAAATCCACCATCTATTGAGGTAAAACATGACACTTCTATGAAGTACATGTTTAACTTGATAGATGAAGTTTCAACCCTGTCAGCAATCTTCGCTAGGTCATTGACCTTGGACCCACAAGAGTTGAGTGAAGGAGACCTTACAAGTCCCTCTACCTTGGCCCTTGTTGCGGGAGGATCAAAATATCCTCCCCTTAACATTACATCATTGCAGGCTTGTCTTCCTTCCTTCGATGATGTAGAGTGGGAAGTTGACGACCTCTTGGTTGACCAGTGTTAGGGGGAGACCCTCTTCTTAATCTTTAGATTAGATGTGTGCGTGTTGTGACATGTGTTCCCCATGATCATGTTGTATGTGCCTGGATGACCCTCGTCACCCCTATTGGTGCATGGATACAGGGATGGTGTGTATGTTGTAGATCTTCCTCTATACGTGTCATCATTCTTCCATGTTTGTGATTGACTTTCGATAAATTGGGGACGATGCAAAGCATCAGGAGCATTTAGGCCTCCTTCCATGTTGACCCGATTTTTTATTTTAATTTGTCTTTCGTACATTCTTCCTGATCTGGTTGGGGATTGATGAACGTTAACCTCTTACCGTGGTTACCTACTTTATATAAATAAAGGCATATCTGACCCCGCATAACTAGATCCCCCTCTGCCCTCTGTGCATGATCTATTTTCTTTACTTTTCACTTTATCTTTCTCTCATCTTTGCTTGAGTTGTCCCTTTCATGTGTGAAAACACATCTACATCACATGGTCTTTAGAAAACACAATTGTTTCCAAACAAATATTTTCTCGAAGACCCTTCAAACACTTGATAAAATTGCATTCTCAGCTGAGAACCCCAACAAAATGTGTTTCCTCCATCAAGGGTTCATAAAGAAAGGACATGGAATCCTCCTCCAAAGCAGGAACAGTCTTAGTCTTCCCCTCATATGAGCACATCTCCTTCCTTTTGAATTCCTTGATGAAGTGAACATCTTTCAAAAGGATTCCTTGATGACGAATTGATTCGAGAAGGAAGATGTTAAGGTTTTGAACAATGTGTACCTCGAGTGGACCCATCCTCTTCACGTTGGGTACCCAAGGGACCCCTTCTCAAAATTTCAAATGTTTTCTATGACATCTAGCTTGGGGGCAACCCGACTAGACCTGTTTTGCATCTTGACGTCTAGCCCAGGGGCAGCCCGACTAGGCCATTTGTACATTTTTGTGTCTAGCTTGGGGGAAGCCCGACTAGAATTTAACTTTCAAACAACATGTCCCTTGAGTGGACCCTCCTTCCTTTTGAAGGGTTCCCGAGCGACTCCTTTGAAAGTCTTGTAACTTAGCGATGGTCTTCTTGACTGTTCATTCACTAGCCTACGCCACTGCTTCCTGATGTGTTCTATCTATGAGTAAACATGTTGCCACCTTCGGCTTTGTGGAGTCCCCTTTTCTCGATCTCCCTCATGTGAGAGTTCTTGGGGGATACCTTCCTTGCAGATCTTTGAGGTTCTTTTCTCGGTCTCCCTAATGTGAGAGTTCTTGAGGGATACCTTCCTTGTAGATCTGCGAGTCTGTGAGGTGCTTTTCTCAGTCTCCCTCTTGTGAGAGTTCTTTAGGGATACCTTCCTTGTAGATTTGCAGGCCTGTGAGGTGCTTTTCTCAGTCTCCCTCATGTGAGATTTCTTGAGGGATAACTTCCTTATAGGTCTATAGGTCTGTAAGGCACTTTCCTTGTCTCCTTCATGTGAGAGTTCTTGAAGGATATCGCCCTTGTAGGACCGTGTGCTTGTAAGGTATATTCATATTTCATCTTTGTAGTTCCACAAAACTATGAAGTCCTTTCTTGCACTTCTGGGTTCGCTAGATCGTGCTCTGCTTCCTCGTCAGTTTAGGTATACACTTCTTACTTAGCTAATTTGATACTACTCTACTTTATCGAAGCACTCATAAGTACTCGTGCTCACTAAAGTGGGGGAAAAATGTATCAACATGAATTTGTACCCCTAACGCAAATCTCATTTTGACCCTTAACACTTTAGAAAATCAAAGGCAAAGGCTTAATTCCACTTAAGCCTGCTACTTGCATCCACTTGGTGCCTATTTTGCATGTCAGTGGGGCCATTTCTGTCGAGGATGCTCGTGTGGTGCACAGAAATCCACACAACGTGCTTACGTCCCTGATAGATTCCTATGGTTGAGATTGCTTAGGCATTACATTTTCGATTGGAAGTCAAAGAGTAACGCCCCTCTTCGGCTGGTGGACCCAAATATGGTCATTTTTCATCCATCCCTTGATATTCTTCACTCTTCCATCCTTGGCTGGGGGCTTTCAAGCAAAAAGAAGCAAAGGTTTGAGAGAAGTTTGCAAGATCACTTGAGCATTTTATCAACCATTTTGTATTCATTCCAAGCTTTGTAGTAGCATCCTTCACTCCATTGTAGCAAATCAACACTATGTCACTCCAATAGGGTGAGTACAAGACATACACCATGGCAATAGAGGCTTGAGTCCCTCTCGTTCTCTCCTCCACAAGCCTTGAGCACTTTGGACGAAGGCGGTAAAGCTCCTCTTTTCTCTCCTTTTTCTTTCGATTGAGTAAGCCTTTACTGTTTTGTAGTGTTTCTTGCGTACGTGGCTTGTAGTTCTTTCCTTTATCATTTCTCTATACTATTTCGAAATGTTTTGTCTATGGAGGTGGAAACACCAAGACGGGGGTTTGATTGAGGAAAACCCCTATACAAACCCAACAACTTCTCCCTTTTGTATGTGTAGGTAAAGAGAGCTCGGAGCATGTTGGCGAGGAGATTATTCTCCGAGATTGTCTTCATCACTTTGGTGGTGATACATTTTCCTTTATCGCATTCGTACTTGTATTTATTTTATTTTAATCTCATTCTACCATTTTAAACATTCCTAGGCTAGGCTAGTAGTCTCTCTTTTCGATTCAGAATCTTGTCTTTCCGGTTCTCTAGTCGTACGGACGCCAACGCACCAGTGAGACACCAACGCGTTGTGTTATCATCTTGGAACTGCGCTTCCATCCTCAAATAGAGAGCTGCTTGAGACATAGGTCTGATTCTAAAGGATTGACTCACTTGGTCCGCTTCCTACATTCAAATTGCAGAGTGATTGAAGGGTTCGTAATCCTCATCATTCTCATCCTCATCATCCTAACTTCCCTTTAAACCGAGGTGGGTTAGGGCAGCCTTTCCACTCTTGAACTTTCATGACTTGGGGTCTTGCAGTGGGCGGTCACCCTCTCTCACAGTAATAGAAGGAGAGACTAGGGAGAGTCACCCCATAACCTATTCCATAGGTTTGTGACTCTGTTGTTGGAAATACTAGAGGGTCGGATTCAATGTGTATTGACATGTTTTGTGAAATATACCAGTCGAGAACAAGCATGTTGCCAAGTGAATTAAAGCCTCAAAGTCTAGGCCAAGTGGCTGATTAGATACAATTGGCAGAAAAAATTGTCAGTAACCATGCACAACAACAAGTATTCTTAAAGAATAGTGATCTTAATATTGCTAAGGAGAGACATCAAGCAAGTCAAACTGGTGAAGAAAATGGACTGGATTTGGATGATTGCAACCAATTTTCCAATGTTGTATGGGTAGATTATATTTACAATAGAAGGGTTGATATGTCTGAATCAGGATCTTGGGAAGTAATAGGGGATGAAGAGTTAGATGAGGTCTGAATGGTTGCACCATCAAGTGATCTGACCAATAGTTTTAATTATGACCAGTTTGTTATTGAAGGTCAAGACATCAACTATATACATCATGATAACCATTCCAATGGATTTGAGTGTAGCCTCACTATTGATGAGTTCCCGTCTGGTGATGGTTGCGAGTATACAAATTCATGCTTCTCTTTCAATGACTATGAAAATACTTACCCTATGAAGGAGCATTCTCTTTTACACTACTATTGTCCACAATGACTTTGCAACATTTCCCACTCACATTACACCTTGTTCAAAATAAATTACTCCTCTAAATGAGCTCTTGATTCTCTGTTTGTGGCTCTAAAAATTATGTTTTCATCACAAAAAATTCTCTTGGATTCCAAGACATTTTTTCAAACGCTTTTCCACACTCTCTTTGCAATTTTTAGAGGTTACAAGGATTCTATGGGTAATGAGAAAATGCAAAAGGTACACCCTCATCTACAATGGACAGGGGTTCCTTGGACATAAATGAACATAATAGAAAACCCTATCTATGATGAACATTCATCCATGCCTATTAATAAAGATATATCTTTTGTTTGATACAGGGATAACCCATTTTTTGAAGGTTTGGATGATTCTTTGAATGTATGGTCAGAGCATGGTTGTGAGCAATACACTGATGGGTTCATTAGTGATAGGGCCAATGAAACCTTCACATTTTCCACTACTATGGAAAATAAGATTAGGGATCTAGGGGAGACCAAAATCTTTGAATTCCTATCCCAGAAATGTAGCTATTCCCATGAAATCAACTTGTAAATACCTCAGTCACAAGAAAAAGAACACTCTGAATCTGGCAGTGATGAAAAATATGAGGGTATGGGTATTTATAATCGATGTGTAGATGTTGAATCTGATGGAAAATGCTTGGAGATTGATGTGTGTACAGATTGGGGAAGAGTTCAAGTAATTAGTGACCAAGTCACATGTTTTGATACACATACAAATTATGAAGTGATATTGAAGCTCACGGGAGGTGAATGGCAAAGTGACTCGAGTGAAATGCAGTTAGATTGCATTGAATGTGATGTTTGCCAACATGAGTGCTTGGTTGAGTTTTTTTTCTGATACTCCTCATCTTTGGAGTATCATTATGGAACTGTTTCCACTCAACGGGGATGGTATTTATGTGCAATAGAGTGAAGAATTTCTTACACCTTTTTATCTCACTTCCAATTCTTCAAGGGATTGCTTGCTTGGTTTGATGAACCCTATTTTTGACAATTTCAAATTTGATATGTAGAGTAAGTGTGATCAGGTGGAATATGGATGCTTCCTTTTTCCATTTCAGCTAGACAAGCCAGAGATTGATGAGCAAGGAAAGTATGAGGTAATTGGTATTTGTCAAAGTAGTACAAATTGTTGGGAATTGACTGACATCGGTGTCCATCCAATGGAGGTATGTGAAAAGGAAGCCTTTGATAAGGAGATGATTTGGCTCCAAAGCTTGGAAGATCTTGAAACACCAAGCTTAAAAATTGAGGCTAGTGGAATTGGATGAACTCTCTCTATAAAGAGATTTTGTCTAATGCTGTGAATTTTGTATATAGGTGTGTTTTGTTCTTTTCATGCTATGTCTACTTGTCTTGTTCTGAAAAGCTCCCGGTTTTTTGTTTTGGGTTGGTTTGCTTCTACCCAAGTTTTGGATTCTCGCCATACCCACTAGGGGTATGCGTCCTCAAGATGGATCTACTAATAGAGCTTTCAAAATATTACAATTTTTAGCTAGTTTCATGAGAATTTTTTGTCAAATTGTTACCCTTGTGCTTAATGGTTGTATGTTAGGGTTTGGGGGTTTTGCCACCCTTGTTTAATTTTTTTTCACATCTATTAAACCCTTTGCATTATGTTTTCATATTGACCCATTGTGCTAGGTCACTGGTCATCTTAGTTACAACTTATGGCATCACTCTTGGCATTGCTTTACCGGTCCCATTACTTAGGCTCGTTGGTCATCAAGTGTATAATGATTTTAATTTTTGAAGATGGTCAACCAAAAATATTTTGTTTTAAAATTATGTTTTAAGTCTTCAAATTCTTAAGGGGTTGATGCCTGCCACCTGGCCCATGGCTCCTTTTCTTATAAACAATTGTAAGCGCATTTTGAAATCCAAGTCGTTGGATTTGATCAATGAAATCTCGACCCTTGCACACACGTCATGCAGTATTAGAATAATACATTTTGGCTAGGCCGCGTGGAGTGCACGATTGCACCACACATCCTTCATTTTGTGTGGGACCCATTTCCCACTATCAGCTTGATCTCCGGTGACAGAGGATCGATGGGCATGATGCATTGATGGGACTTGATCTGAGTCGTAGCATGCACGTCGAGTAGAATATTTAATGGTTTCACTTAACGCCTTGTGCGGCCTATGCAATGGCACCACATGGACTCAGCTAGCGGCACAAGGAGGCTTGATGAGGCCTGCGGGTGGTACACATGTTTTTTGATGGGGAAAAATATCATTGGTCAATGGGCCTGCCATTTGACAACGTGGTTTTTTCAAAATGTTTTGACTCAATCTAAGTCGTTCGATAGGCCAACGCGCCGGTGAATCGACAACCTATATTCAAAATTCAAAATCAAACATGTGATGATTGTTTAAGCTCTGTGAGTGATGGGCATTAATGATGCAAGCTCTCCAAAGGATATGAGCCTGATCCCCATGCGTGCAAAGGGCTATTTATTGGAAATCATGATGGATAGTACACCAATTTCCATGTACTTAGGAATTCACGGTGGTGATGTAGACACGAATGATTGTCACCATAAGAGGTTAAGTTTTTGGAGTGCTCTATGTTTGAGTGGGTGCTTTTGCGGAGGTCTGAGTATTGATACAAGATGAGCAAGTCTACTACTTCTCCATCAGCTATGTATAGGTCAATGAGGAGCAATGCTCACAAGTTTGGTGGTAATTCCTTGACATATGATCAAGATAGTATTCAAGGCTCTCTCAACCTGAAGATGGAGAAAATGAAGCCCGCCCCTAGGGTCATCAGGTGCAACTCTCGGCTCAAAAGCCAAGTTGTAAGAGTAGAGGTGGCAACGTCAAGTAAGGATGGGAAGTCTACAAAGCGTGGAAGGAGTTCAAGGGCCAAGCTAAGGTATGGTCGAGGATCTCTAGGTCGACAAAATTTGACCATTGATGTCTCTGGCAATTCTGGTGGTGGTGACTCAAAGACTAACTTTGATTACGACTATTTCCTCATAGCTCTGACTGAAATGGCTGGTGTCAATGAGGACGTCCTCGCGGTTTCTCCAATTACCATAGTGGCACCGTGTGATGGTTTTGGTTCTAGTGTTAAGAAGTGTACTGATGAGGACAAGGTGGTGGTTTTGCCTTCCACTAAGGCAAAAGTGAGGAGCGACTATTTGTATCGTGGTTGTGGTGCTACTTCGAGTTTTTGGTAATGGTGTGGTTTTCTATGCTTTTTAGTTTTACTATGATGATGATGTTGTTCCTCTAGGGTTTTGACGTGGAAGTTAACGACAAGGCCTTAATGGAAATTTTTTGTTGTGAAGTGATAGTGACACAGATTGGTTACAAGGGTTGTAACAGTTTTGATTCCCTTATGTGGTAAAATGATTGCATCCAACTGTCAGGGAATTTCAAAATACAAATTAAATTATTTTTGAAACAAAAATCGGGATGAAATGTAATTGCAATGAGCCCGAAGCTTGTCGCTCTCTTCTGTTATAAAAGAGATCTCAAGGCTCATTGCAATGGGGGAGATTTTTTGAGTCTAGGAAGGTTTTGGTAGGGCAGAGCAAACATATAGAATGCAAAATTCTTCAAGAATCTGTCATTAATCTTCTTGGGTAAGGTATATGTATTAAGCACTCTTAAATAGTCTTATGTAATTTCTGATATCGAAAGAAATCTAAAATATTTAAAGTATGTGTTCCCATGTGCATTGTGTGAAATTAACAAGTTTAATTTCATTTATCTTTTCAAAGGTTTGTTTGAAATGTATGATTCTTTTGTTTGCTTCAGTTCAATGAGTTAATTAAATGCTTAAGAGTTGAAATTTGTCATAATGAGCTAAGAATTTGATAAGTAATAATGCTTTAAGTACAGTGAAGTTCTCTGATGTAATGCATTGTAAAAAAATTCACCCATCAGGTTGAAGTGTTGTATATGACTGAATATTTCATGCTTGACTCTTGCCCAATTTGATAAGGCATTGGCTTGTTCATTTAGGATTCTCAAAGTTTATTGACATCAAAGAATACCCACTCATGGATTCAAAGTAAGAACAATACTTATTTCATATTTCATTCATGATGAGATGAAAATCTCGAAGTTACCAAATGTTCCTAGCAACTTAGGTTTATTTGTTTAAGGTTGGTCGAGCCTTTGATAAATCACATATAATTGCATTCAATAGGGATAAAATATGTGTATAGAAGTTTTCTTAAGACAAATGAAAATCACAAGAACACACTAAGGAACACCCTCCTTGGTTCCACAGAGCCTAAACAACAAAAGCAAAGGCCTCGAGATCTTTGCTCATTGTGTTGGCTTCCTAGCCTTGAATGTTCTCGAGCATAAGGCTTGGCACTCCTTTAGAGATATTTGGGCCTAGCAAGAAAAAACACCAACACAATGGTTGTTATACTTTGTATACAAACTTTTGTGCTTGTCTAGGGCTAAACCCTGATAAACCCTAACCAAACTCTGTCCTCTGCTCCTTTTGAATTCTATTGGAGGTTTTCTCAATTCAACCAAAATATAACATAGAATCAAAACTTTGTCAAGGTATCTGTAGTAAATAGATAGGTATCCACATAAATGGCTGCAAGAACATGAAGATTTATTTTTTGTTTACTTATTCTTAAAAATAAATATTTACTTTACATTAAAAATTCAAACATAATTAAATGGATACAATTAATAATGAGTAGTTAAATTAAAATATTTTGAACATTTTAGGCACAAAGTAGTACCACCCACATTAAAAAATATTAACTCAAGTTAATTATTCTAAGACGTTCACTAACCCTTGTACAGTGGTTACTATACTTTATTATTCTTAGAGGTGTTTCCCACAATCACAACATAGCGTTAGCTGGAAGATTTTGTATACACAAAAAATCAAGATTAAAATCTCAGATTCATAATAAATCTTCACTGTGAAAATATTTGTAACCTTTTGAGTTAATAAATAGACAAGATATCTGCCACCTTTTATGGGAATATATTACTTTGATGGTGTTTTTTTCTCCTATAGCAAAGTTGATCCTTATATCACAACTTTAACATATAATCATCACTGTATATAAGACATGTGATGAGTGAAAATATCTTCTAGTCACTTTCGTGATTATAGCCAAATAAATGGTGAATAAACATGAATACATTAAATTATAGGAAAATAGAAGGCAGATAAACCTTAATACAATGATTACTTGCTAGAGGGTCTATGTCACAACTGACAACATGGAAGACTATTTCAGAAATCGAGGAATTGATGTTATTGTCTTTCACACTTCCTTGTAATCTTATGTACATTAGAGATATCAATTTTCCACAGTCCATAATGATTATACAACAAATTTTTGGATTTGATTGTGTAAATTTTTTGTATCAATGTTTTGGATCACACTGCGTGATCCATCATCAAGATGAAAGCAAATAGATGAAGGAGAATGATCACAGAGTGTGATCTGAAACATTGATTCAAAAAAATATACACAATCAAATTTAGAAATTTGTTATATAATCTTATGTATAGTCAACTCATTAAGACCATTATAATTACCAACACTCATTCTTGATCATTTCCCATGTCTATTATGAACTTGGCTTCTTAAACCCTCAACACGTGTAATAACTGAAGAAAGGCATTTTGTAGTCTAACCCTTGCTAAGGTAGATCTTAGTTTCTCAGTCATTTATTGTTCATTTCAAACTTTGCTACACTTTTAAGAAGACTATGTAAGCTATACGCCTCTAAATTTAGTTTTAAAGGCCTTTCAAAACCTCCTAAGCAAGTTGTGTGCACATGCATCATATGACTATTTTTTTAAGAGATATAGATGCATACATTTTTTGAAAAAATTAAGCATTTATTTTGGCACTTCATTTAGAGTTGGAAATCTATACATTATCTCCCTTAAATTGCATTTTTTTTCCTCCTTGATCTATCTAATTGTCACATCACATTACTGACTCATATTTTCTCCAATTTCATACCCTAGACACTCTTATGTGCTATTGATGGGGTGCAATTTCATCCCCTGGACATTGTCAGTCATAGAGCCATACCTGGTAATCTCGCTTTCCCTAGCAATTTTGGACTTGGACATCCCTACTGATCTCACTTTCTCATGCCATTTATATCTCTCAAAACCTTTTAGAAAATGTGAGAAAATAATATAAGACTATTCCATGCATGTAGACTGTTTACCATTTCTTAAAAGTGAAGAATTGTGATTTACCATTTTTTCAATGTGAATAATTGTTGAAAGATTTTTAGATTCGATTGTATGATTTTTTTTTTGCATCAATATTTCAGATCACACTTTGTGATCCATTATTAAGATGAAAAAAGAGAGGATGATCCAAAACGTTGATGCAAAAAATTTCACACAATCAAATCGAGAAATCTTTCAACAATTATCAATATGAATTGTGGAAACTTGTTATCTTTAAACCTTATTTAGCTAAAAATACTATAATGTCCACACACTACAACTAATTTAGACATAAAAAAAAAATTGACTCCCGTATTTTTCCATTGCTCCACATTTCTTTATAACATTTACAAAAGGCTCTTATGAATATTGATATCTCCATTAATTTGAAGTACAATGAACTACACACGTTTGATTTAAATAAATTCATAACTACAAAAGAATGGGTTTGTTAGTTTAGCAATATGAAGAGTTCCATTCTTCAAGGATCTCATAAAGTTGAAGAATGTTTGCTCTATATCCTTGTGTGCCACTTCTTTAGGTTGATGCAATATTGGTATCTGATTTATTTTAATAAAAAACTCTTTTCATAGGACAAGATGCCAATTCTTATAACACTATAGTAACCCTTAGGTTTTGGGGCCCCATCAAAACTTGTTTTTCCCATAATAAAAAACACTATAGTAACCCCCACTAAATGCATGAATAATAGACACAAACCAATTATACTTTTTTAAATTTTGTTCCAAAGTATACTAATATAATACTATTTACTGTATTCCAGCTTACAAACTCTATAATTATGATTAATAATATAAAACATGAGTAAATTATAATTAATAATAATTTAAGATAATAATGTAGTTTTATAATATATTCTAAAAAATATATAATTAAATTTTTACATTATTCTTAAAAAATAAATATAATATTTTAAATATTACAAACATATTCACATGATTTCTTAGTTTAAACATTTTAATATGTCAAAAATAAACAATTTTTTTTTTTGATTGTTTTCAATTCTCCATCTTTCTTTACTTTCCATAATTCCAATTTTAATTAATTTATGCTTATGTGTATGTTTAGAAAGTATTTAATTTTAAATTAAAAGCACATAAGTAGATTTAAATAATTCTTCATTATTTAAAATTTTATAATATTTTAAATATTACAAATATATTTACATTTTTTAATTTTTTAATTTTTTATGAATAGGCAATTATCTATATTAATTATAAAAATAATAATACATATTCACAAAAAAAGGTGGGTGGTTAAAAGGCACACCTTGAGAGTCACATGCGTCGAGCCTAGAAAGTTAGAGTCACATGGGCCAAGCCTATAAAGCAATAAACATTACAAAAATGAAAATAAAAAGGCCTTTATGTGGCCAAAGTAGTGCCAGTAGTGCCAGGAAGGTCCCTATCATCTAGTTTCTTTCCCCATACATCAATGGGGTCTGGAGTGACATCAAGAGGGCTCCAACCATCATAATCTTATTTCTCTTTTTCATTCTCTTTATCCTCGCACCTGGGTGAGATTGTTAGGTCCAAACGTGGGAGTCACTTCGCAGTGTCTGACCAACTAGAGCCACTACTAGGAGTAGTATTAGAGGGCCACCTAGAGGTGCCTCCACCACCCCTCCAGAGAGCCATGCCTTGTCAGCTTGCGAAGGAGGAGAACACAACCACCGAGGAGGGCGAGAGCCACGATGGGGAGGAGCCTGAGAGCGGGGGTGAGCAGAGCCACTCTGCCACCAGCCTCATGGGGGCGATCAATCGTGAGAAGAGGTAGGTGAAGAGGGCACCCAAGCCACAATGCAAGGGGCATTTCCCCAGTGGTCTAGAAGCACCTAGAGGTGATAGACCTCAAGTGAAACTTTATTAGCTTGAACTTGTATTTGCAAAAGAACATTAGAACAAATAATTTCTTTATAGTATAAAGATACATATTTATCAATCTTCCTATGAGCAAAAGCATTTCCACCTTTCCAAATACTAAAGAGGATTTTCACCCTGAAAGTGTGCCAAAGCTGGGTATACTTAGCGAGAAGCCTAGGAAAAGCACCTAGCAAAATCATGTGCCAAGAGAATGACTCTAATTTGAACGACCGAAATAAGTCATGAATCCAATTCCAAAATTGTTGAGCTTTGGTACAAAACAAAAAAAGATGCTTAAAAGAATCGGCTTGCCCACATGACGAGCAATGAGGGTCCTGGACCCCTAAGTGGACAAGTTAAGACCCCATAGCTAAGCCTTGGAAAGAATAACCCATGAAAATTGGGTGATTTTAGGCTTAACACTTGCAAACCAAGTGGCATAGAATATTTTACACCGAATAGACACAAAAGACTGGAGATGCCACCGCTGGCTCAAACTTTTAGTCATAGTAAAATGTGGCAAATTCCATAGATAACCAAGCCTAAGCTTGTCATTTTTGAAAGGGATGTCTAGGTACCACTTTCAGTCCTTCCACCAAGTCTTAGTGCCATGAATACCCACCTTATGAAGCATATCAGTTAGAATAGCATTCACCAGACCATCATAAGTATCATTGTCCTAGTTTTGAAGCCTACAATGAGCACGAAAAATCCTCCCATGCCATAATACACATCGTGGGTTTGTGAAACATGTGTTGCAAGGTATGGATACCTTTCTTGTGAAAAATTAAAGACTTAAGCCAAGGTGACTTGGCTAGTGGTTGACTATTATTGGAAAAAGGGGCGACCACCACACATCCTATTGATTGAGTGAAAACCCATCATGAAAACCAGAGCTAGCCCAATGGAGCCAGGGCTTAACAACTTCCTAAGCTCTCCAAATAATTTTGGCTACAAAAGTTCCCACAATATGGATTGGTTCCCTCATAACTAGAAGGGTTTGAAAGAAAATCCCCTTCCAAGATGGTCTATGTGCAGGAAAGATGGACTGAATGCAATGTCTGAGGAGAATTTTCTAGGCCTCATCACCATTAAGAGCTTTGCTTATCCATTTAACACACAAGGCAATTCCTTGTCATTGAGTGGAGAGTAGGACAAGTCCTCCAGAGTCTCTAGGTAGGAAACAAAACTCCCAAGCTACATGGCGAAACCCTTGATGAGTCTCAAAAGAGGCCCAAAGAAAGTCATGCAACAAATTTTCAAGCTTAGCATAAGCGGCCTTTGAAGGAGCCCAACAAGAAGAGTAATAAACATGTGTAGTAGCTAAAACTTTAGAGAAAATCTAGAATTTATCAGTAAGAGAGAGAGGCTTGGTAATCCAGTCAGCCAACTTCTACTCAATCTGAGAAAGAACCACTTGCCAGAAATCCATGGGAGAAGCTTGGAAGGAAAAAGGAATGCCCAGAAATCAAAATATTTCTCCCGGACCAATCCATTTCCAACCATAATGTTGAAACCATTGAGGAGTGTGCAAAACCAACTGCTTGTAACATAAGGTCTTATGCCATTAAATGAAAAAACTAGAGGCAAGGCAAAATTTCTCAAGGCAATCCAATGCAACTTTGACATTATTTTCCTCTTCTAGAAGAGTGAGAAAAGAGTCATAAAAAAAATGAACATTAACTAGTTGAGCATGCGAATTGGGCAAAGAAATGCCTATAATCTGCCGCTAGGAAACAACATTAGCCAACAAGTAACCAAACCCTTTAGCAACAAGCACATAAAGTGAGGGGACGAGCGGGCAACCTTGGTGGATGAAGCGAAATAAGCCGAAGGAAGGGGACTGACGACCATTAATGGTGATGCAAGTAGAGGTGTTTGAAAAAATCATTTGAACAACCTGAATAAAATTAGGGCCAAACCTTAAGGCAACCAACATGGCAAGAATAAAAGGCCGTTCAATTCGGTCATAAGATTTAGCAAAGTCTATTTTAAGGAAAATGGCTTTTTGATTAGAGCGTCTAGCCCATTCCATTCCTTCCCAAATTGCAATGATATTATCCAAAATAAATCTGGATTTAATGAAACTAGTTTGCTTTGAGCACACAATTTGAGGCAAAAGATGGTGAATTTTCAAGGTAAGGGATTTGGCAATGATTTTGTAAGAAACATTGAGGAGTGTGATGGGCTGCCAGCTGCGGATATCCTCAAGATCGCCAGACTTAGGTATGAATTTAATATTCCCTTTGTTAATTTGTTTTCCTAAAGTTTTAGAATGAAAAGTTTCAAGATAAAATTTATGCAAATCATGCCCAACACAATCCTAAAGGGATTCATAAAATTCACATGGGAAGCCATCAAATTCTGGGGCTTTGTCATCTTCCATAGTTTGAACAAATTTGTTCACTTTCTCAATTGTGAGCATTTTCTCATAGAAGGATTTCTAGGCTGAAGATAGCCTGTTTGGCACAACAACAAGACAATCCTGAAGAGCTTGTTGATGCTCTAGTGTGGAATCCTAAGCAGTAAACACCTTTTCATAATGCCTAATAAAGGCTTGGGGAATGTCAGGTAGCTCAAAGAACACTTTGTTTCCATCTTTGATATTTTTTATGCCAAGAGAAGAGTGGCTAGCACGAAGGGCCAAAAAAAATTCTTTGGAGGCACGATCTTCAATTTTAAGCCAGTGTAACCTAGCCTTGATTTGCGCTCTTCTAGCAACATAATTATTTGTAATTTTTTTTTGCCTTAAATCTTCCACCTTGAATTGTAAGGAAGGGGGAAAAGGACTAGTTGATAGAGCCACAGTGGAAAAGCGAAGGTCTGACATGGTCACCTCATAGGACCTGCGACAAAAAATAGTTAGTTGGTGCCCATAAATGCAAAGAAACCTCACCATTCAAGTGATGACATCATTTCATTAAGTCATCCAACCTATATTATGAGGTGGCCTACACTCCAAATTCCAAACCGTACGAATGTGGGCAAGCATGGGATGATGATGCAACAAAGACGTGTTCATAAATAATTGGATCTCACTAATGCAAGGCTATCTTAAATCCCATTTAATGTGAAATGAGATGGGGAAATGGTCTGACAACCTTACATTCACTAATGGCTTGACCGAAAGTGAAGAACTAGAAAAGGAGAAAAAGGATTGAGCCGAGATCATGGCATGATCAAGGCATTTAAATATCCCGTCATAACCAACTCGATAATTACACCAAGTGTGCCAGAGAGAATGAGAATGGAAGCTACCAAGATTGGGATCAAAGAGCCCTAATTTATTATGCATGTAGTACCAAGCCTCACATTCGCTAGCTGCCCATCTGAATGGAAAAGTACCATCCTTGTCATACACCATCTGAACCATATTGAAATCCCCTCACAAAAGCTAAGTAGCAACTAGAAATGAATCAACAATCCAATGCCAAAGAAGAGATATTTCTATAGAATCATTTGAGGCATAAACATTAATAATCCCAAAAGAATGATTATCAATCTTAAGAAGAATCCAGACGAGCTGATGTGTGGGGTTAGACCCATTATCAACCACACAAGCATGTCACCATGGGGAAAAAAGGGTGAATAATCTGCCACATCTGACCTCATGTTCAATACAAAATAGTTTACTAGTTGGCCAAATAGAACGACAAGCCGAAGCAAGAAAAAAACCAGTAACTTTCACTTCCTGGAGACAAAGCACTTCAATACTAGCATACTTTTGCAGAGTATCCCTAACAAAATACTTCCTAGAGAGTTATGTAAAACCTTGAACATTCCATGAGAGTAAATTCATGAAAGAAACTCCTCCATATAATCGAAGTCCAGCTCCTCATCCAAAGTAGATAAGCGATTTTGTAAAAAATTTGGCAGAATTGAACCAATTTTAATGGTTGGAGAAGAAAATCCTCGTTTCTCCTAAACAAATTCTTCTTCTTCTACAAATCGAGAAGGGCTTTGAGACCTCTTGTGAGATCCTGACATGGGAGGAGATTCAATTGGTTGTGATATCATGATGACAACAGGTTGGGGCATAGTCTTAGGCCTTGGTCGTGCAAAAGTAGTGGTAGACTCAACCTAGGATTCTTTCCCCTTCATTGAAGGGTTTGAAATTTATTTTGCTAGCTCAGGGACTTTGGAAACTGTGCTAGAGCCTTTGGACTTATTTTTACGGTTCGTAACTATGAATGGTGAACGTATACCTGTACAAACATACAATTAGATCAATATGCAAGTTAGATCAACATTCCCCGTGAAATTAGTTTGAAGCATGAAAATAGGAAATAAGATGAAGAACACAACAATAAAAGCTATTAGATCCTATTCTAATGAGAAAAATTCCAATCCAATGGAGGAATTGGTCCCATTTTGATGTGGAAAATGGCCCTTTCCTAATTCCTTGATGTAAAGTGATGATCTTTGGTGATGATTGTTGCTTCCTTGATGAAATTTGCCAATAACCTAGCTAAATTGATTGCCAAAATATGAAATGCTTATGAAATCAAATGCTAAATGCCTATAGTGATTGTGCTCTTAGTTGATGGATCCCAAATCAATAGAGAAGCTCTCCATTTATAGGAGAGAAGGATGAAGAAATGAGAAATATGAAGGATGTGGGATTAAAAATGAACCAATAGCAATGTGTCATTTGTCAACATACTACTGAAGAGAGGTTGTGCACATTTTGATCAATGTGCAAATAAATGCAATTAGGTGGAAATTTGAAATGTGGAGGGAGATGTGGAAGAGGAGTTAGTGCCACTTGGCTCAAGAAAAAGGACTTGTAAGATGCTTAAATGCTATGTTTGGAGGACAAGTCCTTTTAGGAGGGAGATTTCAAATTGGAAGAATATTCCAACAAGATGCCCTTTTTGAATGAAAATAAAAGAATTTATAAATCAATTAAATTGATTTACATGTGCAAGTTGCAAAATCTAGAGGGTTTGATGGATTAGAATTAGAGTTAATTATGATTTAATTAACTTAGATGAAAATTAGTTGATTTGACATTTGACTTAGATTTTTAGATTTATTTAAATCAAATGAGAGGAAATGGAGATTTAATTAAATTAATTAAACGGATGATGTTTGAATTTAAATCAAATAAAGGTTAATTTATTCAATTTAAAGGAGATGACTTTATTAAATAAAATGATTTATTTAAAAAGAGGAATGTTAGGATTAAATAAAATTGATTTATTTAATCAAAGAGGAATATTAGGATTAATTAAATAAAATGATTTATGTAATTCAAAGAAGATGATGATTTAATCAAATAAAGTGGTTTATTTAATTAAAAGAGGAATTATGGTGAATTAATTAAATAAGGATTATTTAATTAATTGATTAGTAAAGAAGTGATTAAAGAAGAAATGATGTTAGTGGATCAAGATTGAGTGCTCGATATCAATCGGGATAATTTTTGGTGTCTACATTTTGCCCCTCTTTGAAGCAATGTACATGTTGCATTGGTTCAAAGAATAACCTTGCCGAGATTAAAATTCAATTTTTTTAGATGCCCCACTACTATCCTAGCGAGAAGAATTACGCTGGTATAGTAATCATAGTCCATTTCTCCTCTGGTTTGGCAACAAAACTATTCGCCTGATGGGGATTTTCAGTATCCCACAATGACGAAGGAGTGTGGGAAATTACTGGAGGGCAATCCTTGATCTTATGGTTTGCAGAATGACACCTATAACACATTCAAAAAGTTAAAATAAGTGACTTTTTGGGTATTTAAAAGAGCTCCAATTTGAATGTCAATGGACTCTTTCAAATCTTTTGAAAGGTCCACTTTGACATAGACACACTTTTGGGTTTGAGATTGAAAGAACCTATCTAGTTCAACACAAATAACCCTCCCCAAAGAGGATGCAATATGTTGCAAAAAAGGCACACAAGGCAAAGGCGAACCCAAAGCTCAATCCAAATTGAAACCCCATAACTTGGTATCATTTGAGATGACAAAATCTTGGGTCCACGATTGGAAGACCAACAAAGATGATTGGACATACCAAGAACCATGGTTCAAGATTTCCTGAACATGATTGACCTCTGTAAAGTGAAAAAGAATTTTTTTTTTTGATTAAATTATGGACCATATCAAGGCAGACCCCATGAGGGACCCATGCCTTGTGGACCCATTCTTTAAGCACAATTTCAGGGGGAGTCCTCCCAACAAAATAACCAACAAGAGTATGTTACTCAAGACATTGACATGCATAATCAAAATGTAGAAAGGGTAAAACCACATTGGATGGGGAGTCAAAAGGCTTACCTCATGAAATACTTTCAAAAAAAATATCTGGGGTCGCTTGTTCAGAGGGGGAGCCATTGAGAATATTTTTTGAACCACCAACACTAGCAAGAACTGTTGGGGTAGAGCCAATTAAAGGCACACAATAAAACCAAGAAAACCATGATAAATGCAAACGTACACACAATAAATGAGAAAATATTGTGCCTATGGTGTGGTATGATGCAAGAGGGGCCAAGGATGACCGCATACACAAGAAACCCTAGCAAAGCTCATTCATTTCCAAGCTTTTAAAATAAAATATTATAAATTATTATTATTGTTATCTTTAATTATTGTTTTCCTTTCAAACTAAGTAAAATGTTATATTATTTTCCTTTAAATTTCACTATATGTTAATAGTATTAAAAGATTAATATAATAAAACATAATTTGAAAAAGATATATCTCGATGTAAATTATATTGATTATTACTAGCAATCACACCTTAGTGTGCAATGGGTACACTGATCAAGGAGTGTTGAAGGTCAATTAGGATAAATTTTGGTCTATTTTTTGCATACATTTATATTGGTAGGCCATTTAGCAAATGATGTTGTTTGTGCAACAAAGGTCTTAATGGAAAAGTGATAGCTTAAAATAAATTATGCATATACTTACAGGGATCCAAACATGATTGAAATAAAACCTCTGAATTAGGAAGATAATTAGGTTCCATTACCAAAAAGCTCATTTTAAGTTTGCAATAAGGAGGAAGAGAGAGAGAGGGAGGGGTAGGGATAGAAAGAGGGAGAGATAGAGGGGGAAGAGTGAGAGATAGAGGGGTAAGGAGATAAAGATAGAGACAGAGATGGAGAAGAAGGAGAGGCATATGGAGAGAAGAAGAGAAGGAGAGGAAGAGATAAAGAGATAGAGGAGAGAGGGATAGATAGAGATGGAAGAGATAAATATATAGAGAGAGATAGAGAGGGAGATAGATGGATGGATAGAGAGGGAGACATGTCTAGAGATAAAGGGGGAGAGAGGAAAATAGAGGTAGATGTTAGGGTTAGAAGGAAAATATCTAATAGCCAAATGAAAATTTGATCAATAAAATAGAGAAATAAAACACAAAAAATTATAGCAGAAATGAGACAAACAAAAAATTTAACATGGTTCACCCAATCCGAGCTACATCCACCAAACTACAACCATCCAATGATTTTATTATCCAGTGTAGAACCTGTTACAATCACTCAAATAATTGCTTCACTTCAACCCTCATCCAATCACTTATTTCAATATTTTTAGAAACTTCTAGAATTAGGGTTCTACAAAGTCAATTTTTTCCTTTTTTAGTGACGTAGCAAAAAAAGTAGGAATTTTTTTTTCTCGGGGGCGGTACCCGACCCTAGACCCCGACGAGGATACATGAAGAGTGTATAGTATAGCATGATCAATCACCACGTACCAATAGTAGAGATTAAGATAGAGCAAGAGAAATAAATAAAGAGATATAGGTAAAGAGAGAGATAAATATAGGGAGAGATAGGGAGATAGAGAGAGAGGACAAGATAGAGAGGTATAGAGGAAGCGAGATAGATAAAGAGATTTAGCTGGTGAGATAGAGTGACAGAGAGATAGAGATATAAGGGGATATAGAGAGGGAAGGAGTGGGAGAGAGATAAAAAGAGATAGACAAATAGAGAGAATTAGAGATAAAGAGGGAGAGAGAAATAAGAAGAGATAAAGGGAGAAAAAAGTAGGGGATATAGAGATATATGGGAAGAGAAAGAGAGAGAGTTATAGATATATGGGAAGAGAAAGAGAGAGATAGAGATATATGTGAAGAGAAAGGAAAAAGGTAGAGATAGAGAGATAGATAGGAGGATATGGAGGGAGTGAGAGAGGAAGATGTTAGGTCTCAAAAACGTAGGTTTGAACCACGAGAGATTGCCAAGCTCTCACAACACTATTGGCCAACTAACAAGACCAACCAGTAAAGTTGAACCTTCTACTCTTAAGGCTCTGCTAAACCTAGGCAAGTGTACCTATATGAATGCTACAAATTTTGAACTATGCTTCCTACTTGACTAAACTATCCACAATAGAAATTTGACAGTGGAGAAATATGATCTAAATTTGGTATAAATTGTGTATACAATATCAAATATGATCTAAATTTGGTATAAATTGTATATGTAATATCAAGGTGAAGCCTGATATATTCAGTTAATAGATGTTAAACGGAATGTATAAAATTAAATAATGAAATATGGAAGACCAGTGCCTTGTTTGGTTAAAACAGAGTCAAATGAAAGTCTTAGATGAGTGGTTCCTATCTAGCAAGTTATCTAATTGTTTGGCATACACATATATGAGTTTATAACTGGTATAAACATGCAAGAATGTGATTGACAAACCCTAATTGAGGCATAATATCAATCCTAACTATTTGATTCTTCTTAATGATCTGAATAATATTCCCAGATTACTGTAATTGACTGAAAGGAATTTAATTCTTCTTTAAAGAACCCAATTAATCAAATCACACATATACAACAAATGTGCACTGATAAATTGAACATATACTTGATATTTCAACTTAAATAATCAAGAAACATCAGATGGAGACAATCAAATAACTGCAAAAATCCAACAAACAATTGATACCAGAATGAAACCACAAACTCAACAGTCTTTCATTATCTTCCTCAAATCTTACATATGCAACATAGTCTTCTTGAATGCAAACATTCTAAAAATATTATGCTTGCCGCAATCTATATTTTTCTAATTCTTCCCTCTCTATCGCTACAAAAAATGGATACTTATACATCAACTACTGAAAGGGCGTGTCTTTTCAAAAATATCTTGAGCATGAAACAAGAATAAGATTAAAAAAGATTAGGCTTTGTTAAGCCATAAGTGGACTCTTGACATGTGATCCACGTAGTCTCGACGCTTATGTGTATCCGCATCTCCTAATGCATCATGGATAATGATCTCCATCTTAACCATCTTCTCATTCTTCTCACAAGCTTCATCTAGGGTTGCATCTTTCGCAATAGCCGTATTTAGAATCTCCTGCAGTATCAATTCACTTTCATTTTTCCATGCAACCATTTCTTTCAATTTTCCTCCATCATCAAGGAATGCAACCAGTCCACTTTTGGCGGCTTCTATCAACCCTTGTGCATCCCCTTGTAACTCTTCAAGGAATTCTCTATGCTTACCAATAAAACGATCATCATCCTCAATTGCCTCATTATCAAGAGTACCTCGTTGTTTTATTTCCTCAAGCTTTTCTTGAATTCTACCCTCCACTCTTTTGTGTTCTTTTAATGCATCAAATTTTAGTGAATGTTTTCCCCAAAGTTTGTTCAACCAAATGCCTAAACTGGCTTGCCTCCTTTTGATTATTGTTGTTAGTGTGTCATATTTCCCTTGAGAATATGCACTCGATCCCTCTTAATGGTCCTTTGTTTGTGAACTTCCACCCTAGGTGAGCAACTTTTTTGGCCCTGTTGTAACACCTACTAAATCTTTCAGATGCTCATTTTCTCTCAACGTTCTTTCATTATTTGCTTTGTACATCTCCTTTTCTTTGATCAATGCATGTATTTGGGCTTTATTCAATTTCGCTATATTAATCCCAATTTCTGCTATTGCAACTGGATCAGCCTCCCCAAATTTTAAATTCATGACATGTCCAAATGATTTCTCAGTATCAATGACAATTGACTTCTTGTGAGGTGGATATAGGGCCCAAATCATTAATGTCTCCTCATCTAGGTTGTATTTTGATCTTGGGTAAAATTTTGTCACCTTTTCTAAGCTGAGCTTGTGTGTAGTGTTATTGTCCTTCAGGAAACTATCGAAGACTAGTGCAGAATTGAGGTCTAATCCTAGGAAAATCATGACATCAACCTTTTCTAACATTTCCCTCCCTTTCTCAGGGGTCATACTTGTCATCTCTTTCTCTACATCATCTCTCAAACTTTTCAACAATTGTTCTTCATTTCCTGGTGTGACATTGTCAACCAATTCTCTTATTTCCTTTCCATTTTGCTTGAATAAAAATGTTTTAAATTATGAAGTTTTTACAAACTCATCATCCGCTATAAAATATTTTTATTCCTCATATCTTGCATCTGTATCTACACTTTCCTCGATATTTAATTCTCTAGCAGAATAGGTGTAATCTTGAGTTCTTGTCCTTGATACCTTACCAGGTGGACCTTGTGACATATTAGCCTTTGATGCTTCTTCACTGGAGGACAACAACTCTATATCTAGCAACTCCTAATTATGTCGCTCAATCACCATCTTCACCTCTTCTGCTTCCAAGTTTTTTATCATATCATCAAACTGGTAGGGCACATGATGATATCCTCCAAAGTTTATCCTTTGTTTAGCATCTAGTGAATATACCCTTCTGGATCAATTTTTTTTCTCAATGGCCCTCTTTTCATGTTATACTATAATAACCTATCAAGAATCAGTTATACCCTTCCTTTGCTAACACAATAAAGTCACCAAAACATAGTGTACTGGGCATACAAGCCTACTTTCCAAAAGAACTTAAATTCATAACACTGGAGAAATCCATTTGCCTAACAATTTCTAAGTAGGCAATCCGGTCTGGAACTGTTCTAGGAAAAATAAATGGGGCATCTTCAAATCCATAAACCCTAATCATGGTGGCATTCTCTAAACAATACCAATCCCCCCAATTGTGGTTGATTGGTCCATTAAAATCTTTAGGTTTGAGAAACCTTTTTATCTCATCAGACAAGGAATAGTCACATGGATGATTATAGCATTTATACAAGGGTTTCATAAAGTTTTCCTCAAAATGTACAAAACTAGCATTAGAAAACTTGCTGTCCCAAATGACAATCCATGATTGAATAGGCAATGGCTTACCTTCTTTGTCAAATTGTGAAATTCTCATCTCTTGGGGCCACAACCCTATTTCCTGTCTGAAGTGTAACACCAAGTGCATCAATAATGAATACTTCCTAAAATGAAAGACAAAGGCTCCATTTTTTATTTTCATCAACCCAACATCAGGTTCCTTAAACACATTAGAGGCATAATCAAAAGGCCTAGAGTTATGATATTGAATATCTGCTACAATCACCATGGGTGCAATTTCCATATACTCCAGGACTTCCATTCCCAATATTTGTCCTATCGAAAAATAGGTGTACTTCATATAAGGCTCGAAAATATCTACATGGAATGGTGGTCCTTCACTGTCTTCCATCGGAATCAGTTTGCCACCATGCCTAATTTTGTGTAGGGGTAATCTCCAACCCCTATAAATGGTGTCCATCCTTCTGAATTCATTCTCGAGCTCTTCACCTACAATTCTCTCATTCCACATCCCTTCCTATTTAAAGACTTCACTTATCGCATTTTCTGACAAATGTATCAATGGGTTCCCAGGTAGATCACATATGGCCTTATGTTTCAGATTGTAATGACTGGCCAACAATTTCACCAGTTTGACATCGACAAAAACATTAGGGAAAACCAGTTTACCTAGATTGAGCTTCCATGGGTTACATACTGGCTCAAAATGATTCCTCCGATAGTAATGGAAGCTGAATAATTCATAGCCTCTAATTGGGGTCCAAACATCTCCTATGAATTTGCATTTATCGTCTAATTTATCCACTTCTGCCCTAATTTATCTAGGTAGCTGGTCTATGAGATCTTGGTTCAATTTTTGTTCGGTACCTTCCGACTGAATTTTGGTTTTTTTCCTTTTTCCCTTTGATTGACCACTTTCCCCATGTTTTTTCCCTTTTGATTTTTCTGAACTAGAGGTTTCCATTCTTCGAAATATGCAAGATTTAAGGAATGAGGAACTTACTTTATTTCACCTGAGATTTCAAGCTGAAAGAATGCCCCAATCCTTTGCTCACTCTTTTGCTTTCCTTTGCTATCAATTCCGCAAAAATGCTCTCAACTGGATTCATTTTAATTCACAAAATCATTTATGCTTCATGACACCATTAATGTCTTCGTTGAGACACGAATGAAGCAAGCTTTTCAAAATTCTTGCTGTCAAATCATGTAGCATATCGGAAAGACATTTTTAAATCTTGGCCGATCCTTTCGTTCGAACGTTTACCAACGTTCACACACCTGTCTGGACATCTTGTAGTTTCCCTGACACCTTAAGTCTCTCCGACAGTTTCTTCTTAGTCTTCAGGATATCGCCACAACTCCTACCGAAGCAAACCTATCGTCGTGACTTAATGAATCGGGCAAACAATCCCTTGTTTCATTTCAAAGGTTTGTATCTTGCCGAGATGTTCCCTTTGTCAATTCAAATCGCTGAGATAAATTGATTGTCTTGTCGATGGAACGATATTCATCGTGACCTTCCTATCTCTCCCTGTTGAGGTTTATCTCACCAATACCTTTCCTTCCTTGGTGAGACCACAAACATTGTCCCTTTGATAGTTCCTTTTTCCAGACATGTTGTCACTTCCAATCCTATCAGTATACAACAGAAGGTTGGTAAGAATTTTTTGAACTCTTCCTAGTAGTATTGTGTCGTCAACCGGATCCTTTTATGATTTATTGACAAGACCAGTGAATGCCTCGAGCTGTCATTTGGAACCTCACCCCGATGAATCTAGTCTGGCCGATACATCCTTTTGTGCTTCAAGCGATGAGATGTATATTAGCTCGATATAACCTCACACTATCATGTCGATAACCATTGTCGTGCCGATAGAAACTATGAACCCGTGTATTCCCGACATGTGTCATCATCGGCATGACACAACTGATTTCTTGCCGATATACTGAAAGAGATGTGCATTAGCATCGGTGAGACCTGCATTATCTTATGCCAATATGTTTCATATATTAAATATTTAGGGTTAGATAAATTTTATGTGATCATATGATAAAATTTGACCCAAACCTCGGTGAGTATGTTATGTGAAAAACACTTTAGGACTCTTTAAGAAACTAATGAGCATGAATGGTCAATGGGATATAGATATATATGGGAAGAGAAAGAGAGAGAGATATAGATATATGGGAAGAGAAAGAGAGAGATAGAGATATATGTGAAGAGAAAGGGAGAGAGGTAGAGATAAAGAGATAGAGAGGAGGATATGGAGGGAGTGAGGGAGGAAGAGATTGGGAGAGATAGAGAGGGGAGAGATAGAGAGAGAGGGAGGGAGAGAAAGGGAAGAGATAGGTAGAGGAGGAGAGATAGAGAAGAGGGGGAGAGAGGAAGAGAGAGAAGATGGGGAGAGAGGGAGATAGATAGGTAGAAAAGGGAGAGAAGGAAGATGGGGAGAGTGATATGTAGAGAGGGAGAGAGAAGATGGGAGAGAGAGGGAGAGATAGCTTAATATATATAGAGGGAGAGGGAGATACATAGAAAGGGGGTGATTAGAGAGATAGACGGGGGTAGTGAAAGAGATAGAGAGATAGTGATAGAGGTAGAGAAAGATATGGATAGAAAGAGATAGAGAGAGGAGTGAGAGGGAGATAAAGAGATAAATAGATATAGAGATATAAAGTAGGAGAGATGGAGTGAATGAGAGAGTGGGAGAGGGAGAGATAGATCAATAGATAGAGAGGGGATGAGGGAGTGACATAGATAGTGGGAGATATAGAGAGATAGAGAGCGATAGGGAGAGATATATCAATCACCCTCCTTATATCTCTATCTATTAATTTTATCTCTTTATCTCTCCCTCTCTATCTCTGTCTCCCTCTCTATCTATATGTTTCTCATTATCTCCATCTCTCTCTCTCTCTATATTTTCTTCCCTCTATTTATCTTTATCTCCCTATCTCTTTATGTGACTTTATCTCTATTTATGTCTCTCTCTCTCTCTCTCTCTCTATTTATCTATTTTTCTCTATTTGCCTCACTATCTCTACCTCTTTCTTTGTCCCTCTTTATTCCTCTATATCTCTACCTATCTCTTTATATATCTCTCTCTATATCTGTTTGTCTCCCTCTTTATCTCTCTATTTATATTGATCTCTCTATCTATATCTATTTGTCCCCCTCTTTATCTCTCTATTTATATTTATCTATTTCTCTCTCTCTATCTATATCTTCTCTCTTTTTCCTTATTTATTTATATATCTCTTTTTATCCCTTTATTTCTACCTTTGTTCCTCTCTCTTTATCTATCTTTGTCTCTTTCTCCTCCTTCATCTCATTTTGCTCCCTCTCTCTTGCTTTCTTTCTCTTTTCTCTCTCTACCTATCCATATCTTATCTCTATCTCCCTCTCCCTTTTCTCTTCCTCTCTCTCTCTCTCTCTCTCTCTCTCTCTCTCTCTCTCTCTATGTTGTCTCCTAAAGTATGCAATGGGTATATTGAAGAGGTCTTAAAGGCGAATTATCATATATTTAATCAAATGACATGCTACCTCGAGCATGTAACTCCCCAAGAACACATGCCATCCTTGGATTGTTGACATGAAATAATCAATAAAAATTTAGTTTCTCTTTTCCCTCTCTCTTTTCCTTTGTATCTCTTATATTTCTCTCTCATGCTCTATCTTTCTTTGTCCATCCCTCTCTCTTTCAATATCTATCTCCATCCATCTCTCTCTCTCTCTCTCTCTCTCTCTCTCTCTCTCTCTCAATATCTATCTATCTAAATTCGTCTCTTTCTCTCTTTCTCTATCTTTTGAGTTTCTCTCTTTGTATTAGCTGATAGGCTACATATAGTGTGAGATTTGAGCCTGAAACAAGTCTCACACCTACAAACCACTATTTTGTCATTGGAAAACAAGTTTCAGTTGCCATTTAATGGTAAACCAACTACAGTGTAATGGTAAAATCCTCTAAAATATCAGGTAAAAGCATCCAAAATCTCACTTAGCACATAATTTAAGCCAAATAAATATTGATTTGACATCTAGATGAGAACATTCATTTGCATTGGTTTATGTTTTAAATTTGTATGCAAATATTTCATAATCAGATAATACTTAATTTCTTTAAAGAAAAAATCTAAATTTGTCTAAATTTATTTCCTTCCATTATTTAACACTTATTATTAATTGTTTAATCTAGCCACATGCAACTAGAATTTGAGCGCATCCATACATAAACACACATTCTCTAATATATTAACTTACATATAGTTTTCTATCAGCGTAATCCGTGAACCTCCAAAAAAACAAGTGCTAGTATATATAACTTTCTTTATATAGAATTCTCTCCCCTTCTATCTCTCTTTCTTTTTTCCAATCTATCCAAAGATCAATTAGACTATCAAATGTTTTATATATTAATTTCATTTATTCTATATAAAAATATTAATTATGAAGTATAATAATTTTTTATAAACATACTCTAAAACCCTCGTCGAAACCTTATTTTAAGGCTGTAGCTCACCAAATTGGAGAAGTGAAAGGGCAATACCAGCGAGGAAGAGTTTGGAGGAACGGAAACCAACAGCGGCGGGGAAAGCAGCGAAAAAACGGCGGAAAACCCTCACAAACCCTAACCAAACTCTGTGTGCTCTGCTCATTTTGAATTTTGTTGGAAGTTTTTGCCGGTTCAGCCAAAATATAGCGTAGAATCAAACTTTGTTGAGGTATCTGTGATAAATAGATAGGTTACAGAAACGGCTCCAAGAACTCTGGGGATTTATTTTCTGTCTACTCATTTATCGGTGAGTGTGCGAAGCTATTTTAATGGCGGAGGTAAAGGTATCGGAAAGCAGGGACTTGACGCGCATTGAGCGCATAGGGGCGCATTCGCACATAAGAGGGCTGGGCTTGGACGACACCCTCGAAGCCCGCAGCGTTTCGCAGGGCATGGTAGGGCAGAAATCCGCTAGAAAAGCGGCAGGTGTCATTCTCGAGATGATCAAGGAAGGAAAAATCGCAGGCCGCGCGGTTCTGCTAGCCGGCCAGCCTGGCACCGGGAAAACCGCTATCGCCATGGGCATGGCTAAAGCCTTAGGCGAGGAAACTCCCTTCGCAATGATGTCTGGTAGCGAGATATTTTCGCTAGAGATGAACAAGACAGAGGCCTTGACACAGGCTTTCAGGTCAGCTTAATTTTAAGGCAGTTTATGTCTTTACAAGTTTAGAAGCCCCGGTAAATCCTTTTCAACGTTCAGTTCTGAATTTCATATGGTTGAAATTTGGATGGCAATAGTTTTCATTATCCAGTTATGAATTTCTCATGGTTGAAGTTTCAGAAATCCCGGCAAATCTTCTTCAATATTCAATTTTGGATTTCTTATCATTGCAGTTTCTGAACACTGGCAAATCCTTTTTTATATTAAAATTTGAATTTTTCATGGTTGAAATTTCGAAATCCTAGCAAATAGTTTTCAATATTCAATTTTGAATTTCTTATGGTTGAAGTTTTATAAATCCTGGTAAATCTTTTTGAATATTCTGGATTTCTTATTTTTGCAGTTCACAAATCTTGGCGAATATATTTTAATATTGAATTTTAAATTTCCTATTTGTGAATATCAGAAATTTAGGTGAATCGTTTTCAATATTGAATTCTGAATTTCTTTTTGCTCGAAGTTTAGAAGTCTGACCCACATTTGCAACATTCGAATTCTGAATTTCCTTCTTTCTGAAGTTTAGATATTTGGGGCTCAATAGTTTTCAAAATCAGATTCTAGGTTTCTTATTTTTAGCATTTAGAAATCCCAGGAATCATTTTGAATTTTGAATTTCACAATGTCTAAAATTTGGAGAACTAGGCAAATCATTTTCAATAAGGAATTCCAAATTTTCTTATGTTTGAAGTTTTAGAAATCCTTTCTATTTTTTTTCGTTTTGTGAAAACCTGTTTTTTTCAAATTCCGTAAGATCTTCTGTGCTCTACAAAAAAAAGTTGCTACCTTAAAGTAAATGAATGATACTGAAGATTATTATTTTTAAATAAAAGAAAAGTAATAGAAGAAGAGCTTCAGGAAAAATGATGAGTAGGAATCTTTCAAACGAAGTGTGACCTGAAATTACTGTTTATTGATATCTTTTCTCACAATTTTTTATAATATTTTAAAGAAACATTATATTGTTGAATTTGAGTCAAATATTCATTTTTAAATGACAGTTTTTTGAGAAAAGTGTCAAGAATGACCAATTGGTGAATATTGGCTTCTGAAATCGTTCCTCCTTTCAGGAAAGCAATAGGTGTCAGAATTAAGGAAGAAACAGAGATTATTGAAGGAGAGGTAGTTGAGATTCAGATAGATCGGCCAGCTGCTGCAGGTGCTGCATCAAAGACTGGGAAATTAACGCTGAAAACAACAGAGATGGAGACTATGTATGAACTGGGAAGCAAGATGATTGAGGGTTTGAACAAAGATAAAGTCCAGAGTGGGGATGTTGTAGCAATTGATAAGGCTTCTGGGAAGATCACTAAGCTGGGGCGGTCTTTTGCCAGGTCTAGGGACTATGATGCCATGGGACCGCAGACCAAATTTGTACAGTGCCCTGATGGGGAGCTGCAGAAACGCAAGGAGGTGGTGCATTCTGTTACACTGCATGAAATTGATGTCATCAATAGCAGGTAAGCAAAACTTCAGCTATAAAAGGGATAATTTTGTAATGAATGATCCCTAATTTTTTTCTGAGTTTCTCTTTCCTGTTTGAGAGTTTTCTGAGATTGCTTTGCTTGTAATTTTCACATGCCATACATAGTTTAACATGCCAAATAAAAGATATCATATATGCAAATAGTAAGACATGAAACTTGCTTGGAAATGAACATTTTCAGACTTAGAATGCTCAGAATTACATAGCAGAATTATTCTGAGTTTTACAAGGTATTTTCAGAATTCACAAATAAGTAAATCAGACTCAGAAAATAATTGTTTCAGACTGGAAATGAAGACTTAACAGCAGATAATCACCTTCAGAAAATGCTTGTATCAACTCCAACAAAGGGCCTTAAAAACTCCAGCAATCCCGTCCACCCAAATGTCCTTTCATCACCTCTAAAGGCAGATTTTCCTAACCTTAAAATCTGCTTACACCCCTTGAAATCTGCTCTTATATGACTTTAGAATTATGATTTAGTTTGCCTAAAACATAATCGCACCACTTCAGAAAAATCACACCTCTTCATAAATAAATCACATCATATCATATTAAGTCAACTTGTTTGATAATCTGAAGTTTAATAACAAATCGCAACACCTCAAGAAAGAATCGTGTCTTTCAGTTTATATGCATTTTTAATAAGTTTTAATAAAATCGCACTTTTTCAAGAGATAAGTGAATGCAACAAGAAACAGATTTAACATAAACAGATACCATAAAAGACTAAAAGAAGACACAAAGATATACGTGGGGAAAACCCTTTCAGGTAAAAACCCCACACTCCAAAAGTTCGAGCCATTGTATTATTCAGCAACAAAAAACTAGTTACAATACAATATCAGGCTCAAAGCTAATACAGAAGTTACATCTTGTTCTATTGGAGAAATAATAGGTAACCGCAAGATTCCTTTCAGCTCCTTAGATGACTGTCACAGCCAGCCTCATGGCCAGCCTAGTCATTCGGCCTCCAATGATTCCCATGCCCAGATTCGAGAGATAGAGTGTTCATAGTTACAATGCCTAAGCAAACTGCTCGAACACCCTCTCCATCTCTCTACAAATCTCTTCACACCTTCGGCTCTCCAACCTGCAAGTCCAACTTCTGCAATCTCGCATCATGCATCATGCATTATGCTTGTAGCCCCATGCTCACGCATTCACATGCCCGCGCATTCTGCTCGCAATCTCATGGTCGTGCATTCAGCTCGCACATCTCGCACTTGCTCTGCAATTCACAACTCAACCCTTGACTTGTCTAACTTATGAGAAAAAACACATCTCTCATCGATATGTAACCGACTCAGAAGAGTCCTACACAATATTGAAGTCAATCCTCAAATCACGCATCTGGTCGGATCTGACAGATCTCCTGCAACAAGCCGTCATTGCATTCAAAGCCATTACTCAAAACGATTGAGCTCGCCACCCTTCGTTGACAAATGCAACTGCCACAATAACTATCTTGGTATCCGTCCAATCATTATTCAACCAGGTGCCACGCATCCAAGACCCATTAGCAATTACAGCTGACAGAGCAACCAAAACGGTCAAATAGACATCGGGCGCGACCAAGACTTCAAGTCATTTCTAACACTGCTGGAGCCGGAGTCGGAACAGGAGTCGAAATAGGACTCCACCGAAAATACACACTGCTGGAGTCGGAGTCGGAGTCGGAGACAGAACTGGAGTCGAAACATGACTCCACCGAAATTACAGGTTCAGGAACCAATTCGGTTCCGCGTCCGCCCATGGCAAAGGGGAACTCATCGGAAACAGTTCTTACCGGGGTAAGTCAACCCGGGGTCAAACCAAGACGGGAACACAATAGACCGGAGTCGGAGTCGGAGTCGGGGACGGAACAGGAACAAAAACAGGACTTTACCAAAAGTCCAAGATTAGGAACCAATCTGGTTCAGGTTCCGCCTCCGCCAACTGCAAGAAACAACAATCCAGAATCAGGACAAGGCGGAGGGAAACACCCCGTGGAGAATCCAAACATCTAGAAGAACCAGATCACAAAAGTAGGAGTCAGACCAGGAGTCGGAACAAAAATCGAAACAGGAACATGGCAAACGGACATTGCCAAATTCCAAAACTGGTTCTGCCTCCGCCAGACCTGCGAAGCGAGAATCAACAGACGGTAGGAAGCGGAGTTGGAGCAGGAACGAGAACCGAAACCCGGAACTTAGGCAAACATAACAATGCCAAGTTCCATCCCGGTTCCGCCTCCGCCAGAGACCCGAAACTTAGGCAAACAGAACAATGCCAAGTTCCATCTTGGTTCCGCCTTCGCCAGAACAAAACTCGAAGATCCTAGAAAGCGGGGAGCGGAGCTGGAGACGGAACGGGAACAAACTCGGAACAAGGCAAACAAAACAATGCCAAGTTCCATCCCGGTTCCGCCTCCGCCAGAACAAAAGACTTTGCCAAGGAAAACAAGAGAATTCGCTTGAGTCTTCAAAGGGCGTCAACCAGAAAGTTGAGGCAGAATTCCCAACAATCTCCCACTTGCCGAAGACTTTCAGGCATCTTCTAAACAAGCCCGAACAAGGACCAACACATGCTCTCACACTCCAATCAAGACCACTGCAACAACATCAGAAAGATGTCCACCACCTTAGGCAACAGCTCCAAACACAGGAACACACCAAGGTGAAACAACAACAGTCTCAGGAATGAAAGCAAATGATCCTCCTATCAGCAAAGGCAAAAAACAGCAAAGCACCACTCCAACCACCTCCAAAACAAGAAAAAAAACCGACCAGCTAGAAAGGCAACCATGAACTGACTGCTCTCATCCAAGTGATCAAACCCACGTGACTGAAAACCAGCACCCACAGCTCATGCTAAAATATCCAACCACCCATACCTTAAAGGTATGACCTAAAAGTGAACTCATGCCATCAAAAGAAACCCACCCATCTTAGTAGCAAACAAGCACCCTGTGTCAACCAGTCATAGACCAAACACGTCCAAGTACTCCCACTGCAAGGGCACTATCTAGATGAGTGCAAACAGAGCACCATCACAAATGATCCAGGCATACCAAGTCCACCAAACCCAGCATAAAGAAATGTAACCATGTAGTTCCAAGGAACATCCACACTGATCTGCAACATCTGCAACCACCTGGTGCAAGAAAAATTTCTCTCAACTTTCTTCCACAGTTCTTCCAAACACCTCCAAAGCTGACTGAAGAAAGAAGCACAGGCACCTTTGTGTCATCACCCAGGTGACAACACATGACCACAAACTGTGACCAACCCGGCACCACAAAGGCAACTCACATCTAAAGTCACAAGAGCAATCAGGAAGAACAAGACCAGATAAGAGAAACTAATCAACAAGAAAAATGCCCTTCTACAAGCACTTCTAAATGCTAGTTGTGTCAAGAATGATCTTCTTTACATCCCAAAGGGAAAAGCCTTGACAACATCCAACAAAACTTGGATGTAAGCTCCTCAAAGAAGATCATAACTACCCATATAACCATCTCCTGTCAGTCCTCAAAAGCACAAGGAGATAAACTATGTTGTCCAACCTTTCATTATGAATCCTCCAGAATCTAAACCAACTCAAGATTCATATCATGAAAGATAAAGCATAAAACACCTGAAAAGTATAATGGGTAAATACCTTTCACAATGACACCACTGCCGAGCAAATCAAGAAGAAAAGAGAAACATGCTCATCCAAGATATACAAGCCATCATGGCTAACCTAAGAGCATTCTCCTTCAAGGTCTCTGTTGAATTTACATTCAACCAAAGTGCAGGCTTCTTGGACTTTCAGCTATAACAACAATATTCACTTAAGAATTCAAGCCTCACCTTTATTCTTCATGCATCCATGAGTATCAACACCTGTCATCTCATGCTAACTCCAAACTACAACACTGCAATAACCATGAAGTCCTCCAGCATATGACCAATGTACTCAAAGTAAAAAGAACCCCTGGACCACTGTCAAAGTTCCATAACCTAGAACAGGAACTTATCATGACACCATGATCTACACATCTCCAAGGGAGATACCATGCTTCAAGTGAACTGTCCATGGTCTTCAAGAGCAAAACAACATGCCAAAACTCTAATTGCACAAGCAAGAGTATACCATGACATAAAGCAAACAACTCTAAACCAACATCACCTGTCAAGCACCACCAGCAACTCAGCCAAAGACTACCAAGGTCCTTCATGGCTCCAAAGTGCTACACATCTTCAAATAGTGAACATGCAGATGCAAATTCTGCAACACCAAAGAAGACACCAGTCATTGCTAAAGCTCCCACTGAAACGTGACACTGAGCTTTCCAAGCACCATGACTGACCACACCATCACTGTCAAAAGCTTACATTATGCCAGTGTACCCAGCTTTCCATGACATCGTGATCCACATGCTTCAGATCCCCATCACTGACTATTCAGGTACTCAAACGCCATTCCTCCTCTCATCTCAAAACAGCCACGCCAATGCACAAGTGACCACAGACAAGGTCAACTAATAGATCTGCACAACACGGTTACACCCTCGTGGATATAGACAGTCCACTTCCGAGTTGTCTCACAACAAGCATGTAGGTAAGGACAGCCTACAATATTGCACAACCCGTGGATGCAACCAAAAATAAACCTGCAAATCTATCATTGCACTGGAAATTGCAAAACTGAGATAATCAAAGAGAACTGCCAAAGCAGACAATCATGACTCAAACACCAGATCAGCAATAGATCTGATTTGCCAGTCACGTCCACAACCCAAGCACCAAAGTCTAGAAAACCATCAAAGCATACCACAAGAATGTTGAAGGAGAAACATACCAACACTCCCATGCAGAGAAGACGACACTCCTCATAACCAGTCGAACTGCAGCTATCTCATCTAGTCACACCCCAGAATCCAGGATCTAGAAAAATAACAAACAGCAGTTCCACAAAACACAAGTTTTCCTTGACTGTGCTAAACCTGCAAAAAACCACAGTGTTTCCAAAACACCCACGCACCTCCATATTCACTGCTCATCTGGACAACTCAGGAGTCTGCACACAACTATCACAGTAAACCAGAACAATGAAAGAACAAGAGAATGCACCGTAGACTTTTTAGGAAAATCTACACAAAACCCTCACAGCCAAAGACATGAATTTGAACCATGCAAGTGCAAGAAAGAGGCACACAGGAAAAATAGGTCCGTTTCAGACCAGTTCCAATGCCACATTCATGCACAAGCACAAGGAAGAGCTAGGCTATCCAGAAGTTGTAGACCACCAAGGTCACCTCATAGCCTCCATGCAATCAGAGCATCAGAGAAAATGCCTTCAGTGCTAAGTCAGAAACACTCAGCACAAGCACAACATTCCATAACTGAACAACGACACAAGCTAGTCCATACCATCAAGGAGCCTCTCACACAGACGTCCAGTATGAACACCACGCTTTGCTGTAACACAACCCTGAACACATCTCATGCCCTTTGCATCAGGAACAATGTTACCAGTTAGGAGCTTTAGATCATCTTGCCACAACATGACCCACTTCATACTTTTCCAGCGTGTTTCAAACTGTATGTTGAATCAATGAAACACACACTTCCACTCACCGAAGGACCAATCACCAACCGATTTCTCCACACTTCCTCAAGCTTGCCAGGCTAAGAAATCACCATAGGAGAAAACCCAGAACTTCTGCAACCAGGAGAAGGCTCTGATACCACTTGTTGGTATCTTCAAGCCTCGACCTCCTCCAAACTAGCTTTGATACCACTTGTCGGGGATACGGATTCGGACTGTCGTCAAGATAGGCATCTAAGACAGTAGTGCCTTAGTGATTTCAATTCAAAATCACAACAAAGACACAACCAACTATACTATTAAGCAGAAACAAGCACAGTTGATCCCCCATTGATCCTACGATAGGCATCTAAGACAGTAGTGCCTTAGTGATTTCAATTCAAAATCACAACAAAGACACAACCAACTATACTATTAAGCGGAAACAAGCACAGTTGATCCCCCATTGATCCTTTGAGAGAAGTGAATGCAACAAGAAAAAGATTCAACATAAATAGATACCATAAAAGACTAAAAGAAGACACAAAGATATACGTGGGGAAAACCCTTTCAGGTAAAAACCCCACACTCCAAAAGTTCGAGCCATTGTATTATTCAGCAACAAAAAACTAGTTACAATACAATATCAGGCTCAAAGCCAATACAGGAGTTACATCTTGTTCTACTGGAGAAATAACAGGTAACCGCAAGATTCCTTTCAGCTCCTCAGATGACTGTCACAGCCAGCCCAGTCATTCGGCCTCCAATGATTCCCATGCCCAGATCCGAGAGATAGAGTGTTCACAATTACAATGCCTAAGCAAACTGCTCGAACACCCTCTCCATCTCTCTACAAATCTCTTCACACCTTCGGCTCTCCAACCTGCAAGTCCAACTTCTGCAATCTCGCATCATGCATCATGCATCATGCATTATGCTTGCAGCCCCATGCTCACGCATTCACATGCCCGCGCATTCTGCTCGCAGTCTCATGGTCGTGCATTCAGCTCACACATCTCGCACTTGCTCTGCAATTCACGACTCAACCCTTGACTTGTCTAACTTATGAGAAAAAACACATCTCTCATCCATATGTAACCGACTCAGAAGAGTCCTACACAACATTGAAGTCCATCTTCAAATGACGCAGTTGGTTGGATCTGACAGATCTCCTGCAACAAGCCGTCATTGCATTCAAAGCCATTACTCAAAATGGTTGAGCTTGCCACCCTTCGTTGACAAATGCAACTGCCACAATAACTATCTTGGTATCCGTCCAATCACTATTCAACCAGGTGCCACACGTCCAAGACCCATCAGTAATCGTAGCTGACAGAGCAACCAAAACGGTCAAACAGACATCAGACGCGACCAAGACTTCAAGTCATTTCTAACACTGCCGGAGCCGAAGTCGGAACAGGAGTCGAAACAGGACTCCATCCAAAATACACACTGCCGGAGTCGGAATCGGAGGCGGAATTGGAGTCGAAACATGACTCCACCGAAATTACAGGTTCAGGAACCAATTCGGTTCCGTGTCCGCCCACGGCAAAGGGGAACTCATCGGAAACAGTTCTGACCGGGGTAAGTCAACCCGGGGTCAAACCAAGACGGGAACACAATAGACCGGAGTCGGAGTCGGGGACGAAATAGGTTCAAAAACAAGACTTTACCAAAAGTCCAAGATTATGAACCAATCCGGTTCCGGTACCGCCTCTGCCAACTACAAGAAACAACAATCCAGAACCAGGACAAGGCGGAGGAAAACACCCCGTGGAGAATCCAAACATCCAGAAGAACCAGATCACAAAAGCAGGAGTCGGACCCGGAGTCGGAACAAAAACTGAAACAGGAACATGGCAAACGGACATTGCCAAATTCCAAAATTGGTTCCGCCTCCGCCAGACCTGCGAAGCGAGAATCAACAGATGGTAGGAAGCGGAGTCGGAGCAAGAACGAGAACTGAAACCCGGAACTTAGGCAAACAGAACAATGCCAAGTTCCATCCCTGTTCCGCCTCCGCTAGAGACCCGGAACTTAGGCAAACAGAACAATGCCAAGTTCCATCTTGGTTCTGCCTCCGCCAGAACAAAACTCGAAGATCCTAGAAAGCGGGGAGCGGAGCTGGAGATGGAACGAGAACAAACTCGGAACAAGGCAAACGGAACAATGCCAAGTTCCATCCCGGTTCTGCCTCCGCTAGAACAAAAGACTTTGCCAAGGAAAACAAGAGAATTCGCCTGAGTCTTCAAAGGGGGTCAACCAGAAAGTTGAGGCAGAATTCCCAACAAGATTGCCTCATATCAAAAAGGAATCATATCTTTCCATTTGCTTTGATAAATTAATCTTTTTAATTCTCACCTCTTCATTCTGTTTTAGTTAACTCTAATGTTATTTCCAGCGATGTTTTTTTGTGATTGCTAAACAAAACCGATTAAGAGTAATTGATTTTTAGTAATTTATTAATGAAATCGTATAACATAAAGTTGATGATGATCTGATTTTTGTGTATGTATTCGCTGCTCATTTGTTTTAGCAATCTGTTGCATATTTGTTGCAATGAATTTTTAATTAGAACCTGGTTAATGCAATGAATTTGTATTAGCAATCATAAAGAGCCTCTGTTGATGCTTCACACACTGCAAGGAACAGGTTGGTAAAATCAGTAGATCCAATGCCCACTCCATTCCCTGCAACTGAACCTGTGTCTGCCAGTTACTTCTTCAAAGGCATCGTTAAGTGTTGTCAACATAGACTCCCTTTTGGATTAGCTGAAAGAGTTCTCTGAGCCTGAACTTGAACCACTCTTGCATTATTCCTATTGCAGAGTAAGAACTATTGTAGAATCTGTCTTCTCTATTCCATCATATTCGCAGCATCCTAAAGGACTTTCAAAAGTATTTTTGTATGTTTAATACTCTTTGGAATGCTGCCCCTTGTGTAGGCTATTGCCCACTTTATTTTCACCCACAGCCATTCATACATCATTGTGATCCCACTTGTTCATGTCTGAAACTTCACCTTACTATGATGTTGCTTTCTTGAAATCTGTACAAGTCTGTTCACAAAAGCTGCTCATAGATTCTTTATTGAATGTTCTCATAAGTGATACCTTCTTGTTTATGACTATCTTCTTTGTCTTATTTACAACATGTGTATGCATCTTTGACATCAATGACCACTTCCAATAATCTGGACTAAGCGACTTTGACATCAATGATAATATTTCCAACTAGTTTGAATTGATATTCCAATACCATCATATGCCAGGTAGTTTCGATCATAGTTTACATACTCTCTGATTACTCTCCGAGTAGCCAACTAATCTCCAAAAAATTTGCATGCCGAGTAATTTCTGCTTTTACTTGCGGGCAGTATGCAAATGGATTTTCTCCCATCAAATTATCAAGTAATCCCCAGTAGCTGGCAAAAAGCCCACAAACTTGGCATGTTTCTGTGTGTATAAATATGTCTGTGTGTGTATATGCATGCAAACTTGGCATTCTGTGTATGTTTATTGATAATGTATGTGTGCATATATACACATACATAAATATCCGCACACATTTGCCGAGTATTTTCTGAGTATTTGCCAAGTTTTTTCCGAGTGAAATTTTTTGGGCTTGCCGAGTACTCTCCAATTCCGAGTATGTAAACTATGGTCTCGATTAAGTGAACGTGACCATTAAAATAAATTAATGTTGAGGGCAACGTTCTGAAATGTCATAAGGTGAAATTAAATTCTAGCTCCAGCAATGATAAACTTCCTTAACATTTGTCCTTCAAGCATCCCGATTGTAAATATTCACACCACATGCTTGTGCTCCATGACCACGATTACTTAATTTGCATAATTGCTTTTTTAAGAATATGAGTTGCAGCATCTTGAGGATTCAACTGCAAAAGGAACATTTGTGGAAATTTGAAACCTACAGGTAATAAGGAATTGCATTTGCCCAACCACCGTAGACTCAACTGGCCTCTTGACAGGAGAAATTTTTAAATTTTGCCATACTTAAAATGCGGGCAACACCTTCAACATAGGAAATTGTTCAATCATGGTTGTATGTCACCAAAGAGGTGATGCTGTGTCAATTTTAAACGAGCTCTCTGTAGGTGGGGCAGCTAGTAAACTAGAGTTACCAGCAATTTTGTATCAATACAACAAAACTTAAGAAAGGTACAACTTAAAAAGTAAAGAAAAAACAGCATTATAACAAACCAGCCATTTTTTTCTTGAGTTAGTAGTTTTAGTGAGCAGAAATTAAGCAATTTTGTCCAGATGCCAAAGTATGGACTCAAACTATAATGCATGTGATTGGGCTGTCCCTATTATTAGGATGATCTTACTGAAATGGAGTTTAGAAGCCTGAATATGATTGATTATCTTCACAATTATTATTTGATTGAATCATGGGAAAATATGATTGTATATCTGCTCATGGTTTTGCAATGGATGCTATACTTGAATTTGTTTAGCACAAAACAAGCAAACGGGAGGGCTGTTGGTGCCAAAGGACTTTATCAAAGTCCACATCACTTTTATTCCTAGATATTGTGGTTGTCATGAAATATGAGCTTTCATTATATTTTCTGAAGGCATGGATTGATCTTACTTGTAGTACCGGAAACAAACAGTTTATTTTAGTGCATAACTATTGTAATAATCATGTATTCTTTTTTCTTTTCTCAGGACACAAGGGTTTCTGGCCCTTTTTACAGGTGATACAGGAGAAATCCGTGCTGAAGTTAGAGAACAGATTGATGGTAAAGTAGCTGAATGGAGAGAAGAAGGAAAAGCTGAAATAGTACCAGGTGTTCTTTTTATTGATGAAGTTCATATGCTTGACATTGAATGCTTCTCATTTTTAAATCGTGCTTTGGAGAATGAGATGGCACCAATATTGGTTATTGCAACAAATCGGGGCATCACTAAGATCCGTGGGACAAATTATAAGTCTCCACACGGTATCCCCATTGATCTATTGGATCGCTTGCTAATCATTTCAACGCAACCTTATGAAGAAGATGAACTGAGGAAAATTCTTGATATAAGGTGTGAAGAGGAAGATGTCGAGATGACAGATGATGCCAAGGAACTTTTAACAAAAATAGCAGTTGAGACATCTCTGCGTTATGGTATTCATTTAATTACAGCAGCTTCTCTAGCTTGCCTTAAGCGGAAAGGAAAATATGTTGAGCTCGAAGATGTCAGTCGGGTGTACTCATTATTTATGGATGTTAAGAGGTCAACACAATTTCTCATGGAATATCAGGAGCAATTCATGTTCAATGAGGTTCCAGGTGAGGTTTATGAAGAGGATGCAATGGCCGAATAATTTCCTGCACCATTAACATTTTGAAGAAAGGGGACGATTTTGTAGTAACAAGGAAGATGAATAGTTTGTAAAGTAGGCTAGTGTTAACAAATGCATAGGTATTTTCTAACAAATGCATATATTTGTTACATATTATTGGCTTGTTTTGTAAGAATAGTTTTTGAGATCTAATAGACCTCAGCGGCATGCAAGTGAGAGAAATGCATGGAATTGAATGTTTGAATGGAAACTGTATTTATATGAATGTTTTGAATGGAACTGCATTTTATGTACAGAGAAATCCACGGTAAAGAATGGAAGATGAATAGTTTGTAAAGCAGGCTAGTGTTAACAAATGCATAGGTATTTTCTAACAAATGCATATATTTGTTACATATTATTGGCTTGTTTTGTAAGAATAGTTTTTGAGATCTAATAGACCTCAGCGGCATGCAAGTGAGAGAAATGCATGGAATTGAATGTTTGAATGGAAACTGTATTTATATGAATGTTTTGAATGGAACTGCATTTTATGTACAGAGAAATCCACGGTAAAGAATTATTGAACATGAACTGCATTTTATGTGAAAATAATATATTTCTTTTCCTTTTCTGAAAAGGCATTAACCGCTCATTTTTATCTTTATTTTAAAACGGTTTCATTGGGAGTATTTATGTGCTTGAGTGGTTGGAGTCATCAGATTTTCTACAGATGATTGCAGGACTTACAGATTTATACACGCTTTTTTACAGCAGTGATGCCCACTACCATAGAAGCAACTTGCCACAAATAATAGATTATGTAATTCCTTTCATTTTCCTCAATTTCCTTCTTCTGTAAGGTAAAATTAGAAACAGTAGTTACTGTTATTGATTTTCGATGGGCTATAAACCTTTATCAACTGCAATTGTTTCACCTGGGTCCTTATCTATACTGCCCTAAAGCGTTGAAGCTAATCGAGCTGGTTTTCTTTTTTCTTTGCAGCAAATTGGTCATGATATTTATTCCAATATATCATTGTAATCGAATCTTTTAAATCTTAGATTTGATAAAAAATAACTGTAAAAATGTTGTCTAGAAATTTTTTATTTATAAAATTTCTTTTTCAGTCACGGGAAGGCTCTTGAGCAAGCAATGTTTTTTGTTTTGGTTTGTTGGAAACATTTGGTTGAGATACACAGGTTTTCCAAAATGCTTTTCATGTTTGTAATTGTGAATGATTGATATGCTGTTTCCTGTTCTAGTTAGCACCACATATCACTATGGTTTTACTTAAAATCTTCTCGAGTATCTTTGAAGATTGTCATAAAATAATTATGGAGCAGAATAGGTGCTGTGGCTAATATTGGAAGATCATCATACCCAACATAATGTGGTCTACATATGAATTTCGTATTTCAGCAGTAAGCACTAGATGATTGAATTTTCACTCACTTTCATATCGGTCTAATATGCTTTGACGATGGAAAATGTTACTTCTATATAGGCAACTTGATTTTTTGTTTCAATATGTGGAATATTCCAATTCTTAAGTGTACTTTATTAAAGGTAAATAACAGAATTCAGTGATGGGAAGAATAGTTTTCATAACAGATATATTATGATTGGTAGCAAGGCATTGTTTCTGGTGTACAATCTGTTTTAGCGAGCTCCCTATGTAATAGGTTTGGTGCTTCTGAAATTTGTGATAGCATATTTTGATATTAATACCAAACATATTCTAGGATCAACATTTTTACATTCCATTCACATACGTTTTCTTTTTGTATTAACCTTATCATGTTACTACAAAATAAATAAGATTTTGGAATCTCACTGATTGTTTCTGAATATCGCTGAACATTCTACTAAATGTGCTAACTTTATCTTGGGTAAGTGAAAGAGTAAACGGTATGCAAGTTATTGATATAAATCATTCAGCCGCATGTGTGGGCTTAGTGACGAAAAGCAAAGTATTAGGGAAAATCATAGCTTTGGGGTACATAAACAAGCTCTTCACCAAGACTACTTGAGTGGAAAAAGAAAGCTTAAATAAGCATATACTAGCACTTGCATCAAGGGGGTGCAAGGGTTATGCTGATAGAATATTATATAAAACAAAAATATGGTAAAGAGGTGTAGTTTTAAATATATGCAATTTTGTTTGTAAAATTTATATGTTTGTAATACATATTTGGTGATAGCAATGTGAGTGAAAGATTTGCAGTTTTTTTTTTTGTGGCGAGTGTGTATTTGATGATTCCATGTGCTACACATATATCATAAATGCATAATTGACTTTATGTAAATGGTGTATTTCCTTTCTAGCTTATGTGAAAAAAATAAAATAAAAAAAATGTATAATTATTATTTCTTTGTTTTTTTAAAAAAAGTTAAAAATTTGCTTCATGTGGATGGTTGACTCTCCTTTAAATGATTGGAAGACATCGATTATATCACTACTCCCCATCTTTCTTTACTTTGGATATCTTCTCCATAGAGTTCAAAGACCCATTGGAATCATCCTTTATGTGAGTTGAGAATACCATACTTTACAATCATAAAATTTTAGAGCAAAGTGTCTTTTCTTTTCACCACCTCACCATTAAGTTTTCCATTTGTAGTTCACCAAACAAAATAATTGTTGCATTTGTCATATTTGTCGACTGGTTGGTCGATATTTCGACATTTTAATATCTCCTTAAGCTCATTTTACAACTTATACAACTTCAAATTGAACCACCATGTTTTCCTTATGAATTTTTCCTTTCAAATCCAATTTCCAAACACTTAAACTTCACCACAATATTTTCCCTGTGAGTTTTTCCTTTCAAATCCAATTTCCCAGCACTTAAACTGTGCTTCTGCACCCTCTTGGATCCTTCATCCAATGTACCATAATTAGTCTGTGATCATTCACATTTCTTTCCCAAAGTGGAAAACATTTTGAAGAATTATATTCTCCTTAAACTTTAAGCTCTCATTGTTCTCCATGCTATTTTGTAACTAAAATAACTGTTTATGAAAGATGATTTTTAAGATCTATCACTTCAAATGTACTTTATTCTAATGACAAGTTATGTTAGGGTTTGTTAATGCCTACCGTGACTATTTCCTAATGACAAGTTAGTGTGACTATTGCGTTACTGCCGAAGCTGACTATTGCCTAATGATCAGTTTATAACATTAGTTTTCTTCGCCCTATTCCTATATCGTTTACTGCTTTTTTATCTCACAAAATATCTTTATTATTTTATATGCCATTCATTTTATTAAAGAAACCGACATTAGTAGGGAGGTCATTCGACAAGCAATCGTCTAGCGTTCTATTACCACATTCCTAAACGGACTGCATGGCTGCCACGCTTGGAGCTGCATGTCTTCCAGGTATAACATGTTTGGTTGGGCTCCTTTCTAAAGGATTACGACCTGTATTTTGCTCTTAACACTAAGTTTTCAAACTTCGTAAATTTTTTTGATGTATGTTTGACAGAGTAGTGCGGTTCATCATTTCAGCTACTCATCAGCAAATCAACAATACAATTGCAATTATGTTGTGGAGCATTGTTTTGGGATTCAGACTTCAGAAGGACCCATCAGCATAAAGGGTAATCAAGGGGAAGTCTACTCTTAACATTCCAGATATTATTTGTGAAGAAGAAGATTATTCATCGTGAGCAATCTTGAAACTATATTGTGTGTGAAAAGAATACTTGGAGAATATGTGTGGAGCATCTGTTGTCTGGGAATTTATACCCAATAGGGGAATGAAGGCAAAGGATTTCTGGGCCATCTTTGCTAACACCCATGACATTAATTTCACTAAAAACTACGGGACTCCCCCAAAGGAGGAAACTTCAGCATCGCCAAGTAAATACGCCCTTCTGTAGTATTTCAAAGTTAGGATTTGTTTTTGCCTGGTTTTGCAGGCCCAAGTTCCAGTGTCAAAGGAGTAAGTGAGAAGAAGGCAGGAGGGAGGAAAATGAAGAATATGTACGGAGGCCAAATCTTATATGGCTTAAAACTTAACTTTATGAAAATCTATTTTGCAAAATATTGGATGCGTAAACATTTCGTCCTCCTGCGCATTGCTGTTTTTCAAATTTTTCGAGTTTGTTAGCTATTTTTCATAGCTTGTCCACATTACACTATTCTTTGACAAAAGATAGGACTTAATACCATGCAGTCAACTCTTAATTTCAAAATACAAACATATTAAGAAAGATTATGATTTGCCTAAATTCATATTCATGGTTTTTGAGGCACTGTTTTCTACAATTGCAGGGTCAGAGTATGAAGAACTCCAAGTATACTCTTAGAATTCTCTTCTCTGTTATATATTTATCTTGAAACATATGATCAACTATTACTGCAGCATTTTGGAATATGCCAGATCTGTCTCTGGGTTTTTTGTTTTGATCGAATGGATGATTTCTTTGTAAGCTAGAGTAGTTATAGTGTTAAAAGAATGGACACTAAGCATCGTTTGATAGTCTGATACAAGAAAAAGGTTGATGAAGAGAAGGGAGGAAGAATGTGGAATATGCATGGAGACCAATAGTAAGATTGGCTTGCCTAAGTGCAGCCATGCCATGTGCTTGACAGGCTACCGACAATGGTAAGAAATTGTCTTTTATCTTCCACATGCTTGCCTGCTTAATTCTAAAGGGTAATTGAGTTTGAAAAGAGAAAAATTCAACGGTATTTTTGCATATTCACAGATAGTGGAGAGGTCTAGTGGATATGACAACATTGGTGAGAGAGAACTTAAAAAGGCTGTTTATCTATGTTGAAAAATTGCAACTCCTGGTTCCTGAGAATGTGTTTAATGTTTATGAGTCTCATTGTGATTCCCACATCAAATGAAAATTGCCAATGTTATTTATAGTTGTTCAGTTCTTTAATGGTGTTATCTAATTTTCCAAGTTTCTTTATGCAGCTGTAAAGGTAAAAATTAGAAGTGAAAAAGTGAATAGCATCTCATATTGAAATCAAAACCCCGCCCGAGCTTAACATTATGTTGGTTAGCGTAGGAAGATGGATTGCTTCATAGTATGCATTGAGTATCAAACTGCTCCAATGAATTTCTATATGTTTCCTAATATGGCATTAAAGATTACTTCTTTGTCTGTCTGTCTTATATCTTGCTTTATGCAGGTCGCAGGTCGACAGTGATAAAAATGTTTATACAAAGAAAAAACTATGGTAAGAGCTCTACTACCAAGCCATATCTTTTAAAAAAGAATAAAACCAACATGGAGCTGTGCAAAGATTAGCTCGATTAAACCTAACTCCATCTTTGTTCTTTCTTGTATGATATTGTAGCCCCACTACCAAACCACATTCGCAAATAATAAGATTAAACCTTTGCATAAAATTTCAGTCAACAAAAACAGACATAACAATTGAACAATTTTCTCAGAAACGGTAGACGTAAGCCTCATTTTCAAATGGATTCAAGAAGAGAAGAATACCTTCTCTGTGATGGATTTCTTATGAGAGGCCTTAGAAGACCAGAGGCAGAGGAGCATACAAAGATAAAACTAAAATAACACAGAATAGACCCAGTAAATATGATATTGTATTAATTCATTCAAAATTTTTATCTCACAGAGCTGCTGCTCAATTTTCGCTTCTACAGAGCTTTACAATTACAAGTTTTCCAACTTCACTCTCTTTAAAACGTACACGACTAGTAAAATTAAAAATATTAATTACAAAACATAGAAGCATTAAAGATATACTCAGATTTCTCCATCGAATCACATTAAAAACTATCCTCTACATATTAAAAAGTGCTAGATTGTCATCCACCCAAAAAATGCCACCAAAAAGACAATTACCGCACTATCACGGGCAATTGAAGGAAGACCTACGGTATCACGGGCAATTGAAGGAAGACCTACGGGACCGCGGGATCACCGCACAACCACGAGCAACAGAAGAATGACCTGCGGTATCATGGGGTCACCGCACAACCACAAGCAACATAAGAATGACTTGCGGTACTGCGGGGTCACCGCACAACCACGAGAGACTGGAGAAAGAGTCGCGGTTCCACGGTAGACACCGCTCTACTATGCGAGGCTGAAGGGAAGAGAGTTGTATGGCGGTATATACCACTCTACTGCACAACACTTAAGATGAGGCTGAAGGGAAGAGAGTTGTTTGGTGGTATACAACCACTCTATTGCACAACACTTAAGATGAGGTTGAAGCTTAAGATGAGGTTGAAGGGAAGAGAGTTGTATGGTGGTATACACCACTTTACTGCATAACACTTAAGATGAGGCTGCGGTTTAGCGGTATACCGCACTACTGCACGATGCTTGAGAGGAGGTCGTGGCAAGGTGGTAGACACTGCTCCACCACACAACGTTGAAGTAGAGGTCGCAGGATTGCGGGAAAGGCTGGAGAGACGTGTAGGAGTTGAGAGAAATTCCAACACTCCCCCATAATCACAACTATTGTCGTCAATGATCCCCAAATGATTTCTCTGATAAACAAAACTATCTTTTCCTAGTGCCTTTGTGAAGATATCTGCACACTGTTTCTGAGACCTGCAAAATTCTAAGAAGATTTCACCATTGTTGATCAAATCTCTAATGAAATAATATCTGGTATCAATGTGTTTGCTCTTTTTGTGAAAAATTGGATTCTTTGACAGTGCTATTGCTGAGTTATTGTCACAAAATATCTTTGTTGCTTCCACTTGTTCATTCTATAGTTCTTTCAACACTCTTCTCATCCATACTGCCTGACAAGATGAACTTGTTGCTGCTACATACTCTGCATCAGCTGATGAAAGAGTGACTATTGGTTGTTTTTTCGAAGCCCAAGATACTACATCAGTGCCAAAGTGAAAAACATAATCAGATGTGTTTTTCTTGTCATCATTACTTCCAACACAATCACTATCAGTGTACCTAATCAACTTGAACTCCTTTGAACTTGAATATTGAATACCATAATTTTTTGTTCCACTTATATATCTCAAAATTCTTTTTCCATCTTTTCAATGTGTATCTTTTGAGGTCTTCATGAATCTGAAAATTAAACTTACAACATACATTATGTCCGGCCTTGTGGCTATTAAACATACGAGACTGCCAACAAGTCTCTTATACAAAGTTGAATCCACATTCGAACCTTTGTCATCCCTATTTAACTTCAAACCTATCACTATAGGTGTGGGTGCTGATTTACTATTCATCATATAAAATCTTTTCAAAATATCATTTGCATACTTTGATTGAGAGATGAAAATACCATTTTCATTTTGGTTCACTTCAATGCCTAAAAAATATTTCATGAGTCCCAAATCTGTCATTTCAAATTCCTTCTTCATGTCTTCTTTGAACTGATCAATTGATAAATTACCCGTGAAAATCAAATCATCAACATACAAACATACAATCAAAATTTCACATTTTTCATTCATCTTGGTGTACAGGGTTGGCTCACTGCTGCACCTATTAAAGCCATTTTGTAAAAGATATGTATCAATTATGCTGTACCAAGCTCTTGGGGCTTGCTTGAGAACATACAAAGCTTTATTCGACTTGTAAACTTTGTCTTCTTGACCCAAAATCTCATACCTAGGTGGCTATTCCACATAAACTTCTTCTTCAAGATATTCATTTAAAAAATCCGACTTCACATCCATCTGGTAAACATACCACTTGTTTTGTGCTGCAATGACAAGTATCATTCTTACTATGTCAAATCATGTTACAGGTGCAAAAATCTCATTATAATCAATTCTGGGCTGCTGTGAATAACCCTTTGCCACTAGCCTTGCTTTATGCTTTTGCACATCACCATTTTCGTTTAACTTGGTTTTGTAAACTCATTTAACTCCTATTACATCCTTGTCTTTTAAAAGACTTACCAACTCCCATGTTTGATTCTTTTCAATTGCATCATCCATTGCACATATCCATTCATCATTTTTAATTGCATCCTCAAAATGAATTGGATCATCTAATTGTGAATAAAATGCAAAAAGAGAAATCTGATTAGAATTATTTTCACCTTCACCTTGTTCATAAATGTCCCTAATACTTCTGATTTTCTGTCTTCTCATGCTTGCCAATGTAGGATTTGATAAATCACTTGAACTTGCTGAATGTGGACTTGATGGTCCAACTCCAAAACTTCTTGTTGTAGATAGCATTTGTTGTCCTTTTGTTGCTGCTCTTGCATTTCATGATGGCGTCACTTGTGGACCACTTGGTTGAGCTTGAATGGGAGTGGAAGGAGTCACATTTGTAGAATTACTTGTTGATACAAAAATTTCACTGTCCTCTTGAGGTATACTTGCTAATATATTGACTGTTTTTCAACACTTCCGTCCCATGCTTCATCTTCTACAAACTGTACATCTCTGCTGATTATAACTTTCTTGCTGATTGGATTATATAACTTGTATGCTTTGGATTCATCACTATATCCAACAAATATACACTTCTCTCCATTGTTTAGATTTTTCCTCAATTCATCAGGCACATGTGCATATGCAACACAACCAAAACTCTCATGTGTGAAACATTATGTTTTCTTCCAATCCATGCTTCTTCAGGAATTATATTCATAACACTTTTTGCTGGACACCTATTCATTATATATGTTGCACATGACACAACTTCAACCCAATATTCATTTGACAAATGTTTGGCTTTCAACATGCTTCTAGCCATTTCCATGATTGTTTTGCTTTTTCTTTCAGCTACCCCATTTTGCTGAGGTGTGTATCTAGTTGTAAACTGCTTGTTAATCCCATGATCTTTGTAGAAATTTAAAAACTCTTTTGAAATGTATTCACCTCCTCTGTCAGTTCTCAAAGCTTTGATATAAAAACCACTTTGATTTTCAACAAGAGCCTTGAATTGGCAAAAATATTCAAATACCTCACTCTTATGCTTTAGGAAATAAACCCATGTTTTCCTTGAATAATCATCAATGAATGTCAGAAAATAAAATCTACCACCTATTGAAGGTATTTGCATTGGCCCACACAAATCTGAATGTACAATTTCCAAAGGTGCTTTTGCTCTAGTTGACTTTCTTGCTGGAAATGATTCTCTATGTTGCTTTCCTAAGATGCATCCTTCACATACTCTTTCAAATTTTCTATTAGAGGCAATCCCTTAACTATGCTTTTCCTATGAAGCAAATTTAAACCTCCAAAATTAAGATGCCTAAATCTCAAGTGTCATAGCCGATTTTCATCTTTTACTTCTACTTGAAAGACAATTTGTGTAGCAGTTGTAATTTCTTGTGCTTGTGCATAAGCTGTATTCAAATATAGCTAAATCTTCAAAGGAAATATTTTGTTATTTGTCATTTTAACCTTAGCAATAAGCTGGTTGCTAGGATATTTGTCTAAAATTATGCACAATCCATTCTCGAAGGTTACTCTGTATCCCTTTTGAACTAGTTGTCCACTCATTAAATTGTGTTTTAGACCAGACACAAAATACACATCTGAAATATACTTTTGCTCCCCCTGTTTAGTTAGAATATTGACATTTCCTTTTCCTTTAACTGACACTTTGTTGCCATTACCTAGTGTGACATCAGACTTTACATTTTCATCTAAACTTGAAATCATTTCTACATTTCCTATCATATGATTGCTACAACTTGAATCTAGAAACCACATGTCTTTTTCATTTGCTTGTGCAACATTACAAGCCAAAAACATTGTACTCTATTTTGACTTTTGATTCTGATTCTCTTTTGTAAAATTTGCATTTTGCTTACCATAATCATACTGTTTCTTTCTACACTCATTCATGTAATGCCCAAATTTTTTACAGTAGTGACATTGGATTTGAGATTTCTCATACCTTTGACCTTGAGGCTGATTTTGAGATGGGTTTTGGCTGCTACCTCTTCCACTTGAGCTTGAAGGACCGCTTCTTCCACCTCTGTGAAAATTTCTTCCTCTCCCTCTGAAATTTGATCTTCCTTTGCCTCTTCCTTGGTTGATTGAAGCCTGTGACTTGAAAGCATGCTCCAATGACATATTTGCAGACCTGCTTAGCCTGTGTTCATGAGAAATGAGAGATGCATGTAGCTCATCGACTGAATACTGTGTGAGATCCTTTGTTTCCTTTATGGTTACAATAATAGACTCAAATCTTGTGGGAAAACTCCTTAAAATATTTTCAACAACTCTGGCATCTTCAAGTGTCTCACCATGTGATCTAATTTGATTCACCAATCCAATGATCTAGGTGAAGAATGATTCTACATATTCATTATCCTTTATGTAGATTGTTTCAAAATCTCTCCTCAGTATTTGTAGCTTTGTTGTTTTGACTTTTTCCATGCCTTGATAGGCTGTTTGGAGAGTATCCCAAGCTTGTTTGGACCTTTTTGCTACTACAATCCTTGGGAAAATGCTCTCATGCACTCCTTGGAGGATGAAGAAAAGAGCTTTAGAATCCTTCTTTTTGTTATCTTTCAATAAATCCTTCTCTACTTGAGTTAGAGAATTGTATGCTGCTGCTGGATCAGTTGGCTTTGGAAATCCATTCTCTACTAGTTCCCATAAATCTTGTGAGCAAAAGAATGCCCTCATGGTAATTGCCCAGCAGTCATAGTTCTTCCCATTAAACTGTGGGATTTGTGGGTTAGTCAACCTTGTGCTTGCTGCCATTCTTCACTGAAACTCTTAAAACAACCTTTGTTGTAAAGAACCTGCTCTGTACCATGTGAAGACTAGAGGCAGAGGAGCATACAAAGATAAAACTAAAATAACACATAATATCTAACCCAGTAAATATGATATTGTATTAATTCATTCAAATTTTTTTATCTCACAGAGCTGCTACTCAATTTTCGCTTCTATTTAACCCAGTAAATATGATATTGTATTAATTCATTCAAAATTTTTATCTCACAGAGCCACTGCTCAATTTTCACTTCTACAGTGCATTACAATTAAAAGTTTTCCAACTTCACTCTCTTTAAAACGTACACGACTAGCAAAATTAAAAACATTAATTACAAAAAATAATTTAAGCATTAAAGATATGCTCAAATTTCTCCATCGAATCACATTAAAAACTATCCTCTACATATTAAAAAGTGTTAGATTGTCATCCACCCAAAAAACACCGCCAAAAGGATGATTACCGCACTACCGTGGGTGATTGAAGGAAGATCTGGGGGATTGCAGGGTCACTGCACAATCATGAGAACTGGAAGAATGACTTGCGGTACTGTGGGGTCACCACACAACCGCAAGCAACAGAAGAATGACCCGCGGTACCGCAGGGTCACCGTATAACTGTGAGAGGCTGGAGAAAGAGTCGCGGTTCCGCAGTAGACACCGCTCTACCGCACGAGGCTGAAGGGAAGAGAGCGGTATGGCGGTATACACCACTCTACCACACAACACTTAAGATGAGGCTACGGTTCAATAGTATACAACACTACCGCATGGTGCTTGAGAGGAGGTCACGACAAGGTGGTAGACACCGCTCCACTGCACATCATTGAAGGAGAGGTCGCAGGATCACGGGAAAGGCTGGAGGGACATGTAGGAGTTGAGAGAAATTCCAACAGGCCTATTGTTGAGAAGCGATGTGAAATTTTATATGTAATTCAATCTGATTTATAGAAAAAAATATTGAGCACTATCTGATTTGATATAGATATAATTTGATTTGTTTTTATGGCCTTACATGTTGGTAAAAACACAACACTACATTGAATGCAGGATTGATTTTCTCGTAGAAAAATTCCAGTTGAAAGCAACCAGCTGTTAAATGAAAAGTAGGTGCAAAATATTAGGTAGAGACAAGATTTTTGCAGCCACGTTTATAGGAAAGAAATCAACATTTTCCAGCAAACAAATTCCGACAATAACTTGTTTTGGTAGGGAGTTTTTTAGGCATGAGAATTATTGTCGGGTGAAAGCTCACACTATATATAGCCTATCGGCTAATAAATTAAGTCTTCATCCTTAAATAAAGGAATATAAAATAACTAATAATTACTATATATGTCTTGTGTAAGGGCGCTAACTAGACAAATCGATCTTCTTGAATTCATTCTTTCAATAAGATATGGTTGGATGGACAAATGTTTTCAAAAAATACAGAAGGAAAAACTAGTCTCAATGGAACCAATGGCAATAACCTATTGCCTGATACTTTGGAAACTTATCAAAAAGTGCTCAAATTTATTAAGAAATAAAGAGGAACTGGTCACACTTAGGTCCAACTTTTGGTGCTCAATTTGTCTTGACTCTTGACAACCAAGCCTCATTCTATTAGATTAGAGGAATACTTTCATTAGACTTGGCCTTTCTTTTTCCTTATATGTATGTTGCAATTTTTGGGCCCTGTAGACCTAAGGTCAATTGGCCAAGGATTCAAAATTTTTACCTTATTATGGGTAGACATTTTAGTTTTCATCTATATTTTACTTCTTTATTTAACCAACATGTCTTGTTAGATGAGCAAAAAAAGGGACAAGAATAGTATCGGTCTACAGAGGCCAAGGATTCAACATTTTTACCCTATTCTTGGTAGATATTTTAGTTTTCATCTATATTTTACTTCTTTATTTAACTAACATGCCTTGTTAGATGAGCAAAAAAAGGGACAAGAATAGTATACATGCAATAATATTATCTTTAACAAACTTGAGAACATTAACATTGTGCTTCGTATTTTTGGTAAAAAAATTGAAATGATAAAATTGTTAGAATAATTAATGTCCATTCATTTAATTTGTTTGTAGGTGATTGAGTAATGTTGAAATTCTAGTGACAAAATTATTGGAATAGATAGTGTTCATTAAATTAAGTGGTTTATAGGTGAATAAGTAATGTTGAAATAGTATAGTTGTAATAGTTAAAATAGAGCCACCATTGTTACAATAATAACATGCATCTATATTAGTTCAAATTCATATAAAGAGACCGTCTCTCGTTGCAAGCCAATAAGACATATTTGAGATGTAATTTTGCACCTTTGGTCTTGTTCATTTGCATCTTTAAAGTCTTGATTTCTCAAAATTTAATAAAAAAATATAATATGTATTCTAGAACACTTATTGTTTTTGGGTGGCAAGATCACAAGCCATACACAATTGGTATGGAATTATAGTACCAATTGTTTTTTTATGTACCATGGATCCAAAACTTTTTGTGAAGGAACAAAATAGGAAGCATGGGACATGCATATTAGTATAAACTCTAAAAAACCTTCCTTTGTTAAGACCATTGTAGAAACAAGTCCACAATCCTTGGTAGACAATAATATATGTTATATAATAGATGTTATCTATTTTAAATTTGAAAAATTGATATGAAAATAATTTAAAAAATGGTTAGCTTGGTCACAATCAACGTACAGTATTATTATAATAATTTTTGACTAAGTTGGGGTTTCAATAGGACTCAAACCTTCTCACAATAGAAAAATAACTAAAATAGAAAGTATATCAAATGAGTTAATTAAGAATAAAATAACAAGATCAAACCTAACTAGTGCTTGATCCAAACCTATGCATCTTTGCATCCAAAGTCTTGGCATGTAGATAGGAAGACCTTTCTTCCTCCTTTGTACAATGGTCCATGAAGAGTTGACAACCAAATCTATATAGACTTCAGAGAAGAGGGGTGACAAACCTCCTTAAAGGGCCCATCTAAGAGCACTAAACAATCTGAAGAACGATGAGGATTGTTAATTGAAAAACTACCGTCTCGAGAACAATCAATTGAACTTAAAAAAATGAAGGAAAAAATGAGACAACAAAATTATTGTTTTTTTAGATTAATAATATTATTCTATGTATTTATTAACATAATTCTATTTTTGAATTAAAATTTAAATACAATTTAAAATGATATAAAAATATTTAAGTTAAAAAACACATACATGTGTTGAAAAATATAAATTAAGCTATATTTTAAATAATTTTTTTAGATATTTAAATGTAAATTATTTTAAAAAGATTACATTTAGTATTTATTTTAAGATAAAAAAAGAGTATCAATAAATATAAAAATTGAAAAAGAGCTATACCACTTTATTGTTGGCATATTGTTGTCATTGATGTCAAAAGACGATCAAAGGTGAGATGGAACTGATCCGGTAAAGGAGATTGTTGGCATTGATGTCAAAAGGTGTCATTGATGTCTAAGGAGAGATAAGGTATGATGTGAACCTAGTTTAGGAATATGTGGTGCAAGTTGCAAAAGTTGTTCAAAATGTTGCAATATTTTCATGCAACATGGGCACGATGTTACAGAAGGATCTTCCAAGTGCTTGAAGAAAAATCAATGGCCAGATTCGATATGGGTTTTTCGAGAGCATTCCAGAGATGTGCTTTGCAGGATCAGAAGGTGTCAAATGTGTTTAGGAATCAATTATTTGTGCTCTCTATTTGAGCTAGGGTTTTACAAATAAACCCTAAATGTTGTAGTCATGGCGATTGAACAAAACATATAATTTTATGTTGACTGTGTATCAATGGTTGCAAGTAGCATAAGTTACAACTTATTCCTTTGAGCTTGTTCGGTGACAGGTCCCCTCCCTTGTGCTTACCAGCTCGACAAATATTTATTGGCCTTAATATTTCCTATCAAAAATAAAATATTTATCTTCACTAAATCAACGGTGGTGGTTGAGGCTTGAAGATCAAACAGTTCCCACTTGCCCGTAGCGCATGTGGTAGATCCCTGTGGTATAGCGAGGAACATGGCCTTCCCACCAACCATCAATGGTTGTGGTGAAGTCCTACAATATAGTAGCGAATGGTAGAGATCATGCAAAGGTGATCAAATGTGCAAGATGTGTTTTAGGTGGGATTCGATCTAGGGAGGCAGACAAAGTTAGTGGATGGTGATGTCATGATGACATGTGGAAAAAAATTATTGCATCGACCAAGGCCATTAGCGATGATCTAGATCAGCGGTTGTGATCAAGTCTTTTAGATTAGATGGTACCCACTGCTCCACTGAGGATTCAGATCAACCCTGTAGTATTGTGGGTGCACAAATTGGTGATAGATGGCAGCATCTTGCAGCCTCGTTGATGATTTGGTCAAGCCCTATGGTATAGCAGGCTTGTGAAATGTGTTTCCATAGGACCCAATGACATGTGGTTGCTGCGAAGGAGATCAACACTGGTGTTTTAAAGGATTGTTAATTCGATGGTTAGGATTTAAGGTTAATGCGATGGTTATTAACAGAGCCCTAAGATCAACGACACACATTTAAAGAAGATTGATCTAATGATTATGTTTTAAATTTATCGAGGATGATGAAGAATCGCTGGATCATGGTGCAAAGACTGAAGACTGACATACTAGATTTGAATGTGAAGATCTCAAATGACTAAGTCCATGTGAACAAGGGTTTTGACTGGTAGCCGACACAATGAACGGCTTTGATTCGTTCAACTACACCAATGAACAATATGAATGAAGATTTGATCGAAAAAGTAGCAACACAACTTGCAAAGGAGATAGATATCAAAATTAGATCAAAAAAGCTGAAGAATACATTTAATGTATTCTAGATTTAGGGTTTTGCAGGTTGTCTTGTTTAGCAATTTCAACGAATCTATATAGAGGTTTAGTGGTTCAATGTAGATGTAGCATGATGAAGAAGATATTAAGAAAACCCTAATAGAAGTTTCTAGATGAGCTAGACAATGGTGCAAGGCTCGAGGTGATAATTGTAGGTTGGTGGAGAAAAGAAAAAGGAAAGACAATCAAGTAATTGTCTAAGTGTTGCATTTGTAGGAGTAGAGTGTGAAGAGAGAGTGTAATGTAGTAGACAAAGTGCACAATCTATGAATGAGTTGAACCCAAACAAAAATCAAAGATTTCGATCTAGGTTAACATTTAGAGAGTAGAACAAAGAATGTTCTAAGTGCATAACATAAAAAGGGGAGAGTGTAGAACAAAGCAGATAGAGAGGTGCAAAGAAAAGGAGAATGTGTTGATGAGATTGCAACATAAACATCAAAGAGAATGTCTGAATAGTTGCAAAACAAAGATCGAGCAGTTATAGATCATTCTTGTAATAAAGAACTTGATTCATTTGAATCATTTGTATGCCATTGTAAATATGATTGGTTAGTGCCATTATATAATTAAGTTGGTGCTTAGTGTAGGGGATTGGTGTCTCCTTGGAGTTGGTGCTCCTAAATTAGGGGATTGGTGTCTCCTTAGGGTTGGTGCCCTTAAAATTTGTAATCAATGATTTTTTTGTGACGTTGGATTTGAGCAGTAGTCTCAAGAAGCTTTTATCACCGTGGTTTTTTCCATCCTGAATTTTCTACATATATCATGTGTTATGTGATGTTTTGTGTGTGTGCATGTTTATCTCTTTGCTTGTTTAGTAAATTACATGCATAAAGGACTAAAATAAATTAATCTCTAGTGCTGGCTAAGGGCTAAGTTTTAAGTGATAGATACTAATTCACCCCCCTCTCTCACTAGATTGTTGTGTTCCAACAATTGGTATTAGATCCCTAGGTTCCTTGGGAGAAGCTTAATTAGCTCAGTTAGATCTTGGATAAGTGAACACAAAATGGCCAATCAAAAAGACTTATTTGCATATGGTGAATCTCTTTTTGATGGATCATAATTTTTTTTGGGATATTCAAGTGGAAGCAAATTTGGGATTGTTAGGGTTTGATGTGTGGATGCTAGTACTAAATGAATATATGGTTCCTGCTACACCTCCAACTACTAGGGCTGTAAAGAAGGCATATGAGGACAATGCTAAGGAAATGGATGCAATTCTTTGTGGGCTGTCAAGCTTTGTGTTTGTCAACGTCATGCATTATCAAACTACACATGAATTTTGGAACATGTTAAAGAGAATGTATGAAGAGGATGACAATGCGGTGTAGGCCTAGATTAAAAAATATGAAGGTGAGTCTGAAAGTATGAAGCTAAGTGAAGATGAGAAGAGTGCAGATACATCTATGAGAGAAGATATAACTAGAAGAGAGCCAATAGAAGCATCTACTTCCGAATATGAGGAATCTAATAAGGAGGAAGTTGATTTCATCAGAAGATTGAGAAGAGGCACTAAAAAATACAAAGGTATGTTATCCTTTAAGTGCTTTAATTTTGGTAGAATTAGTCATCTTACTCCTGAATCCACTTATGATGAAAAGAATAAAACTGAGCAAGTAAAGATTAGTAGAAAGAAGAAGAAAATATCTACACACAAGAAAAGAAAGTAGTTCATTTGAAACCAACAATTTCTCAGATGATAGATATGATTGCACCTTGATGTCGAAGGAAAAATAATCCCTGTTTATGGAAAAAGGCTCTCTGGTACAAGAAAATAGTAAGGTTAAAAACCATGATTCAAAGAAGGATAAGTAAACCTAGAAGGTGAATTCATCTCAACCTTAGAAGAAATTGATAATTTAAGAGATGAGATACACAAGTGGAAGAAGAAAAACTAAGGAGAGATAAGGTATGATGTGGATCTAGTTCAGGAAAATGTGGTGCAAGTTGCAAAACTTGTTCAAAATGTTGCAATATTGTCATGCAACATGGGCATGATGTTGCAAAAGGATCTTCCAAGTGTCTGAAGAAAAATCAATAACTAGATTCGATATGAGTTTTTGAGAGCATTCCAAAGATGTGCTTTGCAGGATCAAAAGGTGTTAAATGTGTTCTAGAATCAATTATTTGTGCTCTTTGTTTGAACTAGGGTTTTGAAAATAAACCCTAAGTGTTGTAGTCATGGCGATTGAACAAAGCTTATAATTTCATGTTCATTGTGTATCAATGGTTGTAGGTAGCATAAGTTACAACTTATGCCTTTGAGCTCATTTAGTGACTAGTCCCCTCACCTTGTGCTTACCAGCCTGGAAAATATTTATTGGCCTTAATATTTCCTAAGTCACAAATGAAATATTTTTCTTCATTCAATCAACAATGGTGATTGAGGCTTGAAGATCAGATGGTTCCTGCTTGCTTGCAACACATATGGTAGGTCCCTGCGGTATAGCGGGGAACATGGCCAAGTCCCGCCATCCCATAATGTTGTGTAGAAGTTGAACAAATCCAACTTCACAAGAGCCCAGTGATCTCTACAAACAAGAATACCTGTTATAGGGAGAAGCAAAGAGAGACAAACAATGAAAGGTGCTCAAAGATGTGGAGCTATGTATTCACCAAAATGTAAAAATGAATAATAATACAAAAGAAAAGATTCAACCACATATAGGTCAAAAAACCTAAAAAGGAAAACCCTAGGCTTGCACATTAATAATTAATAAAATAATTAATTATTATGCACCTAATGCTAGCTTAAGTGTAAAAGAGATAAAAGGGAACTTTAATTAATTAAACAAATATTGTTTAACTAATCAAGTAAATAACCAATTACTCTAACACCCCCCCTTAAGCTAGACTTAGGTAGAAGTTGAGAAAATCCAACTTCACAGGAGCCTAGAGCCAAGACAAAAAACAAAGCCATAAGTAGACTTCTGATCATTGACATCACTAGCCCAATCCGAGTTAGTGTAGCCAACAATGTGAGGATCCCCTGATGTGTAGTGAAAGCCATAAGAAATGGTGCCCTGAATGTACCTCAAAATACGTTTGGCAGCTTGCCAATGACTCTCATGAGGATCATGGGAGAATCGAGAGACAAGGCCAACTGCAAAGGAAAGATCAGGACGAGTGTGAGTCAGGTACAACAAACTACCAACCAACTGCTTGTAAAGTGTAGAATCTATTGAAGGAGTGGGGAAAGGAGTAGTCAAAACATCCCCTGACTGAAAAGGTGTGGGGGTAGGCTTGCAATCAAGCATGCCAAAGCGCTGAAGCATATCAAGAGCATACTTCTACTGGTAAATGAAGATCCCATCAGAAGACTGAACCACCTGAAGACCAAGAAAATAGTGTAGAAGATTGAGATCTGTCATCTCAAACTACTCCATCAAAGCATGTTGAGCATGCTAAATCATAGAGGATGAGCTACCTGTGATGAGGAGATCATCAACATATAGCACAAGAATCAGGATCTCACCCTCAAGATTCTGAATATAGACGGTGTGTCAGAATGACAGCGTGTGAAACCAGTGGAGAGAAAAAAAGAGTCCATCTTCTCATACCAAGCCCGAGGGGCCTGTTTGAGACCATATAATGAATGTCGAAGTCAAAAAAGAAGAAGAAGCATCCTACACAAATCCCTGAGGCTGATCCATATAGATCTCCTCCTGTAGGTCATGATGCAAGAAAGCACTCTTCACACCCATATGAAAAATGAGCCATCCCCTAGAAGCTACAAGTGATAGTACAAAGCGAATAGAATTCATCTTGGCGACAGGGGCAAATGTCTCAGAGTAATCAATACCCTAAACCTAGGAGAAACCCTTTGCAACAAGACATGCTTTGTACTTATCAATAGAACCATCAACAACATACTTGGTGTGATACAACCATTTGCACCGAACCAACTTTCTGCCCTTAGGAAGAGGACATAGATCCCAAGTACTGTTCCTCATCAAAGAAGAATACTCCTCCTCCATAGCACTATCCTATGCAGGGTGACCTTTCACCTTTGAAAACTTCTAAGGATCCTCTGAAAGAGCATGACTCAAAAGACTAGAACCCGCAGTATGAGAACGAGTGTGACGAGTGTCTAAAGGATCACCTGCCATAGATCCTGCTGCCTCAACAATAAAGTGAGCCCATTTGGGCATTTGAGGTGGAGCAAGTGGAGGTGGAGATGGGAGATAATCAATATCCTCATCAAAATCATCCTCAAAATAATCCTGAAGAGTAGTAGTGGGATGAGTAGGTAGTGAAGTAGACATTGGAGACAAGGTATCAACTGTAGGAAGGCACTCATCAAATTGGACATCCCGTCAAAACAAGACCTCTCTGGAATTAGGATCAAACAACTTGTATGTCTTAACATCCTCATAGTAGCCGACAAAGATGAGGGGTCAACTCTTCTACTCCATAGCTCTCCTCTGAGCATCAGGAATAAATGCCCATGCCTCACTACCAAATACTCGAAATGATGAAACATCAGGCTTGTCATGAGACCAAGCCTCCTTAGGAGTCATATGTCGAATCACCTTGTGAGGCATCCGATTCTAAATATAGTTGGCACAATTAACTGCCTCAGCCCAAAAAGATGAATCCATGGACCTGGACTGAATCATACAATTTGCCATCTCCCATAAAGTCCTATTCTTTCTCTCAGCAACACCATTCTGCTGAGGGGTGTAGGGAACAATAAACTGATGCTGCAAACCATGCTTAGTGCAAAAATCTCTGAAAGCCTGATTCAAATACTCTCCCCCATTATCTATACGTATCTGTTGAATAGAAAGGCCAGACTACTTCTCTACAAATGTCTTGAAGATTCGTAAGGAATCAAAGACATCGAACTTGTACTTAAGAAAGTACACCCATGTATGTCTGGAGAAGTCATCAATGAATGTGAGTACATACTTGGCCCCAGAAAAAGAAAGAGTGGGAAATGACATGAGGTCACTATGAATTTACTCCAAGGGTGCCAAAGCACGAGTGGATCTTCCCTTCAGAAAGGGATCCCTGTGATGCTTGCCAAGCACACAACCATGACAAACACCGTCAGTGCAGGAAATCTATGGAAGACCAAGAAAAAGTGCCTGTGTACTCATCTACTAAAGATATCTGCAATTGACATGGCCCAAACGCTCATGCCAAAGTTTACTCATAGAATCTGCATGTGCTATAAGAGATGAACCTGTACCTTCAGAAGGCTCAAATCCATCAAATCTGTAAAGACGAGATGCAGTATCAACACTCTTAGTAGCCACAACCAGATCAGAGTCATGGAGGTCTCGAATAACCACATCATGTGGTGAGAAATCAACTGTCTTACAAGAGCCAATATGGAAAATCTGATAAATAGACAGGAGGTTTGTCGAGATGTCAGGAACAACCAGAACATCTTGTAGAGTGCCCCCATCCAAAGAGACATAACCTGAACCCAAGACTGAAAGCTGTGTAGAGTCACCCACTGCAATCTGTGAAGTACCACAAGAGGCAAGAGAAGTGACCAACTGCTGAGTGTGAGTCATATGGTGAGAAACACTAGAATCTAAAATCCAAGTGGACCCATAGGTCGATGCTCGAGTAGTGAGAGCATGGCCTTTCCTTGTGGAAGGAGAAGATGAATGAGGTGAGGAGATGTGATGCTGCTGCATGGCTTCCTCTAAAGTCTCTAATCATTTCCAACACCTAGAAATTGGATGTCCTTCCTTGCCATAGAAGCTGCAAGTGTCTCTTGATTTCTGCTTAGTCTTGGAGGAAGACTCACCAGACTTCGAAGATTTCCTCTGTTTGGGATGAGGAGATGGTTTATAATCAGAATTAGGAGGTGGTTTGGAGGAATGCTCACTGCCTGCAAAATATTTCTTGGGCTTCGGTTTCTGCTTCTGTTTCTCCTTAGATGACTGAGCAACCAATGCTCTGCTCTTTGATCTTGAGAGCATATCCATCTGAGAAAGGTGTGACTGCTCATGAGACAAACGCTCACAAAACACATCAAAGGTAGGCATGGTAAAACGAGTACCCAGGCCATCCATGGTGGAATAGAAGGAAGAAGAAAATATTTGAAATGGACCATGAAACTTCGAAAGAATCAAGTAAATGCACTCCGTGTCTGACTTATTCTTGCCACAACCCTGTAAAATAGTGCGGATAGTTTTAAACTTGTTGAAAAAATCCTCAATAGTGGAAAATGATTCAGATAACAGTGAAGTCAGCTCTCCCTCAATCTGTAATGCTCAGAACTCATTAATGGCCCCAAAAAGTGTCTCAAACTTCAACCACATGGCTCGAGTAGTGAGCAAAGCATCAAGGTGAAACAAAAGACTATTTGAAACGTGCATGGATAGCAAACCCATAGCTTCATCCATCTTGTTCTTATGCTGGATAATCTCAAAAGGATGGTGCAACTGAGGCTGAACCTCATCTAAACAAGACCACAACCCTCATGAACTGAGTAGCCTCATCGTGCGAGACTTCCAGGTGTGATAGTTGTGTGATGTGAGTAACTCAACTGAAGAGTCTGCCATGAAACCCTGCACCTGTACTTGCTTGTGTTTTTATTATTATGTGATCTTTCAGAATAGACAAAAGCTGCATAAGGGTTTGATTTTTTTGAGAGTTTTGGTGTTCTTGTTTTCTGATATAAATGACAGAAAGCGAGAAAAAACACCCCCCCACAAGAGATAAACCCAAACCCTAGTACAAACTGAAAAAGAGTAAGCAATGAAGAAGCAAAAAATAATTCAAAACAAATTATTGTATACCTGATAAAAAATCTGAGAAAAAAGATCACATATCTAAATAAAGCATGCTGAGAGCTTTCCAATGCCTATTCGATTTTGAAAAATGGAGTCCGTTTGCACCTTCTATGGCCCCGAAAGTGTAGAAAAGAGACCCCACTTTGATTGGAAAAATAACAACCAGACTGGTAAAATATTGAAAAAAATCCTACACCATTAGATCGATGCTGGAATTAGCTTTCCAACGCCTATTTTCATTCGAGAATTTGAGCTAAAATGCCCGAGATATGCCCGTTTGAGTGAAAGGGGGCAAAAAACAAATGATTGAGGGCCCTGGTGGCTCTCTGGTGGCGCTTCGGAGACAGGTAGCGGACTAGCTGAGCGCAGGTGGCACTCGGGCAGCGCTGCGGCGGTGATCCGATGGTGGGCCAGTGAAGGCGGGCATCGACGGTGGTTGGCCGACGGAGGTTGGGTGCCGGCGTTGGCTGGGCGGCCGGCCGACGGAGGTGGCGGTCCTGCGACGTTTGTTGGCGGCCGCTTGGCTGCGCAACAACGGCGTTTGTTGGCGGCTGCTGCCTCTTCTGGTGGCCACTTAGCTGCGTAGTGGCAGCATACAAGAATTACACTAGCCGTAGGTTTTACAAACCCAATTTTTTTTAAATTTTTTTTTTTTGTTTTTGACCTCGGAAAATGTGCCCTGGGGCCGTATGGCTCCTGAGTAATTTTTTTTTGCCTCCCCAATTGAGAGTGGCCAAATCTGACAAAATTTATATGAAAATAGGGGTTTTTGGGCCTTCTGGACTCAACTGTGATGTCGGTTTTTTCCCAAAGTGCACCAAAAATAAACTCCCCCCAAATCCACAAAAGAAAATGTCTAAAACCCCAGATCTGCTTCCAATGCAAAAATCTCAAAACAAGAATAGGTAGCTGCAGATCTGATGCTCTGATACTATATAGAAGTTGAGAAAATCCAACTTCACAGGAGCCCAGTGATCTTTGCAAGCAAGAATACCTGTTACAGGGAGAAGCAAACAATGAAAGGTGCTTAAAGATGTGGAGCTCTGTATTCACCAAAATATAAAAATGAATAATAATACAAAAGAAAAGATTCAACCACATATAGGTCAAAAACCCTAAAAAGGAAAACCCTAGGCTTGCACATTAATAATTAATTATTATGCACCTAATGTTAGCTTAAGTGTAAAAGAGATAAAAGGGAACTTTAATTAATTAAACAAATATTGTTTAATTAATCAAGTAAATAACCAATTACTCTAACATGTTCGTGGTGAAGTCTTGTGGTATAACGTTGAACGATGGAGATTGTGCGAAGGTGATTAGAAGGAAAAAGATGTGTTTTAGGTGGGATCCAATAGGAAGGCATACTAAGTGTTACCAATATTTCGCTACAACTCAAATGGTGGAGTTGATTTAAATGCTGTTATATTTAAAAGTGAAATACAGTTATTTCTGAATATGCTTGAGTGATATTTTGCATTTCATTTTAGTTCATTAAGTGACAGTTATGCTTTGAAAGAGGAATCAAAGTTTCAAAACTTGTTATTAAATGCTTTGCAGTCAAATGAAGTATAGGACCAAGCATGTGAGAAAAAACGGGCTCCCACAAGGGTAGAGCTCGGCATGCTACCCCTTAAGTTGACAAGTGGGTTGAGAAAAAAGTATGGTTATCATGCTCATCTAAACTATCTAACTTCCTGTAGAATAATAAATATCTGTTTAAAGCTTCTTGCAACAAATTTTTTTAACTTCTTGTAGCATAATAAATATCTATTTAAAGCTTTCTGCAACAAACTTTTTAACTTCCTGCAGCATAATACAACTCTGCTAAAGCATACTGCAGCATAATGAACAAATAACGAGAAGTGGACCAATTTCCAGAGATGCAATAATCATGCAGCTACAGGGATTTTACAGAAAGAAATGCAGACACAAGAAGCCTGTTTTAGCTTTTGAGCTAACTTCAAATGTTTTATAAAGGTTTCAGAAGTACGTAAGGGAACATTCAAGGTTGCAATTGGTCTTTCCATTAATGCCAAATACAATCAGAAGAATGCAGAAATAAGCATTTTTATTTAGGGAATGGAGTACCCGCATAAGGGTGTGGACTTAGAATGCAAAGATACAGATTTTTCAGTGGGAGCAGTCGAGTTTTCATCATATCTCAAAAAGTTCAATCTGGGTTTGTGAGAGTTTTGTATAGAATTTAGAAAACATCATGACAAAAAAACCCTTTAAATATTTCACCGACCCAGTTCACAGTTTGGGATCTATTTTCACCAGTCCAGAGACAGTGATTTTGTGCAAATGGGAGCAACAAAGAGGCCATTTATTTGAAAACATAATTTCTTTATTACAAAGCAGAGTTTTTCTTTTGAGTCTATGTGAAGATAATGAAAAATACTTCAAAATTTTGGCTCAAAATCATCAATGGTAGTCAGAATAGGGACAAGGCAAGTTCAAAGAATGAATGGAAGAAAATCAGAGATAATACATGGAGAAGCCGTGGCCTTAAGAGGCTTTTCTTTCCTTTCAAAATAATTAGTCATGAATAGAGGAATATTGTAATTTTATGATTTTTTATAAAAAAAATAAAATCAAAGATTTGTAAAGGAGTTGCATGCAAGAGTTTTCTTTAAAAGTCTGTATTTGTAAATGGAATAATAGATGAACTGCATCATGTAAAGTAGAAGCAAAGCAATGCTTTATAAATTGCTTTGTTTTCTTGCTATTTTTTAGCAGTTGCATGCATTGACTTTTCTCCTTGGTCGGATTTGGATATTCAATTGGAGAAATAAGGTTGTTTTCTTGCTTTAAAAGCAGTTTTTTGCTTTTTTTAGAGGCTTGACAGTTGATGCATGCAAAAAGTGTGACTTTCCACTTGTATGCTGACTTGTTGCATAGTTTTTGGGACCTTTTCCTTGAGTTTTTTTCAAGAGCTCGAATTAGGGTTTGAGACATATATCTTTGGAGAAAACTTAGGGTAAAGGGAGTTCAGTCTATTTTGGCTCTTACACATTTTTGAGCTGAAACTTTTTTGTTCTTAGAGAGATTGTTTTGGTATACTCCTATAGTGAATAGAAGAACAACATTCCTACTTATCATATCTTGTGTCCATTTATAGTTCAGTTGCTGTTATACTTGTGATTTTTAGTTTGAGATCCTTGTTATGTCCTAGACTGTAGTTTGATGTAGGAAAGTGCAAAAATACAGGTTGCATGTTGTGTTTTTGGATAAACCTTCATGTAAAGTACTTATGTAAAATTTATTTTGTGAGAGGTTGTGATATCATTGTTAGTTTTTCTAAGCACTGTATGTGAGGAGAGCCCAGAACAATCAGTTTTCATCATTCAATATTAAAAAGTCATTGCAAAGTCATATTTTTTTGAGTTCTGTTTTTCTCTATCTCTTTTCCTAGAAGATTTTAGAATAGGATTATTATACGGAGAACTAGCTCGCTCTGGAGATTCTCTTTCCTCATAGACCACCCATGTCTGGAAAGAGTTTCAATGTTGCAACAGATAGTTAGGATTTTCTTCAAATCTGACGGGGTGCATATCTGATTGCTAACGGTTTTTGGCACGCCCGGTGGGACTCTGAAAATCAATTTAAGAGAATTTTTAATTCTTTAAATTTGCTATTTGGTGTATGTAGTAGGTTTTCAGCCTTTTGGAGGCCTTTTCAATATACCTGGCGACTTCGTTCTTGGTTTTGCATGCAGATCAAGTGCTGGTTTAAAAAAAAAACCCTGACTTTTGTGTCTTTCCAGCTTATGAATGAATAATATGTCAAGTTTTCATAATAGTGTGTCATATCATCCACCATATCATGATCATGTTGTTGGTTTCAATATTATGACTTTTCAAAAATCAGCATGCCCAATATTACCACCCACCCACCCCTGCTTATTTTTCATCTCAACCCTCATATGTTCGAACTCAGCCCCAAGAGTTGAGCCTCAAAGATATAAGGCTGAACTACGAAAGGGAAATGAATGAAATAGAGAGCCAAAGAGATCTTATTTATCAACAGGGGGAGATGGCAAGCATAAAGAGCATGCTGCTTGACTACATGAGACAATTGGAGGAGATCAGGAAGCAACAGGAGTATAATCAGCAACAGGAGGAGATGGCTTATCATGCCTATCTTCATGAGAAGGAGTTGGAAGACCAAGCAAATCCTACCATTCCGGAGCATCCCATTCAAGAAGAGGAAGTTGTTTCACAACAAAATATTGTTGTCAGGTCTGTTTCATTGGAGCAGCATAATTTTGAAGATTATTTTGAGGTTTCCAGCTGGTATAGTGATGAAGAGGAGCTCGAAAATCGGGAACAACTGCGAGAAAGGAAAGAAGAGGCTATAGTTGAAGAGCTACAAATTCCAAATCAGCGAATGGTTGGTAGTTCACAAGTTGTAGCTGATTTATTTAATGAATTACCATTTTTTGTTGAAGACAACATGCAGGTCCCTAACTTATCAGCTGAGGACATTCAGCCTTTTAAAGGTGACCTTTTGCTTGATTGTCAGGATCCTGATTGTTTCGCTTGTAGAGAGCTTTCCACTCTGCTAAGTTCCGACAGTGATCAAATGCCTAGTTTTGGAGAGCGAAGTGATGGAAGCCATTCAGACAACATACTGATCCATCAACAAATAAATGAGGACTGCTCGGTTGTGGAGGAGTGTGAGTTTGAATGCATGGTTCAACCAAGGTAGAAAACAACTGTGGTTTGTGGGGCAGTTGACAAGAGTGACATCACAGTAAATAGTTCTATTTTTGTCTTGGTAATAGGATGTCCAATTAGACACATGGCTAGATTGGAGGCTAGCAAAGGGGTTCCCATCTTGGTTGAACCCAAGCTTGAAAGTGCAATTGAAGGAGAGAAAATTCAGGTCATTTTGCCACCTCAGGCCAGTAATGATTATATTCCATTTGAGGAGGTTAGTAAGATTGTATACATTCTACAGGGTGTGGTACAACTATCTCTTGTCTTTTTATCCATTGTTACTTTTCATCTAGTTGTCCAAGATCATGTAAAGCATTGAATTTTCTATAGAAAGGGCAACTATTTCACCCAACCAGTGAATGGTTTCGTTTGACCAGATCCTTTGGCTGGTTAGAGTAGTTTAGAGTTAGTGTTGTTGCAAATAAGTGCATTACACACATTTCTTTCAGTAGTCTTCTTTCTCTAAGCGCTACTACGCATTGTTCTGTTGGTCATCAAGGCTTGTTAGTTTGCTTTCAAATTTGTTTGGTTTGTTTTGCTGTTGTTTTGGAGTTGTTGTTTTAGTTTTTCTGAGTTCATGAAGAAGGCTGTTTTGACTCCGTGCCCAATGGAGTTTTTAAAGGCAACTAATCTATGCTTAGCTAGCAAGCATCTAGCAGAAATCACCAAAATGTTACCAATATTTCGCTATAGCTCAAATGGTGGAGCTGATTTAAATGCTGTTATATTTAAAAGTGAAATACAGTTATTTCTGAATATGCTTGAGTGCTATTTTGTATTTCGTTTTAGTTCATTAAGTGATAGTTATGCTTTGAAAGAGGAATCAAAGTTTCAGAACTTGTTATTAAATGCTTTACAGTCAAATGAAGTATAAGACCAAGCATGTGGGGAAAAATGGGCTCCCACAAGGGTAGAGCTCGGCATGCTGCCCCTTAAGTTGACAAGTGGGTTGAGAAAGAAGTATGGTTATCATGCTCATCTAAACTATCTAACTTCCTGCAGCATAATAAATATCTGTTTAAAGCTTCCTGCAACAAATTTTTTAACTTCCTGCAGCATAATAAATATCTATTTAAAGCTTCCTGCAGCAAACTTTTTAACTTCCTACAGCATAATACAGCTCTGCTAAAGCATACTGCAGCATAATGAACAAACAACGAGAAGTGGACCAATTTCCAAAGATGCAATAATCATGCAGCTACAGGGCTTTTACAAAAGGAAATGCAGACACAAGAAGCCTGTTTTAGCTTTTGAGCTAACTTCACATATTTTATAAAGGTTTTAGAAGTACGTAAGGGAACATTCAAGGTTGCAACTGGTCTTTCCATTAATGCCAAATACAATAAGAAGAATGCAGAAATAAGCATTTTTATTCAGAGAATGGAGTACCCGCATAAGGGTGTGGACTTAGAATGCAAAGATACAGATTTTTCAGTGCCAGGAGCAGTCGAGTTTTCATCATATCTCAAAAAGTACAATCTAGGTTTGTGAGAGTTTTGTACAAAATTTAGAAAACATCATGACGAAAAAACCCTTTAAATATTTCACCGACCCAATTCACGGTTTGGGATCTATTTTCATCAGTCCAGAGACAGTGATTCTGTGCAAATGGGAGCAACAAAGAGGCCGTTTATTTGAAAATAGAATTTCTTTATTACAAAGCAGAGTTTTTCTTCTGAGTCTATGTGAACATAATGGAAAATACTTCAAACTTCTGGCTCAGAATCATCAATGGCAGTCTAAATAGAGACAAGGCAAGTTCAAAGAATGAATGCAAGAAAATCAGAGATAATACATGGAGAAGCCATGGCCTTAAGAGGCTTTTCTTTCCTTTCAAAACAATTAGTCATGCAGGGAGGAATATTGTAATTTTATGATTTTTTATAAAAAATTATAAAAAAAATAAAATCAAAGATTTGTAAAGGAGTTGCATGCAAGAGTTTTCTTTAAAAATTTGTATTTGTAAATGGAATAATAGATGAACTACATCATATAAAGAAAAATCAAAGCAATGCTTTATAAATTGCTTTGTTTTCTTGCTATTTTTTAGCAGTTGCATGCATTGACTTTTCTCCTTGGTCGGATTTGGATCTTCAGTTGGAGAAATAAGGTTGTTTTCTTGCTTTAAAAGTAGTTTTTTGCTTTTTTTAGAGGCTTGACAGTTGATGCATGCAAAAAGTGTGACTTTCCACTTGTATGCTGACTTGTTGCACAGTTTTTGGGACCTTTTCCTTGAGCTTTCTTCAAGAGCTTGAATTAGGGTTTGAGACATATATCTTTGGAGAAAACTTAGGGTAAAGGGAGTTCAGTCTGTTTTGGCTCTTACACATTTTTGAGCTGAAACTTTTTTGTTCTTAGAGAGATTGTTTTGGCATACTCCTATAGTGAATAGAAGAACAACATTCCTACTTATCATATCTTGTGTCCATTTACAGTTTAGTTGATGTTATACTTGTGATTTTCAGTTTGAGATCCTTGTTATGTCCTAGGCTGTAGTTTGATGTAGGAAAGTACAAAAATACAGGTTGCATGTTGTGTTTTTGGATAAACCTTCATGTAAAGTACTTATGTAAAGTTTATTTTGTGAGAGGTTGTGCTATCATTGTTAGTTTTTCTGAGCACTATATGTGAGGAGGGCCCAAAACAATCAGTTTTCATCATTCAATATTAAAAAGTCATTGCAAAGTCATATTTTTTTGAGTTTTGTTTTTCTCTCTCTTTTCCCAGAAGATTTTAGAATAGGATTATTATACGAAGAACCAACTCGCTCTGGAGATTCTCTTTCCTCATAGACCACCCACGTCTGGAAAGAGTTTCAATGTTGCAACGGATAGTCAGGATTTTCTGCAAATCTAACGGGGTGCATATCTGATTGCTAACACTAAGTTAGTGGATGGTGATGTCATGATGACAGGTGGAAACAAATGATTGCATCAACCAAGGCCATTAGCGATGATCTTGATCAGCGATTATGATAAAGTATTTTTGATCAAATGGTTCCTTCTACCCTATTAAGGATTTGGCTTAGCTTTACGGTATTACAGGTGCATATCTTGGTGATAGATGGTAGCCTCTTGCTTCCCTGTTGAAGATTTAGTCAAGCCTTGCTATATAGCGAGCTTGTGACATGTATTTCCATGGGACCTAATGATATGTGGTTACTATGAAGGAGATCGATAGTGGTGTTTTAAAGGACCATTCATCTGATGGTCAATATTTAAGGTTAATGCGATGGTTATTAATAGAGCCCTAAGATCAACAAAAAATGTTTAAAGAAGATTGATTTAACAACTATGTTTGAAAGTTGCCAAGGTTAATGGAGGATCATTGGATCATGGCGTTAAGATTGAAGATCGACAAACCAGATTTGAATGTGAAGATCTCAAATGACTAAGTCCATGTGAACAAGGGTTTCGACTGGTAGCCAATAGAGTGAACGAATTTAATTTGTTCAACTACACCAGTGACCAATATGAATGAAGATTTGATCAAAAAAGTGGTGGCACAACTTGCAAAGGATATTGAGATCATAAGAAGATTAAACAAACTGAAGAATACATTTAATGTATTCTAGGTTTATGGTTTTGTAGGTTGTCTTGTTTAGAAGATTCAACGAATTTATACACAAGGTTAGTGGCTCAGTGCAGAGGTAGCATGATGAAGAAGATATCAAGAAAAACCTAATAAAATTTTGTAGATGAGCTGGATGGTGGTGCAAGACTCGAGGAAATAACTGCAGGTTGGTGGAGAAAAGAAAAAGGAGAGACAATTAGGTAATTATCTAAGTGTTGCATTTGCATGAGTAGAGTGTGAAGAGAGAGTGTCATGCAACAAACGGAGAATGCACAATCTATGAATGAGTTGAACCCAAACAAAAAACATAGATTCTAATTTGGGTTAACATTCAGAGAGTAGAACATAGAATGTTCTAAGTGTAGAACATAAAAAGGGAGAGTGCAAAATAGAGAAAATAGAGAGGTGTAGAGAAAAGTGGAATGCGTTGCTGATATTGCAACATCAACAACAAAGAGAATGTTTACATAGTTGCAAAACAAATATTTAGAAGTTACAGATTAGACTTGTAACAAAGAACTGGATTCATTTGTATTTTTTATTGTAAATCTGATTGGTTGGTTCCATTAGATAATTGAGTTGGTGCTTAGTGCAAGGGATTGGTGTCTCCTTGGAGTTGGTGTTCCCAAATCAGGGAGTTGGTGCTCCTAAATCAGGGTATTGGTGTTGTTGGTCAATGTTTTTGCACTTCTGAACATAGGTAATGCATAGGTGCATCACCTCTCTTGAAAGGTAGAAATATGCAAATAAGTTACAAATTACTACCCCAAGGTCTCTCGGGTGTCAGGTCATGAAAATGCTTGGAATATCTCAATTGGTCTTATGTGATTTGCTGGTAATCACAGGGCAGCCTTATGTATGTTAAGTTGGAGAGAGATTGGTTCCTAAAATGGAGTTCCTAATAGATTATAGATGATGTGCAGTCACTGCAAGCTTAGAACAACAATCTGGACTCCACTTTTATCATCAAATTTGGCTTTACAATGATGCCTGAACTTTGCCTAAATTACTATTTCAAAGAAAGGTTAAAAGGGAAGAGAGGAGAGGAAGTTCCTAGATCTGCAACTATCAATGAATAATGATAACGGGGGACACTACAGTGGACAACCTTCCTGAAACCAAGTTCCACTTAACCAAATTGACTTACAGTATCATGAAACTAGTACTATCTTCTCAAGTCTGAAGATTCTCAATCATTTATTCACCATGAACATGAATAAAAGGTGAAGTTTAAAGTGCATCAATCAGTTTATGTGTTCAAACTAGCTTTACACTGCTATTTATTATTAAAAAACAACAAAAATAATGAACAAGGAAGGGCATCATCACAACAAAATCCTTCACTGCATCAATAAATAACATTTACCAATCTACTAAAGCATGTAAACACATAGAACAACAAAGTAAATTTACTCAAACACACTAACTATGAGGAAAAGAATCATGAAACATGCATGAAACTAAAAATTCCACCAAAATCAATGAGCTTCTATTAGAATTTCAGCAACAAGTCTTTACAAAAACTCAACTCTCTCTTGAAAATGAAAGGAGACCCCCTATTTATAGTGCCCAAAAATAAAAATGAGTGGCCAAGATTTAATCTCATTATGTGGCCAAGATTCACTACAAATTAGGGTTTCACTTACCCCTAATATTTTACAATTTTAAAATACATTTTGTCCTTTAGCCTATTTTTTCTTCTAGTGTCCAACACTGTAGCACTTTGTCTTCTAGTTGGTTGCTCTTTTCTGTAGCTAAAATGTGAGGAACTCATCATCAATGAAAGGATTTCCAGCCTCTTTTTGTAGTGTGGCATATTCCACAAAGTTTTCAATTTGCGTCTAGAGTTTATCCCACTCCATTATATTTGATTGAAGCACCTGAAATGACAACTTCTTTGATCACACCCTGATCAATTCCTAGTTATTCATGCACTTGGGCATGATCTTAACTATTTTTTTAGATTGGACAAAAGCATGGGAAGTGAAGTCCATAAAATTAGGCATTAACAAATCTACTATTCCCTGCTCCATTTTCTTATGGAAATATGACCTAATATTCCCTGGATCGAGCTCAAGGGAGGGCACCTCATAATGCGTCATTAGCTTGAGATAGTCCTCAACATCCATCCTGTGCTCCTTGGCCCATTCCAAATCAAGTTCTACCTCATGGAGCACTCGCTCCAAGACTTCATTCCTATGGTCCAAGCTCATTTTCCATGTTTCAATGAGCCATTGATCATTCTTTGTCAGACATAGCTCCTTTTCCCATAGTTTTGATGGTATCTTGAGGATGGATTCAAGTTTAGGATAGGTGATCCTATATAGTTTAGTGATGCAGTGATAAGTCTTCTTTGCATCCTCCAATTTCTTTTGCACGTCCCAAAACTTGTTTATCATTTAGACGACGTGACCGATGCCCATATCACCATTGTAAATTACATGCTAAAACCAATCCTCGGTGGCCTTGGTCCAAATATTTATTTTCTCTAGCTTATCTAATTGCTCTTTGTACAAAAACAGTGGTGGGGCTGACGATGTTGTTGGCAGTTCTTTGGTAGAAGACCATTGTTGTATGTAGGCAGTGAGATCTACCACCTGTGCTTTTAATTCCTCCTTGGATGACTGGTCTTTATTTGTTTGATGGATGATCATAGCCATAGACCCCTGGAGTTGATCAATTTTATCCTCCCTTGTGGCTGTACCTAGATCAATGGTGGAGATATTATATGTTACCCCTTCTTCTTTTTCTATCATTGGGGTGGCGATCTGCACTGTTCAAGATCCTGATGCATCCATTGTGATATATGACCTGGCTTTAGGCTTCTTCTTTTTCTTTGCTCCTATCTGAGCTCTTGCTAGGATTTCCTCTAGCCTTCCTTTAGGATCCATAGGGGCTGGGGTCTTCTTCTGTATTTACTTCTCTAGCCACTCAGGCATCTGAGATCCCTCTTTTGGTGATTCATGACCACCCTCTTCTCTTTGGATATGATGGATCTCTCACTCTTCGTTATCCAAGGCTTCCTTCTCTATTTTCTCTTCATCCCCCTCATCTGAATCATGCATAAATATAGCCTTTTCCTTTTCTTCAGGGCTATCTTCCCCTACGGGTACCTTTTCTTCTTCTTGCTTGAGCTCCACATGAAGCTCTACCCAATGAATTTTTCTTGTTTCAACCTCTTCTTCAGGCTTATGTTCTTCTTTAGTTTTGTCTTCTTTATTTTCTTCTTCCTCCTTCTCAGGAGGTACTTCTTCTTGATATTCAAGGCTTACATATTGTTCCTTTGATGGAGGCTTAGTAGACATTTCAACGTATTTATCAGTTTCTTTCTCTTCTTCAAAATATTGCCTCTTGACTTCCTCACCAAATTTTTTGAGTTGCTTGGAGAACTCCTCTTAAAGTTCTTGGTTAGAGGACTCTATCACATACTTGGCACTAGAGTTTTCAACATCTTCTTCTGAGGATTGAGACTTTTCTTCTTCCTCATACACTACCTCATCAATAACCAAGTGTTCATACTCTAGGTGCGCATGGTAGTCATCTTTGTAAGGGTCCTCTAGCTCAACATCCTTTTCCTTTTTAGTTGTCTCCCTCTCTCGCCTTTCAAGTTCTTCTGAGATTTGCATAGTCACCTCCATTTTTGGTGCTCTAGTGGAGGAGGGGCACGAAGACCAACAACAACCTAAGCTAGGGAAACTTGCTCCATGGGACTCATTCATACCTCAAAAAGCTCCATAAGAATATTTTGCATATGGCGAGCTAATGTTTCCGGGAGAGAAAGGGAAGGCATAGTTGTTTTTGCAGCCAATGAGATCATAGATGATAGAAAATGGGAGGAAGAAAGTGGGGAAGTTGTGGCAAAGGAGGAATCCTTCACTACAATAGGTGTAGTGGGCAAAGCAGAGGCAAGGTGGACTAAGATGTCTATCGCAGGCGGGGAAGAGATGGCTAATATCTGGGATACTGGAGGAGGCATAATAGCAGTGGCATTGGTGGTGATGGTAAGGGTAGAGGTAGAAAGTGGTTATTTAGGTTTCTTAGTCTTTTCTTCCTCTTATCCCTCATGCACTCTGTCTTCTTGAATTTTTGGCATCCCAGAGAACCCGCCAGACTTCTTTGCTTTCTTTGTAGTTTCAGCCTTTGATGGTTTCCTTGAGTAAACCTTATGATTTGGCTGTCGTTCTGTTACTTCCTTCCTTTTTCAGGATCTAGTGGCAAGAGGAGACTTTAGAGCCTCCTCTGATATAGCAGTGGTTCCACTATCGGTCTCACTCTTGAGCTCATCTTTGAGTTTTCCATAGGTTATATCAACCCCTTTAAGCTTTAGTTGAGAAATTTGTGCATCAACCCATTGCTTGGTCCTATGCTTGATTGGATTTGTTAGAATGTCGAGGTCATTAACCTCTTCCTCATCCCAGTCTACGATGGAAAATGGAAGGTTAGCAAAATTGTCAAACCTCTGATCTATGACTGTTCTTTCATCTTCAACAATTTGATCCGGCATCGCGAATAGTTTGACTATCTTGATGAAGTAAACCATCATTCGCATGTAATGCCTCATGCACACTTCTTTATCATCTCGTTAATTGGCCTAGAAATCTTCAATACTTTGCAAGTGGGCATACTCTTTCCACACAAACTTCTTCAATTTAATGTATGGGTCCATCCTTGATCAAGGAGTGTATTAGCTCAGATTATATTCAATAAGTTCCTTCTCTGAATATTCAACACATTGGGCCACCGGGAGAGCATACATTCCTTTCCCAGAGGTAAGAGCATAAGACACCAAGTTTCCCAGTGATTTCCTCCAAGTAGAGTGTGGGAATTTTGTAGTTGCCTTGACACCTCCAAAAATATCATTCGGTCATTTGGATACAGGGGCAGCTTGTATGGTTTGTCACTAAAGATTTCGGTTTAGATGTAGGTAAATTTAGGAAATTAGATAAACAAAAATCCAAACCTCTAGATGAAGGCACAGGTACTATGGGTGAATCTTCTCTTGAAGTCCCCTCCGAGAAGCCTGGTGATGTGCCGATGAATGTATTGTTCACCCTACAATAATCCCTCTTGAAGTTCCAATATTGGAGCTATGGGAATATGTCATATACCTACAATTCTCTTCTTGAAATTGTGCTTTGCACTACGAACAAGCCTCTGTATGGGGTGGGATTGGCTAGAAGGTGGACTAGGTAAGAGCTCATGTAGAATTGACAGGACTTCTTCACCACCAGGAACTTCTCATGCAAATTCTTTTTAATTATCCAAGCCCAATCGAACTTGGTGGTGCCTTTGATAATCTCTTCGATGAAATAGAACATATAATTGAAGAAGTATGCCATTGTCGGGATGCCCATGAATTTGCTTAGAAAAGTCACAAAATCATGGTAGTCTTCATAGAAGTCACTTGTGAATAATTCTTGGGGCACCTTATTTGCACTCCCCCCTTTATCTTTCAACCAGTGTTGATTAATAAGATTTTTGCACTTTAATGGGTCCACCTTCCACATATTCTCCACGTATTCTATTGATGTTTGTTCTGCAGGGTCATGAGTGGGGATGAATAATGTTTTTGCTATAGATTTGGCAAAGAGATCAGCCAACACTCGGCCATCCCGGTCTACAATTCTTTTGCTTTTCTCTTGGTAAGTTTCCTTGCAGGCCATTACCAACTTTGGGGCCAAAAGAGCTGGTAGGAAGCCAACTGCATTAGCTAGACAACTCTTCCTTATTCTCCTTGCATTTTCTGTGGTAGGGTTAATTATAACCCTCTGCCTGAACTCGTCTATGTTGACATAGTAGAGGTTGGTATCTGTGATTTTATCCCATTCAGTAGTGATCTTGGAGGTGACCTCCACCCCTTGAAATTGAAACCTCATTTGGTCTTTGTCCTCCTTCCCTCTCTAGGCCTTAGCATATTTCTTTCATTTTCCCTGATCAATGGATGCCCTCGATGGTCCTGCAGTAGGTTTCATAAATCCTATAGGAATAGACACAATAAGCATATTCATATATAAAACAAGGGAGTGTTAGTAAAATCCTACAAAACAGACATTACATCAAGCAATTCATCTTTTAGAGATCATAACATTTCCTAAAAATCATCATTTGCCTCTCATTCGGGGAAGATTGAGTAATGTGGACCCAAGGATGTGGGCTTCCCTAGGTTGGCGACATTTTGAGGTCTGCCATTTGGAAACAAAACTGGCAAGGTGGAACCTTGCAGACGGAGTCCCGCATTGCGGGACCCGCAGGTAGAGAGGATGGTTGTCATCGGCCTTCATTCAAGGTTCAAGTTCATTAAAGGATGTGAGTGAGAACTTGCAAAGGGAAATTATGTGACAGCCATTTTGAAATGGCGAAGGCAGGATGATGCCCCATTGGTGGCGGTCCACACCCTCAGGCCCAACAAAGTCATCCACATGCATCACTTGCTTTAGGGAAGCCAAACAATGATAGGAGGATCAAACCTCACATGATGGGAGGCGGCTTAAGCACAACCATTTTGAAATGGTGATCATGGAATGGAGGGGATGGGGCGGTGGTCTACAAATGATGGCCCATAAGGACCGACCCACAGTAAAGCTTACTTAGTGTTTCCGGTGTGGAAGGATGGGAAGGAAATGGGCAGCACAGAGTCCACAAAGTGGACATACAGGTTTAGTCAGTTGTTTAAAAATGGCGAACGATATGAGGTGGCCCACAAACAATGGCCCATAAGGATTAGTCCCCAAGGGCTCAATACTTAGCAACTTTAATAGACATGACCTAGATGGCAACGAAGATTTTGAGACCTACCAATCGGGTGGAAGGGCAATGTTCGCTGTTTTAGTTGGACGTTAGGAACAACGATGAACAATGAATGATAGTTTGTGAGAGTTAGACCACAAAGAATCTATTGGTACAAATTTCCGCCCAACGATGATTAGTCTAGTGGGGTCCACAAAGTGGGAGGGTGGTGTGTGATGGCTATTTTGTAATGGCGCTAGGCAAAGAGCCAAGGGTGGTGAGTAGCCCATAGGGTGAACCTATGATGGTTGGCAACTAGGGTGATTTTAGCCAAGTGTTGAGCTTAATCTCAGAGATAATGGAAGAGGGGCCCATAGAGTCCACAAGGCTGACAACCAAGGTGAAATGATGATGAAAAATGGCCATCTATAAGCGGAATCCTACACTGGTGGATCCAAAAGGATCATTAGGGTGCCTAAAAGGTAAGAGCTTGATAAGCTCATAAATGATGGCGAGAGGGTATGAGCCATCCGCATGCGCAAGCTCGAAAAAGATGATGGTTGTCATTTTAAGTTTATCGGTGAAGGGATGAAGCAACAATGACAAAGTTCTTGCGAGCCACAAGGAATCGGTTGCCTTGATCAAGAATGACTGTAGAGGAGTTAAGTTTTGTGTGGGTTGAAAGGGTAGATTCTTGAAGTATTTTCAAATTTTAAGACCTGGGTTTTGTGTGCCGTGAGATTTTCTACCTATTTGTGGGGGTTTTCTTGCTTGGAAAGTTTGATGATTTTACAAATTTCAAAGAAAAACCATGAGAGGGGCGATGAACAGACTTACCTAGGAACTTTGCAAGAATTTGATGAAGCTGAAGATTGCAATGCACAAACAACAGTAGGAGCTCACAGGAGCGAAGGCGACGGAAGCTGGAGGGCTTTGACAATGTTTCAGGAGGAAAGTTGATGAAAATGATTTGTTAGAAACTCCTATTTATAAACTTTGAAGCATTAAATGTCTATAATAAATGATGGTACAAAGGTAGGAGTGGTTGGTGGGTACAAGTTTTGAAAGGACCGACGACAGGAGTGGCAGAGCCCGTGGGGTGGGTGGTAGGCGAACGTTTTCCATTCGCTATTCACCGTTCACCTTTCGCCGTTCACCATTCGCTAGGTCGACAAACATAATGGCTAAGGTAAACCTGGAACTCATAGGGCGGGTGACTAAATCAACTTGGCCACCACATAAATGTTGAGGTTATGATAAAATTTCGTCAAGGGCAGCCTGCATGGGTGGACCCACAGTCGGTGAAAGATGACAATTTAAAGGGCTCAAGACAAACTTCCAAGGGGACTCCATGAGGCTAATGAATTAGAAATTTTGGGGCTAGTGAAACTTGGTCAACCTAAGATAATGAATTTAGTACTAGTTGACCATGTAGGACTTAAAATAGGGTGCACACAAAATGAGATGATGATAAAAGTGACCCAACAAGACATCAAAAAGAGGGTCCTCGTTTGGAATTGGGTGTGTGTTCTAAAGGGCACAACAAATGGAAACTCCACTAGGGAATGCTCCTGAGCGTTCCATGGATAAAAATTTATTTGGAATCCAAAATATCTAGTTTCACAAACCAAAAGCCAATTTCCATAGGTGAATTAGGGGATCAAGGAAGGATGAGATCCTTAATTGAATCAATGTGCAAGAGTATCTCGGAAGTGTGCATAGTGGATTTGGACATTGCTCCGTTGCCAGTCAAGAGTCCATAGCCTTGATAGATTCATCGTTGTGATCCTACGAACATTGCTCTATTTCCAGCCAGGCGTCCATAGCCCTGATAGAGTCAAGTTGTTTGCACACCCAAAAAGTTGCATACTTTGACTTTTTCTTTTCTTTTCTTGATATTTTCTTTTGATACTTTCTCCTCTTTTCTTGCTCAACTATGTAAGCATTGAAGCTTACTGCAGGTTCATAATCATAGTGGTCACTATTGCAGACTTGATATTTTTCACTTGCCATAGCCTACTAATGGCCATTGAACAACTTTGAGGAAGCAATTAAGGTGTATTTTCATGCATGATCTGGGATAAGTGCAAAAAGATTCAAACAAGGGTCACTTCCTAGGTCAAATCAAAAGTTCAAGTAAGGAAAGCATTTCCAAGAAATCGATCAGAGACCATTAGTTTGGAGTGAGTATTTATTCGAGGAACACCAAGAGAAGACATTGAAGTGAGCCGTTTATCATACCGAGCATGACAACCGCAGTAAGAACAAGGATGCTCACCAAGACAAAATGGCTAGAAAATGAGCAAACGCAAAGCAGAGCAATGAAGCAAGAAAAGAAATCTAAACTATCCTATAGACAAGTATTTACAAAGGCCAGCTTAGTAGATCCTAGGAAAGGAAATAATGCTTGAGGTGCTTCCCATTAATGGGAAATGAGATGTCTTCACCGATTAGTGTCTTGAGGTGGAAAGCATTATCTCCTAAAATTTCAGAAATCTATAAGAGGCCAAGCCAGAGCTTGTTGAATTTATCATGTACCCCTTTATTTTCATGGGACTTATCCCAACATAGGAACAAATCAAAAATTCTAAAGGCCATTAATTTGGCTCGATGGTTGAACCATCTTTTAACCACACCCTGATATTTGGAAAATTTTTCAATGGCTCTATCACGAACTTCTTCCAAATGTAACAATTCAACAAGATGGGCTTCTTTATAGTCTCCCTCCTCATAGTAAGCATTGATAAACTGGAGGGTGAGAATATTTAAGTGTATAGGAAAGATGAGTTCTAGTCCATAGACCAGATGAAATGGAGAATTCCCTAGGGAAGCCTTGTGGCGCGTGCGATCTGCCCAAAGGGAAAAACATAAGTGGGTGTGCTAGTCTTTGGGGTTCTTGTCAAGCAACTTCTTGATCACAATGATCAAGTTCTTGTTCATGGATTCAGCTAGGCCATTGCCTTGAGGGTAGTAATTGGATGAGAACTTAAGGGAAACTTTGTAATTAAAGGCCCAAATAACAAATTTTATTCAGGAAAAGGTGGGGCCATTATCACAAATAAGGGCATAGGGGCAACCAAAATGATTCAGAATAAAACTTTCAAGAAAATTGGTAACTACCTCTGTAGTACATTGCCTACACGTAATTGATTTTGTACATCTAGTACAATAATCAGAAGTGGTTAGAATGTGCCTGTGGCTTGTAGAGGATGTCAAGCTTATTGAACCAATGAAGTCAAGACCCCATTGCGGAAACAACCTTACCTCCAAGACTGGTTGCAATGGGACAACAATGTTTCTTTCTCTAACAACCACAATCTAACATATGTGGTAGGTTCATACATGATTATGCACATCCTTGAAGATTGTAGGCTAGTAATATCCAACCCACAAGATTTGATGAGCAGTGGAAGGGCCGGACCCATCATCGATGCCAAATTTATCATGAAATTTTGATAGAAGCTGTGTTTCCTCTTATTTTCTAGGGCACCTGAGGTAGATCCTTTCATGATTTCTCTTGTACAAAATAGAGCCTTTCATCATATAGCTTCTGCTCTTTAGCTTGAGGGCACATTTTTGGACTCCCTGCAAGTGAGGTGGGGACTTGTTGTGTAGTAGATAGTAGACAATGTCATTGTACCATTCCCTAGGGGAGACATCTTCTAGTTGGTACTACTGAACTGTGAGTTTAGGTCCTGCCTCCAGAAGTGTTTCAGCTATAGTTTGGGTAAGGGCCTACCCCCTTACTAATTTCATAGGCCGAATCTCCATATCATACTCTTGCAGCAATGTAACCCATTTTTCTCTTCTTTCTCCCATTTCATTCTGCATCAACAACGTTTCCACTACCGAGTTGGGCACTATGGAAAACACCTTGTTGCAGAGGATGTAATGTCTAAAATTATTGACTCCCCTGACCAAAGCATATGCCTTCTTCTCTACATTGTGGTACCTTAACTCAACATCCTTTAACAGAGTACTCATGAATGTAGTTGGGTGATCTCTTCCTTCATCATCCTTTTGAGTCAATATGCTAGCACATGAATGATCCAAAGCAAATGAGTAGATATAGAATGAATTTAGATAATTAGGGCTGACTAACATGGGTGCATCAACAATTGCCCTCTTAATTTCTTTGAAGGCTTGCTTCACCTCGAGTGTCCACTCAACTTTGGCATCTTGCTTCAGCATGACATTGAGTGGCTTGACTATTTCAACAAAGCCTATGATGAATTTCCTAACAAAGTTGATCTTTTTGAAGAAGGATTTTATTTCCTTTTTGCTGTCTGGCAGCTAAATTTTCAGTATTGCTTGGATACACTCGGGGTCTATTGAAATTCCTCTTTATGAAATAATATGCCCACGCAACTTGCCTTTTATAACACTGAAGATGCACTTTTTTGAATTCAAAGAAATTATGAACTCTCTACACTTTTGGAAGACCTTGCATAGATCAGTGACATGATCACTACGCTTCTTTGAAAACATCGTGAGGCCATCCATGTAAATTATGATACATATGCCAATTAAATCCTTGAAGGGAATATCCATTGCATGCTAGAAAGTGGCACCAACATTGATGAGTCTAAATGATATCCTTCTGTATGGAAAGGTTTCCCATTTGGTGGTGAATGCTATCTTATGTTGGTCCTCATATTGCAGCATTACTTGGTTATACCCAGAGTATCTATCTAGGAAGGAAATTATTTGAGAACCATTGACTATCTGAAGTACCTCACCCAGTGAAGGCACTGAGTAATTGTGTTTCTTTGAAGCTCTCTTCAAGTTGTGGAAATCCACGCACAACTTGATTTCACCATTCTTTTTCCTGACCAAAACAAGATTCGCCACCCATGTGGAGTGTCTGACTAGAAATATGATCCTCATAGACAAAAATTTTTGTACCTCTTTGTAAATAATTGGTTTCAATAGTGCATTGACATGATGCTTTCATTGTCAAAATGGCCTTACGTATGGCTTAAGAGGAATGGTGTGTGTGATAATTGATGTGTCCTATGTATTCAAATCATCATAACTCCAAGCAACCATGTCATGATACTTCCAAAAAGCATTAACAATCCCTTTATTCTCTCCTGGTGTTCATACATTACCAATGAACACATTTATAACTTCCTCGACTATTCCAAGGTCATGGGTGTCACACTGATTACTGATAGAATCCTTTTTTACTTTCTAATCCTGATCTTTGATTTGATCTAAGTAAAACATCCATTCAATCTGGACCATACCTCGAGGGATGGTATTGGTTTTGAGATTAATGACCCCTTCTATATCTAATTTGGCCTCTTTAGGCTCAGCCTTATCAATGATCTGGGTTGAAAATACGTTGAAACTAGTGATGAAGTCTAGGATGTGTTTATCATCATTGAATACTTGAAAGTGAGCCACATTGTCTAGCACAGATAGGGTGGAGGTGAGCTCAATAGTGAAACTTTTGAGACTAGACAATGATAGAGGTTGGAGGGTGCTAGCCACTTGAGCCAAGGCGTTAGCGGTATGTTTTTTGGAGTGAAGGATTAGCTGAATATTAAATGCATCTAGGCTCTCTAAAATATTCCATACCCTATTCCTACAATTAGTTATTCTTCTATTGTGATAGGAATAAAGCTTTATTACTTCTTTTACAACAACTCCGAGTCACCAAACACTTGTAACATTTTAAGCCCTTTTCTTAGGGCCATCAGAAGGCCAAGGACTAATGACTCATACTACGCTACATTATTTGTTTAATAGAATTGAAGTCTATGAGAAAAAAAGTTGACTTACCTATAGGGTTGATCAATTCAAAGCCAACTCTGGCTCCTTGCTTGGACTTGGACCCATCAAAGTGCATCATCCAAAAATTGGAGGAATCCTCAATCTTGGGGTTCATAGGGCTTGCCTTTTCATTCAACAATGTATCCACCTCAGCAACCTTGGGTGGCTGCGTGGGCCTAACATGAATTTGATCTAGCTATATCATATGATGTTCCCCTTTGCGGAAACACATCCTTTGATGTTCCCAACTTCTATTTGGAATAAGCAACACTCCAATTCAGAGTGGGTAGCATTGTGTACCCTACACCAATTGGGAAAAGTTAGCTCTTGAAAATCTATTCTTATGCCCAAATTGAGCTGATCCTACACACAACTCTTTATGAAATATTGGAAACCATCAAGTAATCCAAGATCATTATCCTTGTAGGAATATTCATCATTAGCCTCAATCAATACCTCTGTGATCTGAGGCATATGGGCCAAGCTGACAAGCGGACTGCTCAGCACAAGAAGGACCTCGCCCATTGCTTCTTCTTCATAACATTCTTGTTCATTTGAATATGCCACATGACAATAATTCCCCAGTTTTGTTTCTACAACAGTACCTCATTTGTCTTGTTGTACTCAGTTATCACGACTTTCATGCATGGCTCTCTCTCAATATGGATCTGATTCGATAGTCCTTTCTATGGTATCCATAAGTGAGAGTAATCGGTGGCTGCATATCCATTCAATGCTCAGGTGAAATCATTTCCTAGGATGATACCATATGTGTCAGGGACATCAACAAATTGGATGTCAACCGTTTATTGTACCCTAGGATAGGAAGCAATTGGCATAGGTATTCTGTTGATTTCTCCAACTATGTTGATCTTCGTTTTATCTAACTGCATCACCTTACATCGAGAGGGGATTGGAACTATTCCTAGAGCTTTGCACACTGCAAGGGGCATAACATTAGTAGAAGCGCCCGAGTCAAGCAAGAAATTGTGAATTTTTTTTTCGAATATTCTAATGGTGGTCAGGAAGGGAGGGGTCTCTAAGTTTCCTTGAAATAACCCCCCTGAAATGTTGACTTGGGCTACCTGAACTTTATCTTTATCTTTATCATTTCCCTCATTTTTGACTTGGGCTTTATCTGATTCCTTAACAGGTTGTTTGTTGGCTTATTGGTTTGAGGGTGGGTCTGATTTCTTGTTAAATATTTGGTAGACGACGAGCTCATTTTGTGCCTCATGAAAGGAAACCCATTTGGTAGGTACTTCTTGGGTTGAATTAGACGGAGTCCCATTGATCATTCTAGAAAAGGAATTCCTAAAGGTTGGGACTTTAAATAATTCAAAAGTAGATAGACTAAGCTTGACCTTCTTGAATTCCTCTATGATGTATTCTCCCATTTGTTCAATTTCGGCTTTGAAAGGGGGTTATGAGATGAACCAATAGGCTGGTTTTGGTTTTGACCCTGCTACCTATTACTATTAAAGTACTTAGTGGGAACATGAGGATAGCTTGGGTTTTTGCTAGCATTTGGGTCAGGAGGGGTACTAAAATTATTAGGCAGAGTTGAGGTCATGAAAGGGCTATCTACTTTCCTACCTACTTGTCTATTCCTTAGGTCATAGGGGGTTGTTCTTTGGTGAAACATTTGGAATTCATCTTCTCTTGGCTCTTCCTCACCAGACCATTATCTACTGAATTAAAGAGCTGAGACAAAGGTATTTTGACACTTACCTCTTCCACTTTTTCATCATTTGTGGTAGCAATCTCCTTCTTAGGCACGTTGCTCTCTCCCTTGGGGAAAAGGGCCTGGTTAGCGACCAACATTGAGCAATCGTATGGTTTGGATGGAACAAGGCCCTGACATCTCAAACTATCAACTATGTTCTAGACCTCTATCAAGAAGATGTTAGTGGTTGTCTAGAACTCCAGACAATTCAACTCAGAATGTCTACTTGTCTTGTGAATATGACACCATTTGAATAAGGTGGCTTTAGCTAAGTATACCCTGCTTGTAGTTTTGTCATTATTGCTCAACTGGTCGAGTGGAATGGGGACACAACCATTTTTCAGCCTCATGTTCCAGGTTCCGTTCTGCCTCTATGAGGGCCTTCTGTCAAAGATCTGTCCTGAATTCTTCCCTCTTATAATTTGGCCTTGAAGGAGCATTCAAATCATGGATATTATGGTTAATGTTGTCTTGGATGCTCCTTTGCAAGGCCTACAACTATTTGTTCTGATTCCTTAGGTGTATAATCTCGGACGACATCTTCTTAATCATTTCGATCAGCTCGTCTATCCAATCCTTTTCAGCATTGTTTGATTGTGAAGTTGAATTATGAAGGAGGACTAGTTGTACTACTGGCTGATTTTGTTGAGAAAGAGGGAAGTCATAACCTTGGAGGTATGCCAATACTTGGGGCTGCTATTGTTGTGGCTGCAACTATGGAGGCACATGAGACACCTGATTCAAAGGCTATCCAAGATGTGGCACCATTTCCAATTGAGGGATTTGATTCATCAAAAGTGTTTGCTATGCTAGAGCTTGAGTAATCCATTGAACTTGATATGGGTGAGCAACTGGTCCCAAAGAGGGCAGCAGTCCAACAATATGGTTCCCTAGATCTGTACTTGATTTAATTTCTTTTGTGTAGGTGTCTAACAACCGAATCGATGGTGGATTCATCCTCTTTACTAAGGTAGAAGTGAGGTTGTCCAAGGCTGCATAGTATACTAATCAGGCGGAAGGAACATCAACTACATAAGGCATTTGCAGTCACATGTATGCTCGGTGAAATAGGTCATTGAATGATCTGATCAACTCATTGATCTCCCTATGAATGGTCATGAATTGCTGGTACAAATAAGAGGAGATGACCCGGATCTTAAATTTATGCAAGAAAGAATCCTCTAGGAGGTCCCAAGTGTTAATGGATCCGATCGGTAAATGGATGTACCAAGAGAAGGCCTCTTCCCCAAAGGAGTAAGGGAAGAGCCTGCATGCCACATCCTCATGCACAATTTGCATATCTTTCAAGGCCGTTTGAAAGATCTTGATGTGTTATTCTACTATCTTCTACGGATCTCGAGGGTTAAACTTGGTGCAAAAATACCCTGGGTTCTTTGGCATATCATGGTAACCATTGAAGGAGAGAGGAGATGGATTGTTGCCTAGCCACACCATAGGAGGCAGAGGTGGAGGAGGCTGTGCGAGATTGACTTGAGGTTGCAAAGGGACAACAATAGTTGCTGGGATAACACCTAAGAAAGGAGGTGTGTTGGGTTGGATGACAGTTCCTTGGCTATGGGAGATGGCAGCCCAAAAGGTAGTTTGGAGTGGCTAGGAAGAGAAAAGGGCTGCCGAGGGTGAAGGAGAAGATGAAGGAAAATGGGTGGAAGGAGAAAATGTGGATGGAGGGTGTTAAAGGTGGATTCTTCCTCTCTTTTATCTCTTCTAGCGTTGGCAGGGGGTGGTAGCTCTTGAAATTCCCCTTTGTTTGGTGTAGATCTTAGCAATCGGCTAAACCTCTTAGGGGAGAAGGAACCAATTCGATCCATCTTAGCATGATCTAAGCCCTCCCTCTAGTGCCAGTTCTGTTGATGGGTGTTTTTGAACTTCTCAACACATGTAATGCATAGGTGCATCACCTCTCTTGAAAGGTAGAAATCTGCAAAAAGGTTATGAATTACTACCCCAAGGTCTCTCGAGTGTCAGGTCATGACAATGCTTGGAATATCTCAATTGATCTTATGTGATTTGTTGGTAATCACATAGCAGCCTTACGTATGTTAAGTTGGAGGGAGATTGGTTCCTAAAATTGAGTTCCTAAGAGATTAGAGCTGATGTGCAGTCACTACAAGTTTAGAACAACAATCTGGACTCCACTTTTATCATCAGATTTTTCTTTACAATGATTCCTGAACTTTTCCTAAATTACTATTTCAAATAAAGGTCAAAAAGGAAAGGAGGAGAGGAATTTCCTTGATCTACAACTATCAATGAACAATGATAATGGAGGAAACTACAATGAAAAACCTTTCTGAAACTAAGTTCTACTTAACCAAATTAACTTACAATATCATGAAACTAGTGCTATCTTCTAAGGTCTTGATATTTTCAATCATTTATTCACATGAACATGAATAAAATATGAAATTTAAAGTGCAACAATCAGTTTATGTGTTCAGACTAGCTTTACACTGCTATTTATCATCAACAAACAACAAAAAGCATGAACAAGGAAGGGAATCAACATAGTAGAATCCTTCAGCATCTATGAACAACATTTACCAATCTACTAAAGCATGTAAACACATAGAACAACAAATTAAATTTACCCTAACACACTAACTATGAGGAGAAGAATCATGAAACATGCATGAAACTCAAAAATCCACCAAAACACATGAACTTCTATTAGAATTTCAGCAGCATGTCTTTAAAGCAACTCAAATTTTTCTTGAAAATGAGAGGAGACCCCCTATTTATAGTGCCCAAAAAGAAAAATGAGTGGCCAAGATTTAATCTCATTGTGTGGTCAAGATTTACTACAAATTACGATTTCACTTACCCCCAATATTTTACAATTTTAAAATACATTTTGTCCTTTAGCCCATTTTGTCTTCTAGTGTCCAATACTATAGCACTTTGTCTTCTAGATGGTTGCTCTTTGCTGTAGCTAAACAGTGAGGAACTCATCATCAATGACAAGCTTTCTAGCCTCCTTTTGTAGTGTGGCATATTCCACAAACTTTCCAATCAGCAACTAAAGTTTATCCCACTCCATTATATATGATTGAAGCACCTAAAATAACAACTTCTTTGATCAGCCTATGATCAATTCCCAGTTCTTCATGCAGTTGGGCATGGCCTTAACTTTTTGTTCGGATTGGATAGAGGAATGGGTAGCAAAGTCCATAAAATACAAAATTAGCAAATCTACTGTTCCTTGCTCCATTTTCTTATGGAAATATGGCCTAATCTTCCCCAGATCAAGCTCGAGGGTCGGTATCTCATAATCAGTCATTAGCTTGAGATAGTCCTCAACATCCACCCTGTGCTCCTTGGCCCATTCCAAATAAAGTTCTACCTCATAGAGAACTTGTTGCAAGACTTCTTTCTTGTGGTCTAAGCTCATTTTCGATGTTTCAATGAGCCATTGATCATTGTTTTCCAGACCTAGCTCCTTTTCCCACAGTTTGTCTGATATCTTGAGGATGGATTCAATTTTAGGATAGGTGATCCTATATAGTTCAGTGAAGTAGTGGCAAGTCTTCTCTGCATCCTCCAATTTATTTTGCACGTCCCAAAACTTGTTTATCATTCGGATTTCATGACTAATGCCCATATCACCATTGTAAATTACACATCGGAATCAATCCTCGGTGGCCTTGCTCCAGCTCTTTCTTTTCTCTAGCTTATCTAATTGCTCTTTTGAAAGCAATAGTGGTGGGGCTGACGACGTTGTTGGCAGTTCTTCAAAAAAATACCATTGTTGTATGTAGGCAGTGAGATCTTCCACCTGTTATTTAAATTACTCATTGGATGATTGGTCTTTATTCATTTGATGGACGATCATAGCCACAAACCTTCGGAGTTGATAAATTTTCTCCTCCCTTGTGGCTATACTCAAATCGATGGTAGAGATATTATATGTTACTCCTTCTTCTTTGTCCATCATCAAGGTGGTGATTTGTATTGTTTGAGATCCTAATTCATCCATTGTGATATGTGACCTAACTTTAGGCTTCTTGTCTTTCTTTGCTCCTATTTGAGCTCTTGCCAGGATTGCCTCCAGCCTTTCTTTAGGATCCATAGGGGCTGGGATCTTTTTCTGTATTTGCTTCTCTAGCCACTTAGGCATCCGGCACCCCTCTTTTTGTGATTCATGACCACCCTCTTCTCTTTGGATATGATGGATCTCTCACTCTTCATGATCTGAGGCTTCCTTCTCTATTTTATCTTCATCCTCCTCATTTGAATAATGGATAAATATGAAATTTTCTTTTTCTTTGGAGCTATCTTCCCCTGTGGGTACCTTTTCTTCTTCTTTCCTGAGCTCCAGATGACATTCTACCCCAAGAATTTTCCTTTTTTTAGCCTCTTCTTCAACCTTATCTTCTTCTTCAGTTTCATCTTCTTTCTTTTCTTCTTCCTCCTTCTCGGGAGGTACTTCTTCTTGATGTTCTAGGCTTACATCTTGTTCCTCTGATGGAGGATTGCTAGACATTTCAATGTCTTTATCAGTTTCTTTGTCTTCTCCAGAAGATTACTTGTCGACTTCCTCACCAAAATTTTTGAGTTGCTTGGACAACTCCTCTTCAAGTTCTTGGTCAAAGGACTCTATCACATAGTTGGCACCAGAGTCTTCGACATATTTTCCTAAGAATTGAGACTTTTCTTCTTCTTCATAAACTACCTTATCAATAACTAAATGTTCATACTCTAGGTGCGCATGGTAGTCATCTTTGTAAGGGTCCTACAACTCGACATCCTTTTCCTTTTCAACTATCTCCCTCTCTTTCCTTTCGAGTTATTCTAAGATTTGCATAGTAGCCTCCATTTTGGGTGGATCTATTGGAGGATGGGTAGGGAGACCAAAAATGACCTGATCTAGGGTAGATTGCACCATGGGATTCATTAATACCCCAAAAAGCTCCATAGGAATATTTTGCATATGGCGATAAAATGCTTCTAGGAGAGAAAGGGAAGACATAGTTGTTGTTGAGGCCATTGGGATCATAGATGACAAAGAAAACAAGGATGAAGAAAGAAGAGAAGTTGTGGAATAAGAGGAATACTTCACCACAATAGGCGTAGTGGGCAAAGCGGAGGCAAGGTGGACTAAGATGGCTACCGCAGGCAGGGAAGAGACGACTAATGTCTACATACCAGAGGAGGCATTTAAAAGCAGCGACATCGGTGGCGATGGAAAGGGTAGAGGAAATAGGTGGTGATTTGGGTTGCTCAATCTCTTCTTCATTTTCTCCCTCATGCACTAGGTCTTCTTGAATCGTTCGCATCTTAGAGAACCTTCCAAACTTCTTTGCTTTCTTTGTAGTTTTAGCTTTTGATGTTTTCCTTGAGTAAACCTTATGCTTTGGATGTTCTTCTATTTCTTCCTTTCTTTTGCAAGATCTAGTGGTAGGAGGAAACTTGGGAGCCTCCTTAGATGTAGCAGTGGTTTCACTATCGATCTCACTATCGAGCTCATCTTCGAGTTCACCATAGGTCAGATAAGCCCCTTGAAGCTTTAGTTGAGAAATTTGCACATCAACCCATTACCTAGTCCTATGCTCGATTGGATTTGTTAGAATGTCGAGGTCATTAACCTCTTCCTTATCCCAGTTTATGATGGGCAATGGCAAGTTAGTGACAACATCAAACCTTGGATCTATGATTGTGCTTTTATCTTCAACAATTTTATCTGACACCAGGAATAGTTTGACTATCTTGATGAAGTAAGCTACAATTCGCATGTAATGCCTCATGCACACTTCTTTATCATCTCAAAATTGGCCCAAAAATATTCAATGCTGTGTAGGTGGGCATACTATTTCACCAAAAACTTCTTCAATTTAGCATATAGGTGCATCCTCATTTGGGGAGTGTATTGGCTTAGATTATATTCAACAAGCTCTCTCTGTTAATATTCAACACATTGGGCCACCGGGAGAGCATACATTCCTTTCCCAAAGGTAAGAGGATAAGGCTCCACTACCCGGTGCTTGCCGCAAGGAGAGTATGGGAATTTTGTAGTTTCCTTGACACCTCCAACAATATCATCCAACCATTTGGATATCGGTGTGGATTGTATGGGTTGTCGCTGAAAGCTTTAGTTCAGATGTAGGTAAATTTGGGAAATCAGATAAGAAAAATCCGAACCTCTGGATGAAGACATGGGCGCTGTGTGTGACTCTTCTCTCGAATTACCCTCTAAGAAGCCTGATGATGTGCCCGATGAATGCATCGTTCACCCTACAATAATCTTTCTTGAAGTTCCTGTATTGGAGCTATGGGAATCTATGATATACCTTCAATTCTCTTCTCGAAATTGTGCTTTGTGCTACGAACAAGCCTTTGTATGGGGTGGCTTCTACTAGAAGGTAGACTATGTAAGAGGTCATGTAGAATTGATGGGACTTCTTCACCGCTAGGAATTGCTCATGTAAATTATTACTAATCATCCAAGGCTAATCAAACTTGGTAGTGCCTTTGATAATCTCTTCGATGAAATAAAACATCTAATTGAAGAAGTTTACCGCCGTCAAGATGCCCATGAATCTGCTTAGCAAAGTCACCAAATATTGGTAGTCTTCATAGAAGTCGCTTCTGAATAATTCTTGGGGCACCTTATTTTCACTCCCCCTTTTATCTTTTAACCAGTGTCATTTAATAATATGTTTTCACTTTAATGGGTTCACCTTCCACATATTCTTTGTGTATTCTATTGATATTTGTTTTTGTTGGTGTAATTAAATGTTTTGTACCTTGTCCTATGTCATAATTACACCTTAGTTAAGTTTACTTAGGGACCACATAGGAGTTGCTGGAGAATTTCCACCTTTGGTGGACTTATCATGTTATCACTTTATCACCTCCACCTTTCATGGACATATCATGTGATTAGGGTTCCACCTTTTGTGGTAGATCCACTATTTGTGGTGGTTATCACATTATCACCTTTCCACTTTAGGTGGAGTGATAGCTTTTCATTTTTGTCTCATGTCATAAGATTACGACACTTGTCACAATCTTATGCACTCCTATGTTCTCACCTTGGCTATATAACCAAGGAGTCTCTCATTGTAAAATCAAGCAATTATCATTGACATTGAATACAATTTATTCTTGTCATATTATTTTCTCTCTTCTTTGTGCTTTCTATTTGGTCCATAGATCTTGGCATCCATAGCCAATTCTAACATGGTATCAGAGCGGGTTGGGTGCCATTGGAGAGTCATTTTCTGAAGAGAGGTACCAGATTTGGGGAGGTTCCCTTTTTGGCTCTTTATTGTAGGTTTATATCAGAGCTTGCTGGTGCAAATTTGATTTCACCATTTCATTCAGAAGGTTCAATAAAGTCGATTTTGCCTTTTGTTTCGTCCAAATCGGACATATGAGGCCAAATCTATGAGGGTTTGAAGCTGCATTATGGTTGCTAGATCCAGAAGGTAGGTGCATTTTTGGAGCATTTTGGGTCAAATCCGACCCTGCCATCGTGTCCAGAAGGGCCATAAACCCTAAGATCAACTGTCCAATTGTCCAAATTGGAGCAAGTCATTTGGTGAGGCAAAATTTTTTTGCTCGAAGAGCCGTACGGCCCCCCTGGTCGTCATAATTACAGTCGGGTACGATTTATTTTCAAAAAATAAATATAAAATTTTCAGAATTTTTTTGAATATTTTTTATGAAAAATTTCATTTTGTAAAATTTATTTTTGAAAAAATTAAAAAAAAATTAAAAAATCAAAAAGCAGAAAGTTTTTCTGTGGTCAAATTTCCACAGAGTACTACGCGTAAGAGCGTAGGAACTACGCGTACCCACGGTCTCCCACAGATTGCCGTGTGGCAAGGGCAGGAGGCCCCACCATCGTGGCTCCTTAGTCCGTAGGATGGCAATATCAACGCTATTGAAGCATTCGTGAGTGCTTTGACAGATTATGAAATGTCAAATGTGATAGGTCTAAAGCTACACATGAGATCTGGAACAAGTTGGACATGTTGTATAAAGGAGATCCATTGGTGAAGAGTGTTAAGCTACATAGTCTAAAATGAAAATGGGAAAATATGAAGATGAGTGAAGATGAGAACATCCATACCTTTTCTCAAAGAGAGAATGAACTGGTGATGAGCATTAGATGTGCCGGTGAAGTTTTGGATGAAGAATAAATTGTGGCTAAGATACTCAGATCTATGCCTCCTTCCTACAAATCAAAATCTCATGCTATTGATAAACTCGGGACAATAATGAATATAACAAGAGACATGTTGATTGGGAAACTTGCAGCCTTTGAGTTGAGAAAATTTGGTGAGTCTACACCCAAGATATAATCTGCATTCAAAGCTACTATTTCTGGGAACTGCAAGTAGAGATATGATTCAGGAGAGAGTTCCAAGAAGACATTCAAATATGAAGATGAAATGAAGCAGATTGAAGATGAAGAAAGAGAATTGGAAGAAGTGGAAGCATTGATTGTGAAAGGAGAAGCCATAGTTCATGGTAAGTACAAAAGAAATCTACCTATTAAGTGTTTTTGTTGTAGTAAAATAAGTCATTTTGCATCAAGGTGTCCTGAAAGAACTTCTAAGTACAAACCTGAAAAAGTCTAGATTTCAACGAAAATGCTACTTTGTTGAAGAAGGTTTTACTGATGAAGAATTTTATAAAGAAACTACAAATGAAGAAGAGATGAAAAAGATTGAAGATGAAGAAAAAGAACTTGAAGCTTTGATTATGAAAAGAGAAGCCAGAGGTCATGGTAAGTACAAAGGAAAGTTACCTATTAAGTGTTTTTCTTGCAGTAAGATAGGTCATTTTGCATCAATATGTCTTGAAAGAGTCTCTAAGTATAAACCTTAGAAGACTAGATTTCAAAGGAAATTTTATTATGTTGAATAAGGTGTTATGGATGATGAATCTGATAAGGAAATTGGAAATGAAGACGAATGGGTATTCATTGCTATCAAATAAAATGGTTAGGTGTCCACTGAATCTACTAGCAATGTGAATGTTGAGAAAGATCTTGTAGCCAAGATTGAGGAAAAGGATGAGTGGGTGATTGACAGTGGATGCTCACATCATATGACATGATAAAAGCAAGTTTGTAAGCTTGGAATACTATGATGGTGATGTTTTGAGATTTGGAGACAACACTTTTGGTGTGATTCATGGTAGAGGCACTATTTATTTTGGTGGTAAGCATGATATTGATGATGTTCTTTATGTAGAAGGCTTAAAGAATAATTTGAGTGTTGGTCAGATGGTAGACAAGGGTTACAATATTCAGTTCAAGGATGGTAAGTGCAAGATAATGGGAAATTCAAGAAACATAATTTCTCCAAGTACCAAGACAAGAGGTAATATTTTCCACTTAAGTTCTGCAAGTCAAAGTTGTTTTATTGCTCAAGCTGATGTAAGCTTGTTATGGCATAGCAGATTGTGTCATGTGAACTTTGATAACATTATCAAAATAAGTTCTTCTCAAGAAGTCAGAGATCTACCTAAGATAGTGAAGCCTACTAACACCATGTGCAAGGAGTGTCATATGGGAAAATAGACTAGAAACTCTTTTCGGAGAAAATAGTACAACTCTAATGAATTGTTGGAATTGATACATACTAATCTATGTGGTCCCTCTAGAATAAAAATTCTTCAAGGTGAAAGGTATTTTATGTTGATTATTGATGATTACTCTATAATGATATAGGTTTCCTTCTTTAGAGAAAAACATGAAGCACTTGAAAATTTAATATCCTTCAAAGCTATGGCAGAGAATGAGACAGGTTAGAAGATCAAATGCTTAAGGTCACATAGAGGTGGTGAATTCATTTCTAGGGAGTTTAATTCTTTCTATGAAGAACATGGAATTTAAAGATAGTTATCTACACCTCAAACCCCTTAATAGAATGGAGTTGTTGAAAGGAAGAACAGAACCATCCTAGACACTACTAGAACCATGATGCTGGAAGCTAATGTTGCTCATTTCTACTAGAGAGAAGCTATAAGCACTGTTGTGTACACCATCAACCAGGTTAATATCAATAGTAATTCTGGTAAGACTCCTTTTGAGCTATGGTTTGGTTATGATATAGGAAAATTTGAAGCTAGAAGCGATGAAGGTATCTTTCTAGGTTACTCTACTAAGAGAAAAGCCTACTGGTGTTTTAATAAGGGGTTGAAGAAAATGGTTGAAAGTGCTAATGTTAAAGTTGATGAAAATATTGATAAAACATCCAAATGTAGTGGATATGATTCAAATGATTATCATGATAGTACTAATAATGAACAGACATAGAATCAACTTCAGATTGTTCCAGTGAGCAAAGAAAATCAAGAAGCAGAAACCAACATAAGTGCAAAAGAAAGAGTGCAAGAATCAGAGGTTAAAGATACAAAAACTCCAAAGTATGTGAAGCTAAATAATTCTAACAGTTAGATCATAGGAGACAAGATAAAAGGTGTTCAAACTAGAATAATAATTCTAGAGAAATATTGTCTAATTTCCAAAACTGAGCCTAGCAATATCAATGAAGCATGCAAAGATGAGTATCGGATGGAAGCCATGAAAGAAGAACTACTATAGATAGAGAAGAATGATACATGGTATCTTGTTCCTAGACCTGAGGACAAGAATGTGATTGACATATGGAAGGTATTGACTTTGAAGAAACTTTTTCCCATGTTGCTAGAATAGAAGCTCTAAGATTATTTATTTCTTATTTTACCTTCAAGAATTACAAAGTCTATCAGATTGTTGTAAAGTCAGCATTCCTAAATGGTGAATTAGAAGAAAAAGTCTATGTTGAGCAGCCAGATGGATTTCAACTGACTGACAAAGAAAACATGGTATGCCAATTGAAGAAAGCCCTATATTGACTTAAGCAAGCTCCTAGAGCTTGGTATGCTAGATTCAATAAGTATTTATTGAAGCTTGGATTCAATAAGGGTAGTGCTACTAGCAATATGTATTTCAAGTTGGATCAGAATAAAGAGTTAATCATTGAAGTCTTTGTTGATGATATTATTTTTGAAGGTGATGATGACTTGTGTATGAAGTTTGCTGATGAAATTAAAAGTGAATTTGAAATGTCAATGATTGGAGAGCTGAAATTCTTCTTAGGACTACAAATCACTCAATTAGAGGATGGAATCATTATATCTCAGTGTAAATATGTACGAGATCTACTAAAAAATTTTGGTATGGAAGACTCAAAGCCAGTTGGTACACCTATGGTGACCGGATGCAAACTCACACAGAAGGATGAATCTCCTAAGGAAAATAAAACAAGATATAGGTCATGATTGGTGGATTACTCTACTTGACTGAGACAAGGCCAGATATAATGAATTTTGTATGCATGGTTGCTAGATTTCAAGTAGATCCAAAGGAATCACATGTAATTATTGTAAAAAGGATCTTCAGATATGTGAAAGGGACAATTGACTTTGGTATATGGTATCTTAAGGCTGATGATCTTATACTAAGCTCTTTTACTGATGCAGATTGGGCAGGAGATGTGGATGATAGGAAGAGTACTAGTGGTGGTGCATTCTTCTTAGGAAAGAAGTTGGTATCTTGGATGAGAAAAAAGTAGACTTTAGTTTCCTTATCTACTGTTGAGGCAGAATAGATTGATGTTGCAAAAAATTGTACTCAAGTACTATGGATGAAGCAGATGTTGAGAGATGTAAGAATTGAGTATGAAGAACCAATTGCTATATTTTGTGATAACTCAAGTGCCATAAACATTTCAAAAAATCCAATGTTGCATTCAAAGACAAAGCATATATCCATTAAGTATCACTTCTTGAGAGATAAAGTGAGTGACAAAGAAGTTAGGTTGGAATATATGCCTACCAAAGAGAAAATTGTAGATATCTTTACTAATCCATTGCCTAAGGATACTTTTGAGTATCTCAGAGTCAAGTTAGGGGTGATTTCCCCTCTTGATCAAAACTAAGTGATGCAAGTCTTTGCATCGGTCTGTGAATTCATAGCTATATCTTATTCTGGATTGATGTTGTGGTGGTTTCTGTAGGATTTGATAAATGCAAATCCACAGCTCGCCAAGAACACCTGCATGCAAAATACCTAATGCTGAATGGAGACCAAAGAGATAGAAGCAAGGGTTTGGAAAATCTCAGCGGAGTGAGAACAGTATTGTTATTTCCCAAAAAGATTAATTACAATAATTACAAAAGCGACATATAAGGTGAGAAACCCTAAAGCCGGAGAAAGCTAGGTTTGTGCATTTAATAATTAATAAACATATTAATTATAATGCACCTACAAATGTCAAGCTTAAGTGAATAGAATAATATTTAGCATTAATAATTAAACCAAAGTGATTTAATTATAAAGGAAAATGAACTATTACTCTAACACCCCCCCTTAAGCAAAGCTCAGGAGGAAGCAAACCTAGCACAGCTAAGAAAGCAGGAAAAAATGGGTCCCGACAACAAGGCCAGATCAGGTACCCAACTACAAAGAAATCTCTGTAAAATGGGGAAATAGAGAAAACCCAGTAGGAAAAAACTCTACCCAAAAAAGAGATACAACAACATGCTGAAAAAAAACATGAAGGAAGGAAGGCCTCAACAAGACCCCCCAAGGACAACTTCTGTCACCCCAAGCATAGAACGCAACTGAAGATAGCGCAAAGATGCAAAAGGTTTGGTGAAGATGTCAGCAACCTGCGCGTCAGTGGGGATGTACTCCAAAGAGAGAACACCATCCTGAATCTGCTGACGGATGAAATGCATATGAAGCTCAATGTGTTTAGTGCGCTGATGCTCCACCGGGTTATGGGAAATGTGAATAGCACTCTGATTATCGCACCACAGAATAGTGGGATGATCAGGAGGAAACCCAAACTCAGTCATCAACTGACGAAGCCACAAAATCTCTTGACTAGCATGCATTGCCGCTCTATACTCAGCCTTTGTAGATGAAAGTGCACGAGCATTCTGCTTCTTGCACGACCATGTGATAGGACCAGAGCCAAGGCAAAAGACAAAGCCAGAAGTAGACTTTCGATCATCAACATCACTAGCCCAATCTGAGTCAGTGTAGCCAACAATGTGAGGAGCCCCTGATGTGTAATGAATGCCATACATATGTGTGCCTTGAATGTATCTCAAAATGCGCTTGGCAGCTTGCCAATGACTCTCATGAGGCTCGTGAGAGAACCGAGAGACTAGACCAACTGCAAAGGAGAGATCAGGATGAGTGTGTGTCAAGTACAACAAACTGCCAACCAACTACCAATACAATGTAGGATCCACTGAAGGTGAAGTGCAAGAGGTAGACAAAGTAACACCCGACTGAAAAGGTGTGGGAGCAGGATTGCAAGCAAGAATATCAAAGCGCTGAAGCATGTCAAGAGCATACTTCTGCTGGTAAGCAAAGATCCCAGCAGGTGACTGAACAATCTGCAGACCCAGAAAGAAGTGTAATAGACCCAGGTCTGTCATCTCAAACTGCTCCATCAATGCGCGCTGAACATCCTGAATCATAGAAGATGAGCTATTTGTGATGAGAAGGTCATCGACATATAGCACAAGGATCAAAACCTCATCCTCAAGACACTGAATGTAGACTGTAGGATCAGAATGACAGTGTGTGAATCCTATAGAAAGCAAAAAGGAGTCCATCTTCTCATACCAAGCTCGAGGGGCCTGTTTGAGACCATACAAAGAACGTCGAAGTCTGCAAACCAAGGAGGAATCCTGCACAAATCCCTGAGGCTGCTCCATGTAAATCTCCTCACTAAGATCACTGTGCAAGAAAGCACTCTTCACATCCATCTGAAAAATGGGCCATCCCTGAGAAGCCGCGAGGGATAAGACAAGGTGAATAGAGTTCATCTTGGCAACAGGGGCAAATGTCTCAGTGTAATCAATACCCTCAACCTGTGAAAAACCCTTCGCAACAAGATGTGCCTTGTACTTATCAATAGAACCATTAGCAGCAAACTTAGTACGATACAACCACTTGCATCGCACTAACTTTCTTCCCTTAGGAAGAGAACAAAGATCCCAAGTATGATTCTTCATCAAAGAAGAATACTCCTCCTCCATAGCACTGTCCCACTTAGTATGTCCTGTCGCTGCCCCAAATGTCTGAGGATCACCACAAATAGTATGACTTAGAAGACTAGAACCCGCAGTATGAGACCAGGTGCGACGGGAAGTGGAAGGGTCAGCAGCCAGAGATCCTGCAGTATCAACTGTAACACGAGCCCATCTAGGCATCTGTGGAGGATCCTGTGGTGGAGGTAAATGGGGATCACTAAGATCATCATCCTCATCATCCTGAAACAAAGTTGGAAGAGAGGAGGGAGTAGTGGTAAGTGAAGTAGACTTTGGAAGCGGGGTATCTACTGCAGGAAGGCGCTCATCAAACTGGACATCCCGTTAAAACAGGACCTCTCTGGAATCAGGGTTAAACAACTTGTATGCCTTAACATCCTCGCAGTAGCCAACAAAAATGAGGTGTCGGCTCTTCCGCTCCATTGCTCTCCTTTGAGCGTCAGGCACAAATGCCCATGCTTCACTACCAAAAACTCGAAATGAAGATATATCAGGCTTGACATGAGACCAAGCCTCCTCAGGAGTCATATGTCGAACTGCCTTGTGAGGCATCTGATTCTGAATATAGTTGGAACAATTGACTGCCTTTGCCCAAAAAGATGAATCCATAGACCTGGACTGTATCATATAATTAGCCATCTCTCGAAGTGTTCTGTTCTTTCTCTCTGCCACACCATTCTGCTGAGGGGTGTAGGGCACTAAAAACTGATGTTGAAGACCATGTTTAGAGCAAAAATCCCTGAAAGTTTGGTTCAGATACTCCACCCCATTATCTGTGCATATCCGACGAATAGAAAGACCAAATTGCTTCTCCACAAATGTCTTAAAGACTCGAAATGAGTCAAAGACATCAGACTTGTACTTTAAAAAGTACACCCATGTGCGCCTAGAGAAGTCATCAATGAAAGTAAGCACATATCTGGCATCGAAAAAAGAAGGAGTAGGAAATGACATGAGGTCACTATGAATCAACTCCAATGGTGCCAAAGCACGAGTAACTCGTCCCTGAGGAAAAGGATCCCTATGTTGTTTGCCAAGAACACAACCCTGACAAACCCCATCAGGGCAAGTAATGTGTGGAAGCCCAAGAACAAGTGCCTATGTGCTCATCTGCTGAAGATATTTGTAATTGACATGGCCCAAACGCTCATGCCAAAGTCTGCTCACTGAATCTGCATGTGCTATAAGACAGGAACCTGTGCCAGCAGAAGACTCAAATCCATCAAATCTGTATAGTCAGGATGCAGTGTCAACACTCCTAGTAGCCACAATCATATCAGAATCATGTAAGTCCCGAATAACCACATCATGTGGTGAGAACTCAACTATCTTACCAGAGCCAGAGTGACAAATCTGATAGATAGATAGTAGGTTCGTCGAAATGTTAGGGACAAAGAGAACATCCTGAAGAGAACCCCCAGCCAATGCAACAGAACTAGAACCCAAAATAGAAAGATGAGATGAGTTCCCAACAACAATCTGTGAAGTAGCACAAGGAGCAAGTGAGGTGACCAACTACCGAGTGTGAGTCATGTGGTGAGAGGCACCGGAATCAAAAATACAGGTGGGCCCAGAAGTCATAGCTCGTGCAGTAAGAGCATGACCTTTCCTTGCAGGGGAGGATGTGGACTGAGGAGCTGAAATGTGATGCTCTTGCATGGCTTCCTCTAAAGCCTCCAAACATTTCCAACACTAAGAAACGGGATGTCCTTCCTTTCCACAAAAACTACAGGTCTCAACTGATTTCTTCTTAGTCTTGGAGGTAGACTCAGTAGACTTCGAAGAAGATATACCCTTGGAAGGGTTAGTTGGAGGTTTTGAATCAGTTTTCTATGCAGGTTTGGAGGAAGACTCATTGCTTGCAGAATCTTTCTTTGGTTTGCTTTTCTGTTTTGGTTTCCCTTGTGAAGATTGAGCAACCAATGCTTGGCTAGAAGAGCCAGAAGCATCCATCTCTTGGATCTTTGCCTGTTCTCGTGTCAACCGATCACAGAATGTCTCAAAAGAAGGCATGGTGTGTCTAGCACCCAAAGCATCCATGGTGGAGTAGAAAGTGGAAGAGAAGATCTGATACTGTCCTCGCAACTTTGAGAGTATCAAGAAGATACACTCGTCATCTGTCTTGGTTTTCCCACATCCCTGCAAAACTGAGCGGAAAGACTTGAACTTCATCAAGAAGTCCTCAATGGTGGGAAAGCCGGTAGGTGTCAAAGTAGTCAGCTCTACATCAAGTTGTAGTGCCCAGAATTCATTGACAGTGCCAAACAAATCTGAAAACTTGCCCCAAATGGCCCTAGGAGTGGTCAAACCATCCAAGTGAAAGAGGAGATTGTCGGAAATGTTTAGTGCAATCAAGCCCATGGCTTCATCCATTTTATTCCTGTGCTGAAGAATCTCAAAAGGATGCTGTAGGACAGGTTGATGTTCATCTAGGCATGACCATAAGCCACGTGACATGAGTAGCCTGGACATGTGTGCTTTCCAGGTGTGGTAATTGTGCGGTGTCAGCCGGGCCACAGAGGGGTCCGACATTAAGAGAAGAAAAAGACAGAAGTAGAAGGGTCATTTTCTGAAAGTAAATGACAGAAAGCAAAAGTACCCCCCCACAATTTATGATTCTAACCCTCGTACAACAAATAAACAAATACTGAAAGTACAAAAAACGAGGAAAAAACCTGAACGCCAGATGCAGAGAGAGAGGAAAACGAAGCCTCTACTTTGACGCCAAAAAATAGTGTTCAAATGGCTGAATCAGCAAACAAGACCATCATAGTCATGTCCGGCTTGGAAATACCTTTCCGACAATATTTTGTTTTTTGAAAACGCACACCGTATGCCCAACATACGGCCAAAAAACCATAGGTACCCCCTAAAAATGAGCTCTCTGGAAAAAACCAATCACTGGAAATAATTTGACGGCCATATGGCCATCACTGGACGTCGGCGGTGGCTGGTGGGCGGCGAAGGGGTGGTGGTTCGCACGAGCTGGCCCCGCTGTGGCCATGGCGCTTAGGTGACAGTTAATGAAACCTGGTGCGCGCGGTATCAAGCGCCTTGGCAATTTTAAACTTTGTAAAAAAAATGATTTTTTTAATTTTTTTTTTGAGTTTTTTTTCGATTTTTGAGCCCGTACGGCCCTGGTAGGCCAAAAAATTTTCCCTGTGGTCACTGTGGCCAAAATAGTCGAAGTTTATATGAATTTTGACTCTCCTAGACCTTCTGAACGCGATGGTGGAGTCCGTTTTTGCTCAAACAGCTCCAGAAAATAGCACCTCCTTCAAAGTGATAGAAAAACCCTAGAGAAGCTGTGGCTGTCGTCTTCGAATCGTGGCGTCAAACACCTTCAAACCAGGCAGCGACAGGGTGGCTCTGATACCATGTAGGATTTGATAAATGCAAATCCACAGCTCGCCAAGAACACCTACATGCAAAATACCTAATGCTGAATGGAGACCAAAGAGACAGAAGCAAGGGTTTGGAAAATCTTAGCGGAGTGAGAGTAGTATTGCTATTTCCCAAAAAGATTAATTACAATAATTACAAAAGCGGCATATAAGGTGAGAAACCCTAAAGCCGGAGAAAGCTAGGTTTGTGCATTTAATAATTAACAAACATATTAATTATAATGCACCTACAAATAACAAGCTTAAGTGAATAGAATAATAGTTAGCATTAATAATTAAACCAAAGTGATTTAATTATAAAGGCAAATGAACTATTACTCTAATAGTTTCTACTCAGGGGGAGTAGTTAGATGTGCTAAATATGTGGTTCAAAGCTTGTGTACCTTTTCCATTGATGTAAAAGGGGGAGAGAAGTGAAATTTGAAAAACCTTGAGCAAGTGAGAGAAGTGTAATAAACCTTTGTCGAACAAAGGGGGAGAAGTGCAATCAAAGCTAAGGGAGAAGATGGAAAAGCTAGTTGGATTGATGGTATTATTTTCACATCATGTGTTGCCATCAATTCCAAAGGGGGAGATTGTTGGATGTTGTGGTTGTATTTTTGATATGTGATTGTCATTGATGTCAACACTATTAGAATTGGTGATGCTTATGGTTGTATATGTCGAGGATATTGAGAAAATTGTAATAAACATATTACAGGCAGCCAGTTCAGTTGAGAAGGTCAGAGTGTTGGAAATTTTTGTATGTTGAATATCTAAAGGCGTGCATCAAAGGGTTTTTTGTTGATCCTATCTAGTATGTTTTGTGTAAGTTTCAGTGGTACGCATCAAGAATTGAGGAAGTTATGAAGTTCTATGTTCCTACAGTTATTCAGCTACTGTAGCAGATGTTTCTAGAAGTTGAGATTGTAATTCTGGTAAATTGCATTGTTGCGGATGTTGTTGTGATGATCAGAGATGTTTATAGATTGTGCTCTATCAGTTTGGTACGTCTACATTGGCTGGCACATTCATGATTTAATATGTCTCATTGTGTGTTTGATTTTTTCATGTTCTTGGCCGACATGTTGGTGGTAGCATGTCACGGATCTCTATCGATTAATATTTTATTGTTTGGCATGTTCGAGGATATTTTTTTGGGTCCTCACTATGTTATGACCAACTTGTGTTGGTGCACATTAATATTTATTGATGTATTGAGGCTGATAATTGCAATTTATTCTTTATTTGTGGCCGACAGAGTTGTTGATGTAAATCTATGTTACAATGGATATATAAGAGAGGTTGTTTTCCTCATTTTGAGTATGCTCAGATGTATGCTCAGTGTGTATGTGTGAAATACATGTGTAAATAAATATCAAATTATTCAAGAGTAGATCAGAGTGTGAAATGGATTGAGCAAAGTGTGAAGAAGTTTTTTGTGCCTAACCAGAACTATCATCAAGCTTTTTGTAGAAGCTAATTTCTCAATTCATCTTTATCAAATGGTTTTAATATGATCATTGTATGTAAGGTAGTGAGCCTTCCTTTGAGCAGTGACCTCTAGGCAGTGTGCCTGAATGCAAGTGAATTCCATATTTATACTTCATTATAATTCTAACAGGGCATAATCTTTTGGACTAACATCCACCGTGGTTTTTCCCCTAACAGGGTTTTCACATATAAAATCTCGGTGTTCATGTGTCTTTGATGTGTTGTTAATTTATGATTTCATTTTTGTTCATCAGATCTGAGTTTAAAGGATAAAAAGTTTGAATAATTTTTAATTTTGTGATAACTAATTCACCCCCCTCCCCCCCTCTGTTATCTCTTCTTGTTTAACCAACAACCAATTGAGATATTCCAAGCATTGTCATGACCTGACACCTGAGAGACCTTGGGTTAGTAATTTTTAACTTGTTTTCATATTTCTATCTTTCAAGAGAGGTGATGCACCTATGCATTACCTATGTTGAGAAGTTCAAAACCACCCATCAACATAATTGGTGCTAGAGGGAGGGTTGAGATCGTGCTAAACTGGATTAAATTGGTTCCTTCTCCCCTGAGAGGTTCAACCGAGTGCTAATATCTACACCAAACAAAGGAGAATTTCAAGAGCTACCAACCCCTACCAAGGCTAGAAGATCTAAAAGAGGGGAAGCATTTGCCTCTAACACTTCCAATCAGCCCACTTCACCTCCATCCACATTTTCTCCTTCCACCCATTTGCCTTCATATTCTCCTTCACCCTTGGAAGCCCTTTCCTCTTCCCAGCCGCTCCAAACTACCTTTTGGGCTGCCATCTCCCACATCCAAGGCACTGTCGTCCAACCCAACACACCTCCTAATTTCCTAGGTGTTGTCCTAGGAGGTTTTGTTGTCCCTATGCAACCTCAAGTCAATCTGCATAGCCTCCTCCACCTCCGCCTCCCATGGCATGGCTAGGAAATAATCTATCTCCTATGTACTTCAATGTTTACCATGATATGCCAAAGAACCCCGAGGGTTTTTGCACTAAGTTTAACCCTTGAAATCCATAGAAGACAATAGAAGAACACATCAAGATCTTTCAAATAGCCTTGAAAGATATGCAAATTGTCCATGAGGATGTGGCATGTGGGCTCTTCCCTTACTCCTTTGGGGAAGAGGCCTTCTATTGGTACATCCATTAACACTTGGGACCTCCTAAAGGATGCTTTCTTGTAGAAATTTAAGATCCAGGTCAGCCCCTCTGAGTTGTACCAGTAGTTCAAGGCCATTCAGAGGGAGATCAACGAGCTGAAAAAAGTAAACAAAATCACTTCAAGGGAATATTGAACATACCAAAAAACTACTCAAAAGTCAATCCAAATAATATCAAATTACAAACTTTTGTGGCTTCCTTAGAAGCTCAAATATTTAAAATGGATAAATATAGGGGGAAAGGAGCTAAGATCGAGACTAGATTACACTCGGCTAAGGAGGGAAATAGAGGATCTAAATACTTCTTCAGTTATCTTAACTATAAACACAAGGAGCTTATCGTAGTTATTCAAGATGATATTGAAATTGTTCATACCAATCTAGAAGAGATCAAAGTTTTTTTTCAAAAATATTATGAGGAATTTTTTATAGAAGATCCCCATTGGCAAGATTCTTAATCAATTTTGGAGGATATGATTAAATATCTTATCCTTAAGAAGGTTTATTTTGAGTATAGTCAATTTTTAGACCATGATCTTTCCATAGAAAACCTAGAACATGTGTTTTTGATGTCCTCCAATAAAAATTTTGGGATTGATGGGTGATCCCACAAAACTAGTTTACAATTCCGTTGAGGAACCAAAATTGCAAAAAAAACACCCCCATGAAAAAAAATTGGATTTTGGGGGGTTCGAACGAACTTAGGGTCCGAACAAACTCAACAAGGGTTCACTCGAACCCCCCTTCGAGCAAACCCTATTTAATGTTAGGTGCCACATATTTCACATTTCCCAGAATAAAATACAAAGAAAAACTTTGTAGAAAGGTGGGTTCGCTTGAACCAAGGTTCGAATGAATGGGTTGATGCAAGAAGTTGGGTCCACAAAAAGCTCAAAAATTGGAAGTGTTTTTTTCTATTTTTTAGAATTTGTCACACTTGGACTGAAAATTTGAGGCACTTTCACAATGAATCTTAAAAAAAATCATTAATATGAAATTTATCATTTTGAATCTAGTTTCCATATATGTAATTTATTCAAATACCCAAATGATAGAAATTAAATTTTGATAGGGATGTATAAAAACCACTTTTTAAAAGTCATTTTTTACCATACCATGCACATGTACGAACACCACTTTTTGACCCAAATAAAATTATTTTACTAATTCCTTTTGGGGAAAGAGAGCTAACAACATGAAGATTGATAAGAAATTTTTTGTAATTTTTTTTGAATTTTTTTTTATTGAATTTTTATTTTCCTTAATTGCTATTTTTAAAAATCAACATGTACGGACAGCATAATTGGACCTAAAGTAAACACTTTTTCAATCATTTTTTTTTCATTGTGTAGAGAATTTTCTGAAGATTGATGCCATGTACAAAAAATTACAAGAAACTTAACAAACAAAAAAGTTATTAAAAAACAAAAAAAGCCTAATATTTCAAGTTTATGGATGAGTTTTCTTAGAAATTAATTAAAAAATAACAAATATAATCCAATATTTTAAAAAGATATATATTTGGAAAATGGACATCATTTTCTTTAATGGGTTTCAATGTCATAGATTGATTCGGAAAAAAATTCCATCAGCCATATTACCAAAGTTGGACATTCTCTTGAATTCGCCTTAGCTTTTTAGCTACATGTCAAAGGCTAAGGGTCGGGTTGCCAAGCCTTTCCCAAGCCCAAAAATGAGGCAGCATGTGGTTTGGGGATTCAAATTTTTTAAAATGCATACACATTACAAAACACATATGTGTTCTTTATTTTCTTGATTTTTTTTAAAAATAAATGCTTCTTAGAAACGTGTATGCATTTTATGTTACAAAATGTGTATGCATTTCTAAAATGTATTTAATTTTTTAAATAAATGACTTGTACACGTTATATAATGCGTACGGATTTTTTTTAAGCTCGGGCCTGATGCATAATGCATACGCATTTTTTTGGTAACGCGTACATGTTTTCTGCAAGATTTCTTTTGGTCGAAACTTCCCCTCTTCATGGACCCAACTCCTTGCTTTTACCTGAACCCAGGTTCAAGTGAACCTACAAGGGGGTTTGCTCAAACTTGGGTTAATTTTAAACCCCCTTTTCCCCCTCTCACACCATCAATCTCCAAAAATTTGAACCTGGTTTACAATTTTTGGCCACGGTGGACACTAAACTGATTATTTCTAACTAAACCAGTATTGTGGGATCGCCCTGATGGGATTTCAATGGAGTCTTATCAAAAAATGTGGCAGTATATTAAAGATTATTTCTATCTAGTTTACTTGGAGGATTTGGATCAATGTTCTTTAGGGCCTAGTATTAATAAAGACTTAATAAAAATCCTTGCAAAAGGAAAAAATGAGGATAGTATTTTTGGTCGGCATCCCATTTTACTCAATACTTGTTACAAAATCATTGCTACAACAATAGTTGCAAGGATTAAACCTATTACAAAAGGGATTGTTAAGACAAAATAAATTGGGTTTCTTGACAGGAGGTTCATCCTTGATAACCACACCCTTGCTCAAGAACTAATAGAATGGGCACAATAATCAAGCCAACATTCTCTCTTGGTTAAGGTAGAACTTGATAAATCCTATGATAGAATGTGTTGGAGATTTATTTTCAACATGTTACAATAGGTAGGTTTTGGTCCCAAGTTATGTAAACATATTCAAATTATGTTCAAATATTTCAATGCTCGATTGGTGATTAATAAAGAACTATTTGGTAGTTTTCCCTTATAATGGGGTAAACATAGAAAAGTGGTTTACAATTCCAGTGAGGAAGGAAAAGTTGCAAAAAATGACCCCATAAAAAAAATGGTTTTTGGGGGTTTGAGCGAACCTAAATGGGGTTCGATAGAACCCCCCTTCGAGCAAACCCAGGTCCCACATTTCTCAAAAAAAAAAAGAAAAAAAATGCTTGTGGAAAGGGGGTTCGAATGAACCCCTATGGATTCGAATGAACCCCTAGGAGTTCGCTATAACGCACCTTTTCCCCCATTCTCCCCTCCTGGCACCAAAAAAAATCAGAATGTTTCCCTTCAAAGCTCGGGTTGAGGATGAAAATGGAGGAGACTTCACAAACTCAACTGGATGATGGTAGTCCTTGAAACGAGCTATCCAACAAATATAATTTTAATATTTTTGGTTTTTATTATGTATTTGGCTTTTTAGTTTAATTAAACATAATTTTTTCACCGAAAATCAAGCTCTCTATTTTGCACGTGGAAAAATAGCAGATTATCAAAATAAAATTCTAAAAAATATGTGTGGACTAGGTATTGATGTCCTTGATCCAGTAAAAAAAAATTGAATTTCGATACATAAAAAAAAAATTATGTTGTATACGGTCTGCCTATTTTTCAATTGTAATTGGTTTGACTTCGAAACATGATTAAGGAAAAAATATTCAATAAAACACTATGAAACTAAATGAAAGTGCTAGATATCGTAGTTGAAAATCTAAATTCAAAAAAAATATAATTTTATCCTTCATGGAAAAAAAGTTATGTTGTATACAGTGAGCGTGACTCCTAAAAAATGTTGTTTACTAGAAAAACTAGTTTTCGAAGGAGATGGAAAAAGAAGTGCAATTTGATTCCATAAGTTTTGAAAAAAATATATTTAAAATCTACAGAAAAAATATCACAAATCACTATTTTGCATCATCTTCAAATTCCTCACGGTTTAGCTGCTATAGGTGCCCGAAAGTGAAGATTTAGCCGACCATATTGGCCTTAGGTGTTGAAGGCTATCTTAGGGTAGGTTGGTACCAAGGGCGTATCAATAATAATCTATCGACTACCAGTCACCCTACGAGGAGGGGCCTGAGGTGGGAGGTTCCCTCCCCTTAGAATAGTAGGGATATTTCAGGGGGCAGCTGGTAGGCTTATCCTAGCAGGTTGATTAATGACTCCCATGAATAGAATCTACCTCCACTAGTCGTTCCCACCCAAGTTAGAAAAAATTATTTTAGTGTCCAGTTTGGCCAAAAATTGTAAACTAGTATTGTGGGATCACCCAATGTTCAATTAGATAGGGTTACCCCTTGTCTCCTTTTCTCTATGTTCTTGTTGTAGATGCTCTTGGGTACTATCTATAAAAATATAATCAATTGAACCTGATTAGGGGTATTTCTATTGTAATAACACTATGGTCATTAACTCGCATTTCGATGATGATAACATTCTCTTTATTCAAAATTTTGAAGAGGAGATCAACAATGTGATGTAAGTCCTTAATCTTTATTGTGAAGTTTCTGGCTCAAAGCTAGCTTACCACAAAATTGAATGTTTGATGGTGCAATCAGATCCAGTTCCTAGGTGGATTCCTAAAGATCAAAAATAAAGTCAACATAGGAAAATTACTTGGTACCTAGGAATTCCCTTTGGGTTGGGAATTTCTCTTTTTGATATGTGCAAGTGGTAATTAAATATATTGAAAAATAAGCTTTACACTTGGGGAACCAAATTTGTATCTTTAGCTAGAAAAATTCAAGTTGTGAATGGTATTTTCTTGGAATCTCATGTGTATTATTCCTCTTGTTACATGCCTTTTAAAAAGGTTATGATGATCTTAACAAATCGTTTACAAATTTTTATAGGTTGATTGCAGTGGTAATGTTGGATCTAAAGCCACTTCTTGGTTGCATTGCATCCAACCAAAAGCCAAAGGTGGATTGGGCATGTTGGACCCTAAAACTCAAGGGGCTATTTTGGCAACAAAATGGGTAATTAAAGAAGTTATTGGGTGCTGCCACAATAGTGGTTTATAATTTTTGAGAGATTCTAATTTTTTCTAAAATCACTTATTTTTAGAAAATAAAATGATTTAAGCTTTAAAACGTTCAATTTTAAGGATTTCAATTGAAGAGGATTTTATCAAACCACCTTAGATGAAAACCCCTTGGATAGAAACTCACTAGTTTTGAACCATACATATAAATTAGTCTCCTTTACACATATCTAAAATGCAAAATTCAAAGGGGTTTCAAGAGAGATGACAAAGGAACGAATCCTCTATCACTTTCTAGGGTTTTCACCTAGAAGGAAGAGGGATTTCCCTTGTCATTCATCAAGGAAGCCTTAAGTCATGTGATTCTTTAGAGAGAGAGAGGGATTGAAACCCTAAGGGAATGGGATGTGCAAATGTGTCGAAGTATGTTATGAAATTCTAACTACTTAACCTAAACTAATAGTATTTATGTTGTTGGAAAACACATGGTGTAATGCAATAGAAATGAAAGCAATAGGACTGAACTAACCTAACCGAATATAAAAGTGCACTTGGAAATTGAAGAGGGTTGAAGCAGAGATTGTAGAGGTCACTAAATTCTGTAAAATTAGGGTTTTGAGCTGACTGGGACACTTATGCCAACTAGGGTGACCTAGTCCAAGTTTGGAAAATCTACTCTAGAGGCCATTCTGGTCAAATGGGTCCCTGAATCTCAAAAAAATTATACCAAAAAGCCTTTTTGGGACTAGGTCGCCATTATAGGTGACCTAGTCCCTTTCTACTTTTTTGGTAAACAACCTATAAAACTTGCAAAACAAATTGTTTTTATGTTTCTAATGTGGGGTTTGCCTTGGTCAAACCCCTAGTTGTACTCAAACTTGAAATGAAATGGAAACTTGCAAAAACCTAGCCCTAAGTGTGTCTAGAGCTAAGAAAACCATAAACAAAGAAAAACCCTATTCTATTGTGCTAGAGTAAGATGTGTGTAAAAGGATTTGAAATGATGTAAAACCCTAAAGCCCTAGAAATATTACACCATTACAAATGAAAGCAAGAAGGAATGCAAATGATATGCAAACCTCGAATCTACAAATGGGTTGAAGGTAGAAGATGGAGGTACTTTGAAACTAGTCTCTAGGAATGATTTGGTGGCTAGTTTCACCTCTTCAACCTATATTTCTCCATGAATCTCCATAGGCATCTATCTCTAACCTTGTCAATGAGTGATCTTGAATGTGAGGTGAGCTGCAAGACCTAAAAAAATCCCTAGATGTTTTTTCCAAAAGCTTCAACTTTGTTTTGTGATGGATGAATCTTCTTAAGGAAGATGTTTTTCCACTTGATTTTGGAGTAGAGTGTGAAAGATGAGCAAGCGAGAGTGAAAAATGAGCTGGAAGAGTTGTAAAAATGACCTAAAAGCAAGTATATATAAGCAACATGACCTAATTGTCAGGAATTTTGACCTAAGAATCCGACAACCATTGGGGACTTTAGGTTAATTATTGATTTTTCCGCTTAAAACTTAAAAAATCCACAAAAAGGACTAGGTCACCCACTTGGGCGACTTAGTCCCACTAAGGGATTTTTAAGTGGGAATTGTGATTTTTGAATGTGTTTTAATGTATTTTGTCGGGGGTTGAATAATCCCTTGGGTACATTAGGCCTCTAAGTCCAAATTAAAAACATTAGGGGCCTATAAATGTTGTTTTAGGGTGAAATTTGGTTAAACGAGACCTAAAGTAAGACCAAGATGGGCACAAAATTGTCCTCATTTAAAGAGCGGGAGAATGAAGCCCCAAGTGTAGCTATCTGCAAAATCATAATGTTAGGAACCACATCCTGCAATAAAAATTCATTAGAAATCCTAAAAATCCTCTTTATCTGATTCCTCGTGATGAAATTTGAGGGTAGATGTATGCCTCCCCTTGATTCTGCTTGCTTTACGAAGGTGGAATCAAGGTAGCCGTCTAAACCACGTCGAATAAGGGCACATGTATCAAAGGGAATTTCCAAGTACCATTCCTCATAGTGATAGGTGATTGATGATGTAGGACATGGAAATATGATTCTAACGCAACAAGCGGCACCAAAAATGGAGTTCACTAGCACCCAAAGTGTTGATTTGAATGAAAAAGCACACTAAAAGTTTTTAATCAAAATAAAAAGGTACAAATGTGCTTATGTGTAAAAGTGAGTTAGTTAAAAGGAAAATGGAAAAGGAGTAACATACACTTACTTTTTCTCATTTACCTTTTGCAGTGTTAAAGAGTGTCTGGGAGAAAGTGATAGCATGCTAAGCACGTGAGATTTCACGCCCGCGAGGTTGGATGTTTTGCACGATCATGTGGCAAGCGGTAACCGTCAACAAGAGGTGAGTTGATTCTGAAGCCTATTATTTTGTGATTTTTCAATTATAGTATGAATTTAATGCTTATATAGAGTAGATTAGGATCCTAGAAAAAAGCGTTTGCAAAGTGTCCCTTTTTTTTTTGCAAAGTGTCCCATTTGTTCGCAAAGTGTCCCTTTTCTTCGCAAAGTGTCTCGTTTCTTTGTGAAATGTCCCAAAAGGGGTCTAAGGTGTCTAGGGCCATAGAAAAATAACACTAGGACATCATTAGCACATTTTTTTGATGAATTAGAGTAAAATTGAAGAAAATAGATGATTTAGGTAGCATATTGTGAGAATTTGTATAGGTGCTGACATGGTCTTGATAGCGATTAGGCAGGAGACAGCTAAGTTTTCTCAAAGATCTAATGCCAACACTATCACCATCAAAGATGGAGCACTTATAGGCAGTGAGGATCTATTGGGCCTATCTAATGCCACCGATGAGATATCATGATGCCATGATGATGGCACAATGCGAGAGGTGGAATGCAGATACTTGCACATTTCACCTACCCATAGAAGAGATGACTATTACACTAGAGAATTTCCATCACATTCTCTGAGTCCCTATCTAGGAGGAGCGTGTGTGGCTACTGAGGGGACGACCTTTCCAAGAGTAGCGGGCAAACATGTATTATTTTCTCGGGGGTCTCGTACATAATGACAGAGTAGCAAGATGGATTGAGTTGGCAATGTTACTGTATTCATGAGCACCCTTGATGAGGTGCATCATGATGGACATAGTGGCACTGGTCCTTTTTTTGGATGGGCGCGCATCACATCTAGAGGGTGGATTAGTACACTTGATACGATGCATGGCAGAGCATCAGACGGTATATGCCTAGGGCTAATGCATTCTAGCACATGTATAGTATGATCTTGGTCAATTTGTGTTCCAAGAGTTAGATAGCATGGTACATTGCATGCTCTTATAGGTATGGTGCCTAGAGCATATTACATGTACATGACCAATGGTTTTCCTGTATCTGACAATAGTGGGCTATCCATGAGCATTTGGGTACCCACTATGGTGATTATGGCAGTACAGCGATCTTCACTTTTGGAGAGTGAGATTCGATCAACTAGATGGACAGGATATCTTGTGGAGGCCATACCAGCTTGTCCTCAAGCTGATAGATTATACTAGATAGCTTAGGAGATTACAGATGACCAAGTTTCTAGTAGGCCGACACAATCACATAGTACGATCATTCTACTATGATTGGGTGATGAGGCAGTCTAGACAGGTACAAATACTGCCATAGCCATGATCGCCATTCAAGAGGTCTGTTCGGAGTGCATGAAAACCAAGAGACATAGCATGCTTCACATTAGATGATGTCATCAAGAGTGACTCAGACTACTCAGATCAGGACCAGCCACCGTTTGATGATGCAAATGATGTCAGGGCCACATGGGAGTATGAGGAGTGGTGGATAGCCTCACGACCAGGGTCAGTATTCCCAATCGATGAGCCAGTGGGAGAGGCTTAGCCTATACCAAATGAGGGGAGGACAGGGAGAGAGAGGACAGGGCCAAGGAGACACGGTATAGGGCTACAAATATTTTTACAGATATTATTGATGAGGATACAGATGAGGATGCAGATCTGGATTATGATTATGATGGTTAGGAGGGAGAGGGTCAGGATGAGGAGGATGAAGAGGAGTAGGAGGAATAGGAGGAGGGGAGAGAGGAGAGGAGCCACCTTTGAGTGAGGAGGATGATACCGCGGTGAAGGATTGACATGAGAAGAGAGAGATCTCCCCTATTCATTAGACGAGATCTTGAATAATAGCAGTAGTAAGGACTAGCACTCATAGCCGAGGAGAGGCCAGTAAATACTTGATGCCCCCAACATAGGATGAGGTGGAACTTCCACCTTCTACCAGAGATATGGGTGAGAACATGTGATTTTTATAGATATATTTTATTTGATTTTTTAGGGCCTACGGAGGGTTGGTGATAGTTCGTACATCAAGCGGTTACAAAGATAGTGTCCACGACCTTCAGAAAATGGGAGATGGATACTAACTATGTGCCCCCACTAATCGTGGAACATGAGCCATAGACCCTAAGACCCTTTGCGAGATTGTGGGAAACCTATGAGAGCCTGAGGAGACAAGTGTGTTGAGTGGGATCTACACCACAGATGCAGCCACTGCGACCTCCAGTAGAGGTGGAGAGATTGGAGAGAGATTTATCACAGGTACAAGTAGAGAGGGATCATATAGCAGGTGAGCACTGATTGGCCCTTGCACAGATGGGGGGATTAGAGTATGCACTCGGAGCGAGCGGATCATGACCACGATCATGCACGACTGTCTCTTGACTTCCTACTATTGATGTAGCCCGAGTGGGATATGGTAATCATAGTCCTCATTGACACCATATTCTATGATGATGATGTAAAAAGAGACTTTTTGATATATTTATATCTATATATGGATGCAATTATACTTTTGGATGATGTCATTTATTTGTGTATGGATGTTAAATAGCAATGTGATTAACAAAATAGTTTAGTATTTAATTAATGTCACCATGATTTAATAGAATGAATGTGATAGAAATATAACTGATGTAGAGCATATGTGATATTTAAGATTAAATATGCTATGCACGTATAATTTTAAATGAACACAACACACAAAAGGAGAACAAGATGAATAGTATGAAAGCTAAAGTAATTACTCAAAAATGAATTAAATAATTACCTTAGTGTTCGGGACACAACATGATGGTGTGTTGAGAACGAAACAATGAGACCGCCCATGGCAGAAAAGCTAATAGCTGCAATCAACATTGCTTTAGAAACAATACCATCCAAGGGGAATTATCCATAATACCGACACAAATTTGTGGCATTAATGGGATCGCAAAGAGGAGTGCCATCACACTCGATTAAGGTATAGGCACCAGATCTATAATTGGAATCGATCACATAGGGACCAAGCCAATTAGGGCTGAATTTACCCTTATCAGCATAGACAGCAGTGGTATTGCATTGTTTTTCATATAAAATAAAATCAACCTTGGTAGAGGTTTGAGGGATAACACTTACATCGTGTTTGTGTTGCAACTATTTAGCGTAAGCTTGAAGGTTCTCGAGAGCATTAATGCGTGGCTCATCAAGAATTTCAAGTTGGTGGAAATGTTTTTCCGCATAAGTGTTATTATCGATGAGACTTTGAAGGGAAATCCACAATGTGGAGATTTCTAATTCTAAAGGGAGGATAGCCTCAATACCATAGACAAGGTTAAAAGGAGTATGTCCTGTGGAAGAACAAACACTCGTGTGATATGCCCATAGCGCATATTACACTTGTGTATGCCAATCCTTTTGGGTTTGATTGACAGTCTTCGAAAGGATTTGCTCCAAGATCTTATTAGTACTTTTAGCTTGACCATTAGACTGAGGGTAATAAGGTGTGGAGAATCAATGTTGGATATGGAAAGTCTCAAGGAATGTTTTCACCTCGTTGTTCTGAAAGGGAGTACCATTATCTGAGACTAACGTGGAAGGGAGACCAAAGCAAGCGATAATGTGTTCCAATAAGAAATTTCATATCACCTTAGCAGTTGTGGAATGAAGGGAAATGGCTTTGACCCATTTGGTGAAATAATCGTAAGCAGTGATAATGAATGTATGTCCAATGGAAGACAGCGGGGAGATTTTTCCAATGAGATCCAAACCCCAGACAGAGAAAGTCTAGATAGGTATTTGGGAATGAAGCTCTGAAGAAAGAGTGTGGATCAAATGAATATTTTCCTAGCATGGATGACATCGCTTAACATACGCATACCAATATTTTTCCATGTTTTCCCAATAATATCCCATATGCAGGAGTTTTTACATTAAGGTATTGCTGCCATAATGTCCTCCACAAGTATCAGCATGGGCCTATTTTAGGGAGATATGGGCTTCAACATCCTTGAGACATCGCAGAAGGATTCCATCAAAGTATCATTGGTATAGGGTTTCTGCAAGGATGATATACCTATTGGCTAACTTTTTGAAGCGTTGACGAGTATTTTTGGTGGTGGGTTCGAGAATGTTGCCATCTTGTAAATAGTTGTAGAAGGCATCATACCATTCACATGGGTTATCGAAAAAGGTAGGATAGATATCAGGGGGTTTATTTTTGATGGAGGGTTTCATGATGGGATGAATGGTGAAGACTATCTACTCAGCAGGGTCAGCAGGAGAGACAAGAGAGTTTGCACTAGCCATTGCATCTGCATGGTGATTATCTTTTTGAGGGATGTTATCAATGGTAAAGGAGTCAAATTGGTCTAATAGATTAAGAACTAGCTCCTTGTATTGTGAGAGTTTATCATGTTTAGTTTGATAGAGACCATTAATTTGTTTAATGATTAATTGTGAGTCACCGTAGATCTTAAGGTTTTTAACCCTTAAGACAAGAGCAGTGCGTAACCCAGTGAGTAGAGATGCATACTCAGTTGTATTATTCGTACATAGGAAATTGAGATGATAGGATAAGGGAATAGGCTTACCAGCAAGTGGAACTAAAATAACTCCAGCCTCGGAGCCGGTTCAACACTTGGATCCATTTAAGTACAACTCCTATGTAGTAATGTCTATAGTAAACACACTGTCATCAGGAAAAGAGTCATTGGTGGGTAATGCTAGTGGTGAAGGAGCATCAGCTAAATACTTGGTTAAGGCTTGACCTTTGATTTCTTTGTGAGCAATGAACTTAAGGTCAAACTCTATTAACAATATGACCCATTTAGCAAGGCATCCTGATAGATCTATTTCAGTAAAGAGATAGCGTAAAGGGTTAAACTTTTTTATCACATGTACTTCAGCATTTAGTAAGTAATGTCACAACTTACTAGTAGTGAATACAAGAGCAAGAATTTTTTTTTCAATGGTAGAGTAATGAGTCTCGTAATCAAGGAGCATTCAACTAATGTAATAGACTGAATTCTCTTTACTGTTGGAATCCTTTTGAGCCAAGAAATTTGTGAGAGTGTGAGAAGAAGCAATGATATAGAGGATGAATGGGTGATTGGCTATAGCGGGTTGTAAAATAGGGGGAGTTGTGAGATATTCTTTCAAATTGTTAAAGGCTTGTTTACAGTCGTCATTCCAATCGAAGTGAATATCCTTTTTAAGGAGATGCGTAAAGGGTAGTGTACGATCGGCTAAGCAAGTGACAAAATGAAGAATGGCTTGTATCCATCCTTGTAACGTATGTAATTGGGAAATGTTACGAGGAGGTGGCATATTGATGATAGCATCAATTTTCTTCATATCCACCTCAATACCTCTGTGAGATATGATAAACCCTAAAATTTTACCACTATCTACCCCAAAGACACACTTTTTTGGGTTTAGGCACATGTTATATTTGCGCATATGCTTAAAGATTTGACGGAAGATAGGCACATTATTGTGACAGGTTAAGGATTTAGCAAGAAGATCATCGACATAGTCTTCCAATATTTTTTGAATGTATTCATGGAAGATTAAGGTCATTGCTCGCTGATAGGTAGCGCCAACGTTCTTTAAACCAAAAGGCATCATAACCCAACAAAACATGCCCCAAGCGGATGTAAAATTTGTCTTGAATTGATCTTTCAGGTTAATAAAGATTTGGTTGTATCCAAAAAATTCATCCATGAAGGATAAAAAAGCATGTCCAATAGTAGAATCCACAATCATATCGATGTTAGGAAGGGGAAAATCGTCTTTTAAAGAGGCCTTATTCAGGTCTCGAAAATCTGTACATATCCTGATAGTATTATAGGGTTTGGCTACGGCGACAATGTTTGAAATCCAGGGAGAATAACCAATTAAATGGATAAAACTTGCGTCAAGGAGTTTTTCAAGTTCTCCCTTAACATGCAAGGCAACTTTGGGATTCATTTTTTGAATCTTCTGGTGAACTGGTTTAGCATTATTAGCGAGGAAAATGTTATGGGTCACTATCTAAGGATTGATGTCTGGCATATTAGAATATGTCCAAGAGAAGAGGTCAATAAAGGAATGAAGCAAGGTTTTGCAATCCTCTTCTTCTTCATCCTCTAGACACTACCCAATTTTGATTATTTTGTCCTTGTCATCAATATCCATGGGGACATCGAGGGTATCACCTAAAGGGAGTGCATTAGATTTGGGATCATCAGGATCATATGGTTCCAAGTTGGGAGGAGGTTCATTAATAACACCCACGGTGGACTCAAAACTCAACATAGCACAAGAAACATGCCTCTTGGAGTGAGAAGGAGTATCTGAAGCACCTAAGAGGTGTTTTAAGTCATCCTCATCATGAACATAGGTGAAGAGGGGAGCATCCACATCAATAAATTTAGGGTGGTTCTCGATGTGCATGATATAGTGTTGATGTTGAGGGAGGGTCTTTGATTAGCTTTTGTGGCTTTAGAGAAGGAAAACTTGAGGCTGGTTTTAGTTCCTTACATATTTGGTTCAATGGGGACACAGATACCTTGTTCATTCTTGCCACATCCTTGACCTTTGTAATCCAATTGTTTGAGGAGGTCATAACCATGTCCATAAAGTCTCCATTTCTTGTGGGTTAGGGGGTTTCTAATAATCTATCTCATCAAAATTTGTTGTATATGTGGCATTGTCCTCAAAAAGAGATGAGGTAGAGATAGGGGAAGGGTGTTCTTCTTGGTGAATGGAGAAGACAAGGGACTGATCATTTGGAATATCCTCTTTGTATGTTAACTACACTCACCCATGCAGGAAGGAGTAAACTCAAAAGAGCCCCAATCGTCACCAAGCAAATTAAACTTGGATTTATCTTCAGGTGGGTCTTTCACGGAAGGGGAAATGTCAGAGGTAGAAATGAGGGTATGAAGAAGATTGGATATCCCCTTCTGAATTTGTAAAAAACTCTTAGGTTCGAGGTCAATGTCAATTTGATAAACTTTATCATTATAGAAATATTTCATTTTGCGATGAAGGTTCGAGGGTACCACTTGCATCTCATGAATCCATGGTCATCCCAAGAGGAGATTGTAAGAAAGATCATAGGGCATGACATGGATAGGAGTCTGCAACGTAACCATTATGATGGTAATGGGTAAGGTGATAACACCAAGAGGTTGTTTGGTAACATTATCGAATCCTCTAATGGATAAGGAATCAGATTGTATTTGTGATCAGTCTACATTAACCTATCGAGAAGCTTCACACTACACACATTTAGGGCAGATCCATTATCAAGCAAGGTTATTTTGATACCTATCTGCTCATACTGGGCTATAATCATAAAGGCATCATTTTGTTGGTAGAGCTCTAAGGGTGGTAGCTCATGTCTATAGAAAGTGATATCCATATTAGTTGTGTTCATGTCAGTTAGGAGAGCGGCCACATCATTAGTGTTCATACAGGAGGAACCACTATTTTTTGTAAGGTTGTTTGAAGCATGGAATGATAGTTAGGGGAATTTTGAAGGAGATCCCAAAGGGATATTTTGGCAGGACTTTTTTAAGTTGTTCAACCAAATCATACTCCCTAAGTTATGAGTTGAAGCGAGGAGCTATTGGTAAGATAGGGTTGGTTAATGGTAAGGAAGTGGAGGTGGATGGTTGTTGGGGATGTGGGTTATTATGATTATAATGTGTGTGGGCAATGGTATCGTTCTTAGGAGGGTAGAGGGTAAACTTAGGTTGGATTAGATTGACATCTTTTATATTAGGTGCGGTATCACAACAAACCATAGTGGATGAAGTAGGGGAGATGAAGTCTTGGAGGACATCATCCAAAATGCCCATATCATCATGACTAAAAGGTTTGGAAGACAAGGGAGGAGAAGCTATAACTACATCATCACTAATCTTAGTGGATGAAGTGAGTGAGAGGAAATTGTGAAAAGCTTCATCCAACTGATCGAAATCATCACAACTAAAGGATTTCAAGGATATAGTATTCATCTAGTGAATAAGTGTGTGTGTTGCATCATGTGAGTTGTCTATGTTTTCAGTTGTATGTGTCACAAAATCAACTTTGAAAGAATTAGGAACTAAAGCGGAAAGGGAAACATGTAATTCTTTAATACTACTTAAAAATTCCATTTTAAGCTAAGCAAAAACATATAACAGAGAAAAACAAAACTGAAACCTAGCATTAACAGAGAGCAACTAAAAGTATAGAACCTGGAAAGAAAATTTAGAAAGGACTAATGCAAAATTCCTATTGGGACTAGGTCACCCAGGTGGGTGAATTAGTCCTGGTATGAATTGTTTTGAGTTTTTAATGTATTTTCTAATGAAAAATGCAGATTTTTGCGAAAGGTAACATGCAGAGATCTAATATGTATATGAAATTTTTTGTATGAGGAAAGGAAGTAAATGAAAACTATGATGCTCTTTCACTAATGCACAATGAAAAACCCTAGGATGCTTGTTTACACAATGCAACATTCAATGCAATGTAAAAATAAAGAGCTCCTAATATGAAAATGTAATGGAAATCAGAAGTAGTTAAAGTGTTGAAATGCAGGTTCACCAAAATGAACCACAAAATTTGAAGGGGTTTCAATAGAGATGACAAGGAATGGATCTTCTATCACTTTCTAGCATTTTCACCTAGAAGGAAGAGGATTTCCCTTGTCATTCATCAAGGAAGCCTTAAATCTTGCGATTCTTTAGAGAGAGAGAGGGATTGACACCCTAAGGGAGTGGGATGTGCAAATGTGTTGAAGTATATATACTTAACCCAAACTAATATTATTTATGTTGCTGGAAAACACATTGTGTAATGAAATAGAAATGAAAGTAATAGGAGTGAACTAAACTAAAAAAATAGAGAAGTGCACCTGGAAATTGAAGAGGGATGAAGTGGAGATTGTAGAGGTCACTAGAATTCTGTAAAATCAGGGTTTTGAGCTAACTAGGACACTTGCACCAACTGGGATGACCTACTCCCTTTTTGGAAAATCTGCTCTGGAGGCCATTCTGGTCAAATGGGTTCCCGAATCTCAAACTTTCTGTACCAAAAAGCCTTGTTGGGACTAGGTCACCATTATGGGTGACCTAGTCCCTTTTTGCTTTTTTGGTAAACAGAAAGTGGACTTGGGTGCCTTGGATCTATATGTTGCTCTTTCGTGGGAATCCTATTTGAAACTTGTAAAATGACCTACAAAACAGAATGTATTTTTGTTTCTAATGTGGGGTTTATCTTGGTCAAACCCCTAGTTGTATTCAAACTTTAAATGAAATAGAAACTTGCAGAACCCTAACCCTAAGTGTGTCTAAAGCTAAGAAAACTAGAAACAAAGCAAAACCCTATTCTATTGTGCTAGAATAAGATGTGTGTAAAAGGATTTGAAATGATGTAAAACCTTAAATCCCGAGAAATATTGCACCATTGCAAATGAAAGTAAGAAGGAATGCAAATGATATGCAAACCTCAAATCTGCAAATGGGTTGAAAGTAGAAGATGGAGGTACTTTGAAAATAGTCTTTAGGAATCATTTGGTGGCTAGTTGCACCTCTTCAACCTAGATTTTTCCATGACTCTCCATAGGCATCTATCTCCAACCTCGTCAATGAGTGATCTTGAATGTGAAGTGAGCTCCAAGACCTGCAAAAATCCCTAGCTTGGTTATCCAAAAGCTTTAACTTTGTTGTGTGATGGATGAATCTTCTCGAGGAAGATGTTTTGCCACTTGATTTTGGAGTAGAGTGTGAAAGATGAGCAAGAGAGAGTGAAAAATGAGCTAGAAGAGTTGGAAAAATGACCTAAAAGCAAGAATATATAAGCAACATGACCTAATTGTCAGGAATTTTGACCTAAGAAGTAGACACCCATCAGGGATTTTAGGTTAATTATTGATTTTTCCACTTAAAACTTGAAAAATCCACAAAAAGGACTAGGTCACCCACTTGGGCAACCTATACCCACTAAGGGATTTTTAAGTGGGAACTATGATTTTTGAATGTGTTTTGATGTATTTTGTCAGGGGTTGAATAATCCCTTGGGTATATAAGGCCTTTAAGTCCAAATTAGCAACATTAGGGGCCTATAAATGCTATTTTAGGGTGAAATTTGGTGAAACAAGACCTAAAGTAAGAGCAAAATGGGCACAAAATTGTCCTTTTCTTCAAAGGTATCCAATTTTTAATGACACACTATCGAAATGCTGATAAAAAATCACTTTTGATTTACCTTTTGGGGATCAAATGAATTCATTTAAAATTTATTTCAAATGATTATGGTAGTCCTCAGAACGAGCTATCCAACAAATATAATTTTAATATGTTTTGGTTTTATTATGTATTTTTTTTTTAGTTTTATTAAACATAGGTTTTTCATCAAAAATGAAGGTCTCTGTTCTACACATGTGGAACAATAGCAGATTATTAAATTTTTTTTTAAAAAAATATGAGTGCACCAAATATTGAAGTCCTTGATCCAACAAAAAGAAAATTGAATTTCGATTATACAAATAACATTACGCGTTATACAGTCGCGCTATGTCTGAATTGTAATTGGTTTGACTTTGAAACTTGATTAAAGAGAAAATATTCAATAAAAAACTATCTAACCAAGTGAAAGCACTAGATATTAGAGTTACAAATCTAAATTCAAAAGAATTAGAATTTTATCCTTCATGGAAAAAAAATTATGCGTTATACGGTATGCATCACTTTTTAAAACTGTTGTTTTATGAAAAAACCAGTTTTCATGGGAGATGGGAAAAGAAGTGCAATCTGATTCCAAAAAAATTGAAAAAAATATTTTAAGAATCTACAAACAAAATGTGATGAGGCTCTAGTTTGCATCATCTTCAAATTCCTCATGGTTTAGCATCTATAGTTGCCTGAATGTGAATATTTAGTTAAAAATAATAATTTTAGTGTCTAGTTTGGCCAAAAATTGTAAACCACTATTGTGGGATCACCATATTGGAGAAGAACCATGGAAAAAATTGGTTCATTTTCATATTGTCCAAGCTACTGTTAAAGGGAAATAGCAATTTGTGAGTTGTGAAGATAAAATTCTTTTGGATCCTTTTTTTCATCTTAAAGCTTCATTTCCTTTACTTTCAATATGGAAGGATTCAAAACAAGTTTGAAAATGGTGCAATACTTGCTACTTATTCAATAAAGGGATTCGACGATTTGGGGAATTGTGGGATTTTAATTCCTTAGACTAGGATAATTGGGAAAATATAAAGAACAAAATTGGTCTAAACAACAGACATAAAGTGTTTATTATTTTTCTTAAGTCATTGGTTCCTATAGACCTAGTTATGAAGCTATGTACACCCTTGCAATGTAAAACCTTCAAGGATTGGTTGTGGAAGTGGGTGATCCCACAATAGTGGTTTACAATTTTTGGGCAAACTGGACACTGCAATTATTATTTTTAACTAAATCTTCACTTCCGGGCTCTTGTAGCGGCTAAACCATGAGGAATTTGAAAATGATGCAAACTAGTGTCTTATCACATTTTGTCTCTAGATTCTAAAAATATTTTTTTCAAAATTTTTGGAATCAGATTGCACTTTTTTTTCCATCTCCCACGAAAACTGGTTTTTTTCAGAAAATAACATTTTTAAAAAGTGACGCTCACCGTATACAACATAACTTTTTTTGTATGAAGGATAAAATTCTAACTTTTTCAAATTTAGATTTTTAACTATGGTATCTAGCACTTTCATTTGGTCTCATAGTTTTTTATTGAATATTTTTTCCTTAATCAAGTTTCAAAGTCAAACAAATTGCAATTCAGACATAGGCGGACTGTATACAACATAACTTTTTCTGTATGAATTGAAATTCAATTTATTTATTTTTAATGGATCAAGGAAATCAATACCCAACCTCAACATATTTTTAAATTTTCTATTTTGATAATTTGTTATTTTTCCACATGTGCAGACCAGAGATTTTGATTTTCAGTGAAAAACCTATGTTTAATCAAACTAAAAAATAAAATACATAATAAAAGCAAATCATATTAAAATTATATTCGACGAATAGCTCATTTCGAGGACTATCATTATCTAGTTGGGTTTCTGAATCTTTCTGCATTTTCATTTTCAAATTGAGCTTCGAACGACAATTTTTTACAAAAAAAATCATTTTTTTTAGGAGATAGGGGAAAAAGGGTGTTCGGCCGAACCTTTTAAAGGGGTTCGGCCCAACCTACTTTAATGGGTTAGGCCGAACCTATTACCACTAAAATAATGAAAAAAATTCACGGGGTCCGAGAAAATGACGGGGTTTTTTTTTTTAAATCTTTATTAAGGGGGTTTGACTGAACCCTAGTTCGCTTAAAGCCCTTTATTTTAATATTTTCGCTCACATGTCAAATGGGTTCGAGCGAACAATTGGGTTCATCCGAACCCCTTCACTTTGTGTAGAGGGAAAAAACGGCTTTTCCTTTCCTCCACAAAAGTGTTCACCACTTATGTGGGTTCACCCAAGTAGGAGTTTGCTTGCTTTCCTCTTAAAAAGGTTTACTTGAATCTCCTACCATCTTTTCCCTTATTGAATTAGAATTGGAAGTACAAGTTCCAATAAAAGATGGAAAAAATTGAGTGCTCAAATTTGGCGGTCTAAAATCAAGTCTCAAATTTTGGCTTAGAAATCATACATTTCAAGTTGTCTATTGGTGATAGGTTGAGATGAATGATGGTTTAACCACTTAAAACCCCATTTTTTCAACACTTCAAAAGTTTAAAACACATCTTTTGGGACTATTCATGGACAAAAAGAAAATGGAATTCAATATTTTTACTTATCTTCCAACTATTTTTTATCATGTTATATGTTGGAAAAAAGTCATTTTGGGCATAGATATTCAAAAAAATATTGTTGATTCTATGAGGCAAACTATTTTGTTTAATATAGGAAAAAGTAGATGCATGGCTATTTTCTCAAACCATAATGTTCATCAAGAAGCATAAATTCTAAGGATTTACTCTGATATCATTTTTCAAATTGTTTCTATGTGTTCTCGGCTAGAGGGAGTTCCCAAAGAAAATGTGACAATCATTTATCACTCGAACAAGATCAAATGGAAAAAAGTATAATTGCATAAAGAAGATACTATATGTTCCAAACAGCTTCAACATATGATGTTTAGAATGTGATTCTATCTTGTTGTTTTAGTGTTGTCGGTCCAATATTTATTATTCTTGACAGCTTGAAAAATATGCTCCTAAAATTTTAGTTTTCGATAATTCAAATTTTCCTCATCTTATATTTGATATACTTAAAATTAGGATGTACATTTTTTGTAAAACCTATAAATGTTGGAACACAACAATCTACTGAGAGGGGGGGTGAATCAGTAGATCACTTAAAACTTAGCCCTTAGCCAACACTACAGATTAATTCCTTTTAGACCTTTATGCAAATTTACTAAACAAGGAGAGAGATAAACATGCACACACACAAAACATCACATAACACATGATATACATGGAAAACCCAGGATTGGATAAACCACGGTGACAAAAGGTACTTGAGACTACTACTCAAATCAAGCATCACAAAGAAATTATTGATTGTAAATTTTAAGGGCACCAACCCTAAGGAGACACATGTTGTGCCCTTTAGCACACATGCCCCATTCTGAACGGGGATCCTCTTTTTAATGTCTTGTCGAGTCGCTTTTGTTATCATCACCTTTGACATGCCCCCTATTTTGAGTCCTACATGTTCAATGAGTCCTAAAGTCATTATCTTAGGTTGACCAAGTTTCATCAGCCCCAAAATTTCTAATTCATTAGCCTTCACGGAGTCCCCTTGGCAGTTTGCCTCAGGCCCTTTAAACTGTCATCTTTCTCCGACTACAAGTTTTCCCATGCGGGTTTCCCTTAGCAGAATTCCATCATAACTTCATCGTTTGTGCGGTGGCCAAGTTGGTTCGGCCACCCGCCTTGCAACTTCCGTGTTTACCTTAGTCATTCTATTTGTCGGCCTGGCGAATGGTGAACATTTTCTTGCCACCCGCACAGCGGGCTCCGCCGTTCCCACCACCGGTCCTTTCGAAACTTGTGCCCACCAACATCACCTACCTCCATAGCATCATTTGTTATGAACATTTAATGCTTCAAATTCTATAAATAGGAGATTCTAATGGGTCATTTTCATCGATATTCCTCCTGAAATATTGTTAGAGCCCTCCAGCTTCGGCTGCCTTCGCTCCCATGAGCTCCTATTATTTTTTGTGCATTGTAACCTTCATTTTCTTCGTCAAATTCTTGCGGAGTTCCTAGGTAAGTCCGCCATAGCCCCTCTCATGGTTTTTCTTTGAATTTTGTAAAATTGTCAAACTATCCAAGCAGGAAAACCCCCACAAATAGGTAGAAAACCTCATGGTGCACAAAACCTAGGTCTTAAAATTTAAAAATACTTTGAGAATCCACCCTTTCGACCCACACAAAACTTAACTCCTCTACGGTCATTCTTGATCAGGGCAATCGAGCCCTTGCGGCCCGCAATACCTTCATCGTCGTTGCTTTCACCCTTCACCGATAAGATTAAAACGATGGTCATCATCTTTATCAGGTCTGCACATGCAAATGGCTCATACCCTCTCACCATCATTTGTGAGCTTATTAAGCTCTTACCTTTCAGGCACCCTAATGATCCTTGTGGATCCGCCAATGTGGGATTCCGCCTGCAGATGGCCCTTTTTCACCACCATCTCAAATAGTTGTTTCACCCTGGTCGTCCGCCTTGTAGACTCCGCAAGCCCCTCTTCCATTGTCTCTGAGATTAAACTCAACACCTGTCTAAAATCACCTTGGTTGCCAACCATCATCGGTCCACCCCTGTAGGCTACTCACCAGTGTTGGCTCTTCACCTAGCATCATTTCAAAATGGCCAACACACACTACTCTCCCACTTTGTGAACCTCGCAGGACTGATCGCCACTAGGCAGACATTTGTACTAATAGATTCTTTGCAGGATGACTCTCGTGGACTATCATCTGCCATTTTTCATCATTCCTAATGTCCAACAAAAATGTAAAACCTTGCCCTTCCACCTGCTTGGTGGGTCTTGAACTCTTCCCCATCATCCAGGTCATGTCTCTTAGAATTTTCTAAGTATTGAGCCCTTGCGGGCCATTGTCTGCAGGCTTCCTCATGTCATTCTCCATTTCTAAATAGTTGACTAACACCGCCCATCTACTTTGCAAACTCCATGATATTCATTTCCTTTCCATCCTTTCATGCAAAAAACACTAAGTAAGCTTGACTGTAGCCCGGTCCTTGTGGGCCGCCATCTATAGACCGCCACCCCATCCCAGTCGTTCCACTATCATCATTTCAAAATGACTATGCTAAAGCCACCTCCCACCATGTGGAGTCTAATCCTCCTGCCATCATGTGGCTTCCCTAAAGCAAGTGATGTGTGTCGATGACACTGTCGAGCCTAAGGGTGTTGAACGTCGTTGGCAGGCTGTCGTCCCACCTCCATTGTTTCAGAATGGCCACCAAATAATTGCCCTCTGCGGGTTCTCACCCACATCCTTTAATGAACTTGAACTTTCAACGGAGGCCTATGACGATAATCCTCTCTACTTGTGGGTCCTGCAATGCGGGACTCCATCTACGGGGTTCCACCTTTCCAATGTCATTTCCAAATGGTGGACCTCAAAACAACCACCAATCCAGGGAAACCTACATCCTTGGGTCCGCACTACTCAATCTTTGTAAAAAAAAAGGCAAACGATGATTTTTAGGAAATGTTATGATCTCTGAAAGATGAATTCCTTGATCTAACGTCTATTTATCAGGATTTTACTAGCACTCCCTTATTTTCTATATGAATATGCTTACTATGTCTATTGCTACAGGATTTATGGAACCGGCTACAGGACCATAGAGGGTGTTCATCGAGCAAGAAAAGGGAAATAAGTCTGCTAAGGCCCTGTGAGGGAAGGAGGATAAAGACCAAATGAGTTTTCAATTTCAAGGGACAGAGGTCACCTCCAAGATCGCTACTGAATGGGATAAAATCATGGATACCAACCTTCGCCATGTCAACATAGATGAGTACAGGTAGAGGGTAATAATTAACCCTACCACAAAAAATTCAAGGAGAATAAGGAAGAGTGGTCTGGCTAAGGTAGTTGGCTTCCTGCCAGCTCTTGTGGCCCCAGAGTTGGTAATGGCCTGCAAGGAGGCTTACCAAGAGAAAAGTAGAAGAATTGTAGACCGAGATGGTCAGTTGTTGGCTTATTTCTCTACCAAATCTATACCACAAACATTTTTCATCCCCAATCATGACCCTACAAAACTGTTAGAATTGGCTATGGATGCCAAGATCTATGGACCAAATAGAAAGCACAAAGAAGAGAAAATAATATGACAAGAATAAACTATATTCAATGTCAATGATAATTGCTTGATTTTACAATGAGAGACCCCTTGGTTATATAGCCAAGGTGAGAACATAGGAGTGCATAAGATTGTGACAAGTGTCGTAATCTTATGACATCAGACAATAATGAAAAGCTATCACTCCACCTAAAGTGGAAAGGTGATAATGTGATAACCACCACAAATAGTGGATCTACCACAAAAGGTGGAACCCTAATCACATGATATGTCCATGAAAGGTGGAGGTGATAAAGTGATAACATGATAAGTCCACCAAAGGTGGAAATTCTCCAACAACTCCTATGTGGTCCCTAAGTAAACTTAACTAATGTGTAATTATGACCTAGGACAAGGTACAAAACATTTAATTACACCAACACCCCCCCTTAAGTGCAACTTAGGGAAAATGTACACAAATGCAAACAATGCAGGATGGGTCCCGACAAATAGGCCATGTTAGGTACCCATGTACAAATGGAATGCAATCTCTCATAAATAGAGAAAAGGAGAAAACCTAGTGGGACAAAAATCCTCCCCAAAAGAGAGATGAAATTCAATAATGAAATGCTCTCAATGATGCATGAGAAGGTAAAAACCCCATGTGAGGAAAAAGACCCCCCCATAAGAGAGAAGTAGAAGAGAGACAAGGCAACTCCCCCTCAATGTTGAGTCTCCTGCAATGATGGTAGAAGTTTGACATTGAATTCTGAAGATGATCCAATTTCGCTGAACAACGTTCCTCCCCTTAGGAATAAACAACACCAAGGATGTATGCAGGATGAAGGATGTCTCTGAAGCATGCACAAGTGTCTCCATGTCGATGCCAAAAGGTGACACACTCCAAACAGGTGTTCTAGGCCACACTACTGAAGAGTACAATCCAACATCTAGTAGAGAAGAATCTAGAACATGATCCAAAGAGAGAGATATCCCCTCAAAAGACAAAGAAGCCTCCTCCAAATGCTGTCCAAAAGTATCCACACTCATGTCAAACTGCAAGGAATGATCATGTAGAGAATGAACAAGAGGGTCAGAGTGTTCCCTCACAACAACTAAAGAAGGAGCATCTTCATCAAATAGAAGATGAATGTCATAAATGATGTCCCCCAAATCTGCAAGACGAGACTCCACAAACAAGTTTGAAATACCTGTCAAGAAGCCATCCAAAGTAGCCATATCTGGAAGACTATGTATGTCCTGCTGCACTGAATCACAAGGAACCCAAACTATGGAATCACAAGCATCATCAAATGCAACAATAGATGATTCTGCCAATGCTAGATCACAAGACTCCTCAGCGTCAAGATGTTGACTCATAGATGAAGAAGATGAACCCTCTAAATCTGGATTAGGAGCCATAGAAACTGAAATCTCAATAGATGTCTCTATAGGAGGAGAAGGAGAAGGTTTTGTGTCATCAAAATGACCATAACTTTCCCAATCAGCAATTGTTTTAGCTATTTTATCATCAATAGGTCGAAACTCTGCAAGTGGAACAAGACAATCTGCAACAGGATCCTCTGGGAATGGAGGTTCATTCGAGTCTCCATACATCTCCCAAAGTTTGGTCATAAGGTCAAGAGGGATCTCAATACCATCAATGACCATTAGTGTATCAATATCACAATTACAACGAATTAATCCCAAGATATGTGTTGTTTTAAAGCCCCACACAATTCTCTTCCATTTTGATGAAGGTTTAGGAACTAGCCCATAGAGATATGGAAAAAGATTAAGCCACCTACAATGTGTTAGGATTCCATCTCGCCAAGACTTAAAGTTCCATCAATTTAAACTTATTATAGCAGGATGTATTTTGATTCCCATATTTAAACTCCTCAACTTTAGTCACACAATAGACCACTCAAGAGACATGAACCAACAAAGGCAAAATATTACCCCCCCAAATTCACTCAATCAAGAGACCCCCCAAGCAGTATCTGATTTGGCACTTTATACTTAGTGCATTTACAATTTCCACTGCCAAAAATAGCAAGGTGGACTTTGATCTTAGTACATGCAAATTGCCAAAATAGGCCTCAAACTCACAGTTCAAAAATTACAATAGATGAGATAAATCTGATCACACCACTGGAAATTACAGGAAAAATCATGCACTTTCAAAAAAAATGGCACTCAAAAATGTTACCGTAGGAGCAAGTTATGAGCTCCCAAAGTTCCTAAAATGAGGACGAAGTAGCAACACCTGTGAGAATCTAAAATTTCTAGAAAATCCAGAAGCCAAAACCAAAAACTGATTGCACCATTGTGTAGATCACAAAAAATTAGCCCAAATAAAAAAAAAATTCTCGAAAAAAGGAGCCAAATTGAGCAAGATATGAGCATTTGAAAATCACCTGCAAAAATCAAAAGCCCATCCGTGAGGGGTGAAAAATTTCTTTTGAAAATGCTGATGCTTTGATATAATCTTTAGTAGATGGACCATTCTGAGGAATAGTATATGCATTCTTTGTAATCTTCCAGTAAGCTTCTCCAATGCACTTCAAGTGGCATTCCATTATGAATTTCCACAAAGAGTAGTTAGCTCCATCAAATCTAGGACTATCCTTTTTGTAAGATGCTATATCGGATCACCTCAAGCTATTAAACTTTCTTCAGAGGAACTAGCTCTGATACCAATTGTTGGAAAAACAAGAAGAGATAACTGAGAGGGGGGTGAATCAATTATCACATAATTAAAAATTATTAAAATTTTTTATCCTTTAAACTCAGATTTGATGAACAAAAATGAAAGCATAAATTAACAACACATCAAAGACACATGAACACCAAGATTTTATACCCGGAAACACTGTTAGGGGAAAAACCACAGTGGATGTTACTCCACAAGATTATACCCTATTAGAAGTATAATGAAGTATAAATATGGAATTCACATGCATTCAGGCATACTGACTAGAGCTCACTGCTCAAAGGAAGGCTCACTACCTTACATACAATGATCAGATTAAAACCATCTGATAAAGATGAATTGAGAAATTAGCTTCTACAAAAAGCTTGATGACAATTCTGGTTAGGCACAAAAAACTTCTTCACACTTTGCTCAATCTCTTTCACACTCTGCTATGCTCCTGAATGATTTGATATTTATTCGCACATGTATTTCACACATACACGCCAAACATACATTTGTGTATACTCAAAATGAGGAAAACAACCTCTCTTATATATCCGCTACACAGATTTACATCAACAACTCTGTCGGCCACAAATAAAGAATAAATTACAATTATTGGCCTCAATACATCAATAAATCTTAATGCGCACCAAAAGAATTTGGTCATAACATAGTGAGGACCCAAAACAATATCCTCGAACACTCCAAAAAATAAAATATTAATCCATAGAGATCCGCGACACGCTACCACCAACATGTTGGCCAAGAACATGAAACATCAAACACACAATGAAAAATCTTCAATCATGAATGTGCTAGCAAATGCGAACATACAAAAATGATAGAGAATGATCTATAAACATCTTTGATCATCACAACAACATACACAATAATGAAATTTACCAAACTTGCAATCTCAACTTCCAAAAACATCTGCTACAGTAGCTGAATAAGTGTAGGAACACAAAACTTCATAACTTCCTCAATTCTTGATGTGTACCATTGAAACTTATGGACAACACACTAGATAGGCTCAATAATAAATTCTTTGATGCACGCCTTCAGATCTTCAACGTAAAAAACTTTCCAACACTCTAACCTTCCCAACTCAACTGGCTGCCTGCAATATGTTTTTTATAATTTTCTCAATATCCTCGATACATACAAACTTAAGCATCACCAATGCTAATAGTGTTGACATCAATGAAAATCACATATTAGAAATACAACGACAACATCCAACATTGGTCTTAATTGATTTGCAAGTAATCACAAGGCAGCCTTACATATGTTAAGATGGAGGGAGATTGGTTCCTAAAATTGAGTTCCTAAGAGATTAGAGATGATGTGCAGTTGCTGCAAGTTCAGAACAACAATATGGACTCCACTTTTATCATTAGATTTGGCTTTACAATGATGCCTAAAATTTGCCTAAATTACTATTTCAAAGAAAGGTCAAGAGAAAAGGGAGGAGAGGAAGTTCCTAGATCTGCAAAGTTATTGATGAATAGTGATAATGAAGGACACTACAGTGGACAATCTTCCTAAAACCAAGTTTCACTTAACCAAATTGACTTATAGTATCATGAAAATAGTGCTATCTTCTAAGGTCTTGAGATTTTCAATCATTTATTCACCATGAAGATGAATAACAAATCAAGTTTAAAGTGCAACAATCAGTTTATGTGTTCAAACTAGCTTTACATTGCTATTTATCATCAACAAACAAAAAAAAACATGAACAAGGAAGGGCATCAACATAGCAGAATCCTTCAACATCAATGAACAACATTTATCAATCTACCAAAGCATGTAAAGACATAGAACAATAAAGTAAATTTACTCAAACACACTAACTATGAGGAGAAGAATCATGAAACATGCATGAAACCCAAGAATCCACCAAAATCAATGAAATTTTATTATAATTTTAGTAGCATGTATTTAAAACAACTCAACTCTCTCTTGAAAATGCGAGGAGAACCCCTATTTATAGTACCCAAGAAGAAAAATGAGTGGCCAAGATTTAATCTCATCGTGTGGCCAAGATTCACTAAAAATTAGGGTTTCACCTACCCCCAATATTTTACAATTTTAAAATACATTTTGTCGTTTAGACCTGTTTTTCTTCTATTGGCCAGCACTATAGCACTTTGTCTTCTAGTTGGTTGCTCTTTTCTGCAACTAAACAATGAGGAACACATCATTAATGACAGGTTTTCTAGCCTCCTTTTTTAGTGTGGCATATTCCACAAAATTTCTAATCACCATCCAGAGTTTATCCCACTCCATTATATTTATTGAAGCACTTGAAATGACAACTTCTTTGATCGACCTGTGATCAATTCCCAGTTCTTCATGCACTTGGATGTGACCTTAACTATTTTTTTGGATTGGATAGAGGCATGGGCAACGAAGTCCATAAAATATGACGTTAGAAAATCTACTATTCCTTGCTCCATTTTCTTATGGAAATACAACCTAATATTCCCCGGATCGAGCTTGAGGGTCGATATCTCATAATGGGTCATTATCTTGAGATAGTCCTCAACATCTTCCCTGTGCTCCTTTGCCCATTCCAGATCAATTTCTACCTCATGGAGCACTCACTCCAAGACTTATTTCCTATGGTCCAAGATCATTTTTCATGTTTCAATGAGCCATTGATCATTGTTTGCTAGACCTAGCTCCTTTTCTCATAGTTTGTCCGATATCTTGAGGATGGCTTCAAGTTTAGGATAGGTGATCCTGTATAGTTCAGTGAAGCGGTACCAAGTCTTCTCCACATACTCCAATTTCTTTTGCATGTCCCAAAACTTGTTTATCATTCAGATAGCGTGACTGATGCCCATATCACCATTCTAAATTACACGTCGGAATCAATCCTTGGTGGCCTTGATCCAAATATTTCTTTTCTCTAGCTTATCTAATTGCTCTTTTGACAGTAGCAGTGGTGGGGCTGACAATGTTGTTGGCAGTTCTTCAACAGAAGACCATTGTTGTATGTAGGATGTGAGATCTGCCACCTATGATTTTAATTCCTCCTTGGATGACTGGTCATTATTTATTTGATTGATGATCATAGCCACGTACCCCTAGATTTTATCAATTTTCTCCTCCCTTGTGGCTATACCCAAATCGATGGTGGATATATTATATGTTACCCCTTCTTCTTTGTCTACCATCAGCGTGGTGATTTGCACTGTTCGAGATCCTGATGCATCCATTGTTATATGTGACCTAACTGTAGGATTCTTATCTTTCTTTGCTCATATCTAAGATCTTGCCAGGATTTCCTCCAATCTTTCTTTAGGATCCATAGGGGCTGGGGTCTTCTTCTGTATTTTCTTCTCTAGCCACTCCGACATTTGGGACCCCTCTTTGGTGATTCATGACCACCCTCTTCTCTTTGGATATGCTAGATCTCTTGCTCTTCATGATCTAAGGCTTCCTTCTCTATTTTCTCTTCATCCTCCTCATTTGAATCACATATAAATATAGAATTTTCCTTTTCTTTGGGGCTATCTTCACCTGTGGGTACCTTTTCTTCTTCTTTCTTGGCTCCACATGATGTTCTACCCCAAGACTTTTCCTTGTTTTAGCCTCTTCTTCAGGCTTATCTTCTTCTTCAGTTTCATCTTCTTTGTTTTCTTCTTCCTTCTTCTCAGGAGGTACTTCTTCTTGATGTTCTAGGCTTACATCTCATTCCTTTGATGGAGGCTCGGTAGAAATTTCAACGTCTTTATCAATTTCTTTCTCTTCTTCAGAAGATTGCTTGCCAACTTCCTCACCAACATTTTTGAGTTTCTTGGAAAACTCCTCTTCAAGTTCTTGGTCGAAGGAATCTATCACATACTTGGCACTAGAGTATTTGGCATCTTCTCCTAAGGATTAAGACTTTTCTTCTTCATCATACACTACCTCATCAATAACCAAACATTCATACTCTGGGTGCGCATGGTAGTCATCTTTGTAAGGGTCCTCCAGCTTGACATCCTTTTCCTTTTCAGCTATCTCCCTCTCTTACCTTTCAAGTTCTTTTGAGATTTTCATAGTCACCTCCATTTTGGGTGGATCTATTGGAGGAGGGGTAGGGAGACCAGCAATGACCCGAGCTAGGGTAGATTGCACAATGGGATTCATTAATACCCAAAAAATATCCATAGGAATATTTTGCATATGGCGAGAAAACTCTTCTAGGAGAGAAAGGAAGGGCATAGTTGTTGTTGAGGCCAACAGGATCATAGATGACAAAGAAAACAACGATGAAGAAAGTGGGGAAGTTATGGAAGAGGAGGAATACTTCACCATAATAGGCATAGCAAGTGAAGTAGAGGCAAGTTGGACTAAGATGGCTACCGCAGGCAGGGAAGAGACGAATAATGTCTAGGATACTAAAGGAGGTGTAATAGCAGTGACATCAGTGGTGATGGAAAGGATAGAGTCAATAGGTGGTGATTTGGGTTTCTTAGCCTCTTCTTCCTCTTCTCCCTCATGCATTGGGTTTTCTTGAATCGTCGGCATCTCAGAGAACCTGCCAAACTTCTTTGCTTTCTTTGTAGTTTCAGCCTTTGATGGTTTCCTTGAGTAAACCTTATTCTTTGGTTGTCCTTCTATTGCTTCCTTTCTTTTCCAGGATTTGGTGGTAGGAGGAGACTTGGGAGCCTCCTCAGATGTAGTAGTGGTTCCACTATTGGTCTCACTATCAATCTCATCTTAGAGCTCACCATAGGTCAGATCAGCCCCTTGAAGCTTTAGTTGAGCAATTCGCACATCAACCCATTGCTTGGTCCTATGCTTGATTGTCTTTATCAGAATGTTGAGGTCATTAATCTATTCCTCATCCCAGTCTATGGTGGGCAATGGTAGGTTAGTGAAAGCATCAAACCTCAAATCTATGATTGTGCTTTCATCTTAATCAATTTGATCTAGCACCAAGATATTTTGACTATCTTGATGAAGTATGCCATCATTCACATGTAATGCCTCATGTGTAGTTCTTTATCATCTCAAAAATTGGCCCAAAAATATTCAACGCTGTGTAGACCGTGGGTATACTCTTTCCCCACAAAATTCTTTAATTTACTGTATGGGTCCATCCTCAATCGGGGAGTGTATTGGCTCAGATTATATTCAACAAGCTCTTTCTATGAATATTCGACATATTGGGCCTCCGAGAGAGCATACATTCATTTCCCAAAGGTAAGAGAATAAGGCACCGCTGTTGGTGCTTGCCAATGAGGATAGTGGGAATTTTTCAGTTGCCTTAACACCTCCAACAGTATCATCTGATCATTTGGATACCGAGGCAGCTTATACAATTTGTCATTGAAGCCTTATGTTCGGATGTAGGTAAATTTTGGAAATCAGATAAAAAAAAATATAAACCTCTAGATGAAGGCATGGGTGCTATGGGTGAATCTTCTCTCAAATTCCCCTCTAAGAAGCCTGATGATGTGCCTGATGAATGCATTGTTCACCCTACAATAATACCTCTTGAAGTTCTTGTATTGGAGTTATGGGGATCAATCATATACCTTCAATTATCTTCCCAGAATTATGATTTGCACTACGAATGGTCCTCTGTATGGGGTGGCATCGACTAGAAGGTAGACTATGTAAGAGGTCATGTAGAATTAATGGGAATTCTTCACCGCCAGGAATTGCTCATGTAAATTCTTATTAATCATCCAAGCCCAATCGAACTTGGCGATGCCTCTGATAATATCTTCAATGAAATAGAAAATCTAATCGAAGAAGTTTACCACCATTGGGATGCCCATGACTCTGCTTAGCAAAGTTACCAAATCATGGTAGTCTTCATAGAAGTCCCTTCTGAATAATTCTTGGGGCACCGTATTTGCACTCCCCCTTTTATCTTTCAACCAGTGTTGGTTAATAATCTTTTTGCACTTTAATGGGTCTACCTTCCACATATTCTCTACATATTCTATTGATGTTTGTTTTGTAGGGTCATGAGTGAGGATGAAAAATGTTTGTGCTATAGATTTAGTAGAGAGATCAGCCAACACTCGACCATATCGGTCTATAATTCTTCTCCTTTTCTCTTGGTAAGCCTCCCTATAGGCCATTACCAACTCTGGGGCCATAAGAGCTGGCAAGAAGCTACCCACTTTATCCAGACAACTCTTCCTTATTATCCTTGAATTTTTTGTGGTAGGGTTAATTATAACCCTCTACCTAAACTCATCTATGTTGACATGGCCGAGGTTGGTATATTTGATTTTATCCCATTCAATAGCGATCTTGGAGGTGACCTCCACCCCCTAAAATTGAAACCTCATTTGTTCTTTATCCTCCTTCCCTCACGAGGCCTTAGCAGATTTATTTCCCTTTTCCTACCCGATGAACTCCCTCGATGGTCCTGGATCCGGTTCCATAAATCCTATAGGAATAGACATAGTAAGAATATTCATATATAAAACAAGGGAGCACTAGTAAAATCCTACAAAATAGACATTAGATCAAGGAGTTCTCAGAGATCATAACATTTCCTAAAAATCATTGTTTGCCTTTTGTTCGGGGAAGATTGAGCAATGTGGACCCAGGGATGAGGGTTTCCCTGGGTTGGTGGTTGTTTTGAGGTCTACCATTTGGAAACAAAACTAGAAATGTGAAACCCCACAGAAGGAGTCCTGCATTGTGAAACCTGCAGGCCGAGAGGATGGTCGTCATAGGCCTTCTTTCAAAGTTCAATTTCATTAAAGAATGCGGGTGAGAACCCATAGAGAGCAATTATGTGGTGGATGTTTTGAAATGGCGAAGGTAGGATGATGACCTGTCAGTGGCAGTTAGAACCCTCGGGCCCAACAAAGTCATCAACACACATCACTTGCTTTAGGGAAGCCAAACAATGACATGAGGATCATACCTCACATGGAGGGAGGTAGCTTAAGCATAGGCATTTTGAAATGATGATCATGGAATGATCAGGACGGGGCAGTGGTCCGTAAATGATGGTCCGCAGATGGTGGCCTGCAAGGACCGACCCACAGTCAAGCTTACTTATTGTTTTTTGCATGGAAGGATGGGAAGGAAATGAACAATGCGGAGTTTGCAAAGCAAATGGGCGGGGTTAGTCAACCATTTATAAATGATGAACCTCATGAGGCGGCTCTAGATGGCGGCTCACAAGGGTTAGTCCACAAGGGAACAATACTTAGCAACTTTTAGGAGACATGACCTAGATGATAGGGAAGATTTCAGGACCCAACAAGCAGGAGGAAGGGAAAGGTTCACCATTTTAGTTGGATGTTAGGAACGATGAAGAATGGTAGACGGTATTCCGCAAGAGTCAACCCATAAAGAATCTATTAATTCAAATGTCCACTTAACGGTGATCAGTCCGATAGGGTTCGCGAAGTAGGAGGGCTATGTGTGTTGGCCATTTGGAAATGGTGCTAGGAAAAGAGCCAAGGGTGGTGAGCAGCCCATAGGGGTAGACCCATGATGGTTGGAAACTGGGGTGATTTCAACCAAGTTTTGAGTTTAATCTCGAAGAGAATGGAAGAGGGGCCTGCGGAGTCCACAAGGCAGATGACCAGGGTGAAACAATCATTTGAGACAGTGGAAAAAAAGGGCCATTTGCAGGTGGAATCCCACACTGATGGATCCATAAGGATCATTAGGGTGCCTAAAAGGTAAGAGCTTGAGAAGCTCAAAAATAACGACGAGAGGGTATGAGCCATTCGTATGTGCGGGTCCGACAAAAATGATTGCTGTTATTTTAAGTTTATCAGTGAAGGGCAGAAGTAATGACAACAAAGATCAAAAGGGTGGATTCTCAAATTATTTTCAAATTTTAAGACCTATGTTTTGTGCACCATGAGGTTTTCTACCTATTTGTGGGGGTTTTCTTACTTGGACAGTTTGACAATTTTACAAATTTCAAAGAAAAACCATGAGAGGGGTGGTGGCAGACTTACCTAGGAACTCCACAAGAATTTGATGAAGAATCTGAAGATTGCAATACACAAACAATAGTAGGAGCTTGCGGGAGCAAAGGTGGAAAAAGTTGGAGGGATCTGATAATGTTTTAGGAGGAATGTCGATGAAAATGACCTGTTAGACACTCCTATTTATAGAATTTGAAGCATTAAATGTCTAAAATAAATGATGGTATGGAGGTAGGTGCAGTTGGTGGGCACAAGTTTGGAAAGGACTGGTGGTGGGAACAATGGAGCCCGCGGGGCGTGTGGCAAGCAAACGTTCACCATTCGCAAGGTCAAAAAATAGAGCGGCTAAGGTAAAAGCGAAACACACAAGGTGGGCGGCCGAACCAAATTGTCCACCACACAAATGAAAAAGTTATGATGGAATTCCACCAAGGGTAGCCCAGATGGGTGGGCCTGCAGTCAGCGAAAGAGGACAGTTTAAAGGGCCCGAGGCAAACTGCCAAGGAGACTCCACAAAGGCTAATAACTTAGAAATTTTGGGGCTGATGAAACCTAGTCAACCTAAGATAATGAATTCAGGACTTGTTGACCATGTAGGACTCAAAATAGGGGGCACACAAAATGAGATGATGATAAAAGTGACTCGGCAAGACATCAAAAAGAGGGTCCCTGTTCAGAATAGGGCGTGTGTGCTAAAGGGCACAACATGTGTCTCTAGGGCTGCTGCCCTTAAAATTTATAAGCAATGATTTCTTTGTGATGCTTGATTTGAGCAGTAGTCTCAAGTACCTTTTGTCACCATAATTATTCTAATCCTGGGTTTTCCATGTATATCATGTGTTATGTGATTTTTTGTATGTGTGCATGTTTATCTCTTTGCTTGTTTAGTAAATTTGCATAAAGGTATAAAAGGAATTAATCTGTAGTGCTGGCTAAGGGCTAAGTTTTAAGTGATCTACTGATTCACCCCCCCTCTTAGTAGATTGTTGTGCTCCAACATTTATAAGTTTTAAAACAAATGTACATCCTAATTTTAAATATATCAACTATAAGATGAAGAAAATTTGAATTATCGAAAACTAAAATTTTATGAGCATATTTTTTTAAAGTTTAAGAAGGTAGTGATGATATAATAAGCAAATATAAAATTGAAGATACATTGATCTTTAAAAAAAACTAAAAAATAGTAAAATAATTATTCATTTCAAAGACATTAAAGGTATGATGATATAATATGATTGTTAATATATATATAAAATTAAATATGATTTTAACATTAGAGATTTATCTTAATTTTATAGGATTCATTATAATATTTTTGTAATAGTTATTTCTAATATATTGAATAAAAGAAAATGATATTACAAGGGGAAGGCAACCATCAAGCTGTCAAGAATATAAAACAATAAAAAAACAATGATCCAACAAAATAAAGAAAAAATATTGGACTGACAACACTAAAAGAACAAGATATAATCAAATTCTAAACATCATATATGTTGAAGCTGTTTGGAACATATAGTATCTTCTTTGTGCAACTATACTTTTTTCCATTTGATCTTGTCCAAGTGATAATTGATTGTCACATTTTCTTTGGGAACTCCCTCTAGCTGAGAACACATAGAAACAATTTCAAAAATGATATTAGAGTAAAACCTTATCATTTATGCTTCTTGATGAACATTATGGTTTGAAAAAATAGCCATGAATCTAATTTTTCATATATTAAACAAAATAGTTTGCCTCATAGAATCAACAATATTCTTTTGAATATCTAGGCCCAAAATTACCTTTTTCCAATATATAACATGATAAAAAATAGTTGGAAGATAAGTAAAAATATCCTTCCATTTTCTTTTTGTCCATGAATAGTCCCAAAATATGTGTTTTAAACTTTTGAAGTGTTGAAAAAATGGGGTTTTAAGTGGCTAAACCATCATTCATCTCAACCTATCACCAACAGACAACTTGAAATTTATGATTTCTAAGCCAAAATTTGAGACTTGATTTTAGACTGCCAAAATTGAGCACTCAATTTTTTTTGTCTTTTATTGGAACTTGTATTTCCACTTATGATTCAATAAGGAAAAAGATGGTAGGAGATTCAAGTAAACCTTTTTATGAGGAAATAAAGCGAACTCGTACTTCCACAACCAATCCGTGAAGGGTTTACATTGAAAGGGTGTACATAGCTTCATAAGCAGGTCTATAGGAACCAATGACTTAGGAAAAATAATAAACACTTTATGTCTATTGTTTAGACCAATTTTATTCTTAATATTTTTCCAATTATCCTAGTCTAAGGAATTAAAACCCCACAAGTCCCCAAACCGTCGAATCCCTTTATCTAATAAGTAGAAAATATTGCACCATTTTATTCCATCAAATAGATGGTGATCCAAAGTTGAACCTGTGCTGTAGAGAATATTTTTCCAATTTAAGTATTTGCAAAGTTGTTGTGAAGCCTTCCATATTGAAAGTAAAGGAAATGAAGCTTTAAAATGAAAGAAAGGATCCAAAAGAATTTTATCTTCACAACTTACAAATTGCTATTTCCCTTTAATAGTAGCTTGGAAAATTGAAAATGAACCAATTTTTTCCATGGCTCTTCTCCAATAACTGCTTTAATTACCCATTTCGTTGGAAACCAAGCCACTTGATTTTTAGGGTCCAATATGCCCAATCCACCTTTGGCTTTTGGTTGGATGAAATGCAAACAAGAAGTGGCTATAGATCCAACATTACCACTCCAATCAGCCCATAAAAAAATGTAAATGATTTGTTAAGATCATCATAACCTTTTTAGAAGGCATGTAACAAGATGAATAATACACATGAGATGCCAAGAAAATACCATTCACAACTTAAAGTTTTCTAGCTAAAGACAAAAATTTGGTTCCCCAAGTGCAAAGCTTATTTTTTAATATATTTAATTACCATTTCCACATATCAAAAAGAGGATTTCCCAACACAAAGGGAATTCCTAGGTACCAAGTAATTTTCCTATGTTAAATTTATTTCTGATCTTTAGGAATCCACCTAGGAATTGGATCTGATTGCACCATCAAATATTCAATTTTGTGGTGGGTTAGGTTTGAGCTAGAAACTTCACAATAAAGATTAAGGACTTACATCACATTGTTGATCTCCTTTTCAAAATTTTGAATAAAGAGCATGTTATCATCATTGAAATACGAGTTAATCACCATAGTGTTATTACAATAGAAATACCCCTAATCAGGTTCAATTGATTATATTTTTATAGAAAGTACCCAAGAGCATCTACAACAAGAAAATAGAGAAAAAGAGACAAGGGGTAACCCTATCTAATTGAACATATTTTAAGGGAAAAGTACCAAATAGCTCTTTATTAATAACCAACCGAGCATTGAAATATTTGAACAAAATTTGAATATGTTTACATAACTTAGAACAAAAACCCAACCATTGTAAGATGTTGAAAATGAAGCTCCAACACATTCTATCATAGGATTTATCAAGTTCTAGCTTAACCAAGAGAGAATGTTGGCCTAATTATTGTAACCATTCTATTAGTTCTTGAGCAAGGGTGCGGTTATCAAGGATGAACCTGCCACCAAGAAACCCAATTTATTTTGGCTTGATAATCCCTTTTATAATAGGTTTAATTCTTGGAACTACTACTTTAGTAATGATTTTGTAACAAGTATTGAGTAAAATGGGATGTCGACAAAAAATACTATCCTCATTTTTTCCTTTTGCAAGGAGTTTTATTAAGTCTTTATTAATACTAGGCCCTTAAGAACATTGATCCAAACCCTCCAAGTAAACTAGATAGAAATAATCTTTAATATACTACAACACTATTTGATAACACTCCATTGAAATCCCATCAGGGTGATCCCATAATATTGGTTTACAATTATTGGCCAAGCTGGACACTGAACTGATTTTTTCTAACTAAATCTTCACTTTTAGGCACCTATAGTGATTAATTTGTGAGGAATTTGAAGATGATGCAAACTAGTGATTTGTGACATTTTGTCTATATATTCTAAATATATTTTTTGCAATTTTTTTGGAATCAGATTGCACTTCTTTTTCCATCTCCTTCGAAAACTAGTTTTTATCAGTAAACACCATTTTAAAGAGTAATGCTCACTGTATACAACATAATTTTTTTTCTATGAAGGATTAAATTCTATTTTTTTTGAATTTAGATTTGTAACTATGATATCTAACTCTTTCATTTGGTTTTATAGTGTTTTATTGAATGTTTTTTCTTTAATCAGGCTTCAAAGTCAAACCAATTACAATTTAGATATAGGCGAACTGTATACAACATAATTTTTTTTATATGTATCAAAATTCAATTTTTTTTACTAGATCAAGGACATCGATACCTAGCCTGCACATATTTTTTAGAATTTTATTTTGATAATCTGCTATTTTTCCACATGTGTAGAACAAAGAGCTTGATTTATAATGAGAAACCTATGTTTAATCAAACTAAAAAAACAAATACATAATGAAACCAAAAAACATTAAATTATAATCAATGGATAGCTCATTCTGAGGACTACCATCATCCAGTTGGTTTTGTGAACTCTCCTCTATTTTCATCCTCAACTCGAGCTTCAAAGGGAATTTTTTTGGAGATTTTTGGTGCTAGAGGGGGAAAAGGGGGATTCAAATGAGCCCAGGATCGAGAAAACCCCCCTTGTAGGTCCGTTCAAACCTGGGTTTGGGTAAAAGCAATAAGTTGGATCCACGAAGAGGGGAAGTTTCGGCCAAAAAAGTTCTTGCAGAAAACATGTATGCGTTATCAAAAAAATATGTATACATTATGCATCGGGTACCCGAGCTTAAAAAGAACACGTATGTGCTAAAATATGTGTATGTGTTATATAACATGTACAAGTCATTTATTTAAAAAGTTAAATACCTTTTAGAAATGCGTACACATTTAGTAACATAAAACGTGCACACTTTTCTAAAAAGCATTTAATTTTTTAAATAATCAAGAAAATAAAGAATGCATACGTATTTTGTAATGCGTACGCGTTTTTAAAATTTTGAATCCCCAACCCACATGCTGCCTCGGTTTTAGGCTTGGGAAAGGCTTGGCAACCCGACCCTTAGCCTTTGACCTACAACTAAAAAGCTAAGGAAAATTCAAGAAGAATGTCCAACTTTGGTAATATGGCTAATGGACTTTTTTTTGAATCAATCTATGAAATTAAAACCCATTAGATAAAACAATGTCTAGTTTCCAAATATATATATATATTTTAAATATTGGATTATATTTTTTATTTTTTAATTATTTTCTAAGCAAACTAACCCATAAACTTGAAATATCAAGCTTTTTTTGTTTTTTAATAATTTTTTTTGGTTAAGTTTCTTGTAAAACAATTACATGGCATCAATCTTCAGACAATTCTCTACATAATGAAAAACAAGGATTCAAAAAATGTATAGTTTAGCTCCAATTATGCCGTCTGTACACGTTGATTTTTAAAATAGCAATAAAGGCCAATAAAAATTCAATAAAAAATTATACACAAAATTTCTTCATCAATCTTCATGTTGTTAGCTCTCTTTCCCCAAAAGGAATTAGTAAAATAATTTTATTTGGGTCAAAAAGTGGTGTCCATACACGTGCATGGTATGGTAAAAAAAAAGGACTTTGAAAAAGTGGTTTTTATACATCCCTATCAAAATTTAATTTCTATCATTTGGGTATTTGAATAAATTACATATTAGGAAACTAGATTCAAAATGATAATTTTATATATATATATTTTTAAGATTCATTGTGCAAATGCCTCAATTTTTTAGTCCAAGTTTGACAAATTCTAAAAAATAGAAAAAAACACTTCCACTTTTTGAGCTTTTTGTGGACCCAACTTCTTGCATCAATTGGTTCGAGCGAACCCACCTTTGTACAAAGTTTCTCTTTGTATTTTATTCTGAGAAATGTGAAATATGTGGGACCCAACATTTAATAGGGTTTTCTCGAAGGGGGGTTCGAGCGAACCCAATTTGTTGAGTTCGTTCGGACCCTAAGTTTGTTCGAACCCCCCAACATCCAATTTTTTTTCATGGGGGTGTTTTTTGCAATTTTGGTTCCTCAACAGAATTGTAAACTAGTTTTGTGGGATCACTCATCAATCCCAAAATTTTTATTTGAGGACATCAAAAACACGTTCTAGGTTTTCTATGGAAAGATCATGGTCTAAAAATTGACTATACTCGAAATCAACCTTCTTAGGGATAATATATTTAATCATATATTCCAAAATTGATTGAGCATCTTACCAATGGGGATCTTCTATAAAAACTTCCTCATAATAGTTTTGAAAAAGCTCTTTGATCTCTTCTAGATTGGTATGAACAAGTCCAATATCATCTTGAATAGCTGCGATAGACTCCTTGTGTTTATAGTTAAGATAACTAAAGAAGTGTTTGGATCCTCTATTTCCCTCCTTAGCCCAATGTAATCTAGCCCTGATCTTAGCTCCTTTCCCCCTATAATTATCCATTTTACAAATTTGAGCTTCTAAGGAAGCCACAAAATTTTGTAAGTTGATATTATTTGGATTGACTTTTGAGTAGTTTTTTGGTATGTTCAATATTCCCTTGAAGTGATTTTTATTTACTTTTTTCTGCCATACCATTCTCTTACCAAATGCATGTAAGAAACCAACACACTGAGAAATAGCATAATGCCACCATTATTTGTAAGAAACCCATTTATTTGACTTGAGAAAATAATTCCATAGGCCAACAAAGGCTTCCATAGAGAAGAGATTTTTTAAATGAGAAATATTAAGCTTGTAAGACAACTTAGAAACCTCCCTACTGTTTTCATCCCCTAAAATATAACAATTGATAGGGAAGTAATACGAAAGAGTGGAAGAATAATCAAATTTGACATAAATACCAAAGGGATCTTGAGAAACATAAAATATAAGGGATATATAGAATCTATCAAGTCTATTAAGCTTTCTTTCAACCCCAAATCTATAGTTAGACCAAATTTACCAATTACTGTCATGACAAGCTCTTAAATGTTATAAACTGGATTAATAACACCCATTGTATTATGACAATACAACCATTTATCAAATTATACATTACTCAAATTGATATGGGTAAGCCAACTACGATCATTATGATGTTCCTCCATATTAAAATATCCTTCTATAACCCAATCAACATTGGGAAGGATTTTAGACATCCAGTTTGATAATTAACATGTCTTTAGCAAAAATTGAAGCATATAATGAGAAAAAAACCATAGGCTGGCTATTGATTAAAAACCAAGGACCACACACAATTATGTAACAATTCCTCACTTTTATCAATGAAAAACTTATAGACCCAAGGATAAAAACCAATGACCACCCCTCTACCTTCTCTACGAGATGTATGAAGAAAAGAGGCATCTCTCCATACGATAGATAGAGAAGAAACAATAAAAAGATAATTGAGTTTAAATTCCTAGATAAAAATGATTTCAAGTTTCCACTTAACAATAGCTTCCTTTATTCTAGAATTGTGGTGAGGGAGAGACATTCCTCTCACATTCGATGAAAAAAATTTGTAATTCATGGTATAGAAGAGATAGAGAGATCTTCCTCTTGCGACAAGGCTTCACATTGGTTAACTAATGTGATAGATTGATCAAAGGTTCCCATATCATTGTTGGAGGAAAATTTGAAGCACAAACCTTAAATTTTTAATAAGAAGATGATTGATGAAAACCTTGGGGTAACATACAACCATTCCGACTTACACAAAAACTTGAAGATTCTTTTCTCTTTCTAATAAAATTTTCATCCACTCATCATCATAAAATCTTTGAAGGATGTGTTGGAACCTTCAAATTTTGGAAAAAATTGAAGTTTCCCTGATGATAAAATTGGTTGCAACACTCAAAAATACAATTGTGAGCTCTACCCTAGTAGCCAACTTTGGAGGATCATAACTTAAAACCTATTCAATTTTATGCCAAATCACTTGGTAAGAGTACTCATCTACGATATGTAGGTGTTAAAAGTCTGATTTCAGCCTCCTAAGATCAGATTTGATAGGGTTTTGAAGCACTAAGTTGGAGGGTTCTAGAAGAGTTTGCTGTCTGCACAGTATTAGATCTACCAGGATGGTCAACTTTGGAGACTAATATTTATGAGCTGGATGATTGTCATGATGAGCCATTACTATTTGAAATTCTCCCCATGTTAATATACCCCCATGTCCATTTTCAAGGCCCCAACATCTTGTTTGATATTTTTCAAAATCAAAAGAAAATGAAAATTTCATAGTTTTGTTGTCTGCATTTCTAGAAGGTTTCAAAGGGGTCACTTTTGACCTATAATAATTTGTGAAGGAAGTGAATTGGTTAAAATACCTTCTACACATGTGATCATTGGGCCTAAATGAACTAATTTACCAAGTGGTTTCTTCCTAGGAAGAGATCTAGTATTTTTTCAAGGTGGTGATTTGCCGAGTTCTTGTTGATTTTTGACGTGTGCAGTTTTAGAAAACGCTGGGCGAGCTACTTTGAGCATTAATATTTTGCAATCCTGATGGATTCATGCAAATTCCTTTGAAAACCTTTCTCCCCTATCATCAATCAACATGTCAATGCATTTTTGTAGCTCTAGGAGAATGTTTGATCAATTTTCTAGGGTGATTTTGGAATCTACTTGACTCATTTTGGTCACAATGCAAAATATCAAAAAGAAAATTCTGATGACTACCCACTTTAGTTATCAGCCCAATAGTATTAAACAAACAACTGGATGTAATTTTCCAGATTTAAGAGTACAAATACAAGGTCCAAAATGAGCAACTTGGCATTTGAAAAGACTACCTAATAAATTGGAAGATACAAGTTCAAGCTTTTGGCTGTGGGAGTGTGGATGGATGGGATGGAAATAACTCAATTTACCTACTTTCAATATGCTGGGAGTTTACAGTTGATGCCTGTTTTAGTGGGGATAACATATGGTCTTGAGCACATATTGATGTCCTTACAAGGTATTGATCACTTTGAAAACATTCAATATGCCCCTTGCATTACATATGGTGAATTTTTTTTATAAAATGGGAAGGAAATGAGTGCATTAAATTTAGAGTTTACAAATGTAGAACAAGTTCAACAACATTTTGAACTTTTGAACTTTTGACATAGAGGCATGCTCATTACTATCAAAGGTGCTTGTACAATTGGCATTATGGAAATAAAGGAATAGAAAAATATTTTAGGAAACTTTACTGGGTGTGCTTACAAATATCAATCAAAGATTGAGCAATTATTGAAACCAACAAAAAAAACGATGGAATGCTTCAAATTTCTTTCAAGATAGAATAAAATTTGGGCTGTTCAAGATCTTTCCATGGCTCAAGTTTTTTTAAAAAAATATGTGTGCTCAAATGTTAGGAAGGGCTTTTACCTTTGCTGGTGAAAATTCCCAAAAAATTGCAAGAGGCATTTAATTTCATTTTGAAGACATTAGAAAATTATTCTTTAAAATAATTTCTTGAAGCAGACAATGATCAGTCCAAAACAAAATTCATGAACTATTTCATTTGAACCAAAAATTTTAAACTCATACTAGCATAACCAAACTAGCATAGAGTGTTGTGGATTTGCTGTATCATTTCTTTCCTTTTTCTGTAGATGAATTAAACCTAGAGACCAGTCTAATAGATGGAGAAGCCCCAACATTTTTGGATACTAAGGAAGTGTGAATTTGGTGCTAAACAAGTGATATTAGTAAAAGAGAAAGTCTTCGAGTGAGTGGGGAATAATTCTTTAGGCTAGTTGTCATATCAGAGACAAAGATAAATCTATTTAGTGCACGTGCTATGAATGTAGAGACCAATAGCAAGCCTGTCACAGGTGTTACCTTTGAGCCTGTTTACAAAATGAGCTTTTTCAATTTTTTGAAAAACTATACTCAGTCATTTACACACCAAAGGTTTGATGATGCATGTGAAGCCACTTTGAATGAAAAAATCAATGTGGAATATAATGTTTCATATATTTATCATGCCCATTTTTCCTATCATCAAAATATTCCACAAGGTTTAAACCAATCCAAGGCCTTGTAGGCCAACACATAGAAAAGAAAAGAAGACATTTAAAATGATCTGATAACGGTAAAAATACTTATTGTGTCATCCAATTGGTCACTAATTATAGTGGCCTAGTTAAAATATTTCTGATTGACATAGATAAATTGGACAAAGAAATACATCCATTCTTTGAAGTAATGAGCATTATGCTCCCTTTAACCCTATGCAGTAGTACAATAATATTTGAATTTTCTTCCCTAAAAAGTGATTTATGCATTTTCTTAGGAAATTGTGATTTCACTTTCTTTGGAGGATCAAACCATTCCTTTACGATACAATTCTAATAATACTCCTTCTTTTTTGAGAAATGACATTGAAATAGGGTAAAATTGAAATTAGAGTATACCTCCCTTTCTGGTAGCTTGAAGCATCTGCTGATAGTGGCTCTAAGCATCTGCTGATAGTGGCTCTATCCAAGTTTACCAACAAGTTGTTATATTTAGTGTGGATTTCCCTTGTTTCAATATTGTAAAAAGATATACATTCTAACATGAGCTTTGTACATTGTATTATTGCTAGAAATGCAATAACTTGTAGAAGACCACTTTATACTACCCTTCGAGTAATAGGGTCCCTTTTTGGCTTACGGATCTTCTCTCCCAAAAATTATGCAAAATTACATGCCCTAACATCGTATCCCAAATGACATCTTAATTCTACACAATCAAGCATTTATTTCACCCACTTCAATACTGATAACATTTAATTCCTGAGACATATGCCACTTGGCACTAATATCAGATAGCCTTGATACATTTGACAAAGTTGAATATTTGAAACACTTTCAAGAAATTAGTCAAGAGCTGATGAAGTTATAAAACTTTAGGGTATGTGCAGGATCATGATGGGCCAAAAAGTGGCGATATGTAAGTGATATGATGGCCCATGTGGTTGACTATTTTTTTATATCCAAAATTGATGAAACGAAAAAGGGTTTTTAAAGGATATTCCCAACTTTCCACCAATATAAATTATGCTTTACTTTGAATTTGATAAATTATTATTATTTATTTTCTATTTGAATTATGACTAAAGTCCTAATTGATAGGCTGATTGAAAAACATCTATAGCTTTCAAATGGTATCACATTTTTTGAATCCAAAATATGCATCACATACTATAGGATTAAAAAAAATTAATTTCATGAAGTTTTGACCAAGTTAAGGTGGTCAGACATACAATTTTTTTATATTTTTTAAAAGTTGTAATAAAAAAATCATAATTAATTATTTACTTGAATTTTTTTTACAAAAAATATGCATCACATCGAGACATGAGTCCTCTACTTATATCTAAAATATTATAAAAAAATATTATCATTTTATTGAGTTTAGGGTGGTTAGACATACACCTACTTCTTATTTTTTCCTTGAAATTTAAGTACTACTACATTGAAATTTCAAATTTTCACCAAATAGATTAAAAAAAAAAAAACCTAATAGTTTAGAAAATAAATTCAATTTGCTACAGATTCTATTCTTAGATATTTTTGAAATAATATAAATAACTTATTCAAATTTTTACGTCAAGTTGCCTAACTTCGATTTTTTGAATTTTCATCACCACTTAAGGGCCTATTTTTTCCATGATGATCCTGCACATACCCTTTAGTCAAACTCGATGAGACCCCCCTTCCTTTATTCACATTCCTTCTCTTAGTAGACTACACTTTGGATGATGTTCTCAACACTATTTTAGAATCATAATTAGTAAGAAAAGAAATATCGATCCCGATAGGGTTTCTCACAACTATGGAAACCTTTCTCTACTTCAAAAATAGTCTTTTGGAAAGAGATTTCTTTGCAAGAAATACAAGCTATGAAACTTGAGTGGTAGCCAAAAAAGGTAGTGACAATTGGTTGAAAGATCAATTCCCAAAAGGAAAATTTTCAAAAACAAAAGCCAAGTCAGTGGGAAGATAAGTTGTGAGTGCGGGGTTGTAGATTGACAAGGTTGCAAAAATATCCCAAAGGATGACAAAGGAAGGAACAGGTAAAACAAGAAAGGCTGGAGAAAAAGGGACATCCAAAAACTTCAATACTTATGCCCTAACTCAAAATTTAGGCAACAACTAGCTCTGACTAGTGACATAGACTAACAAGAATGCGAAAGAACCTATAATCATTGGTTAAGCTCCATTGGGTATGTTCAAAGTCCAATGAATGAATGAGAAAGAAAAAGTACGAAGGACCAAGACAAACCAAAAATAGAATGCACACCCAAAAAACAAACCCACACCAAAAAATCCTAAGCTACTAAAACACAAAGGAAGGGGATACCTGCTTTCATATTTGATAAAATTTTAGATCTTACCCATTATATGGTAGGGGAAAGATTGTGCCATCTAGATAGGCCAACTTGACAATTTTTTCCATACACTTGATGAATTCAAAAATGACCCTTCCATAGGGAATCAAATTTACCATGGGATCCTTTAGGTTCTCACCTCTTATCCCAAAGAAAAACCATGTCACCTTCCATAAAATTCTTGGGTCTAACTCTCCTATCAAAAATTTTATTAACCCATTCCTGGTGTAGGTTAATTTTATCCACCATACCTTCTCTTCATTCTTATAACTCACTCAGATACATGATTCTCTTCTCCAAGGAGTCCTGGAACTACTGATCTTCTAGGGTTGTTTGTAGCTTTGTGGTGGCCAGCTCAAGGGGCAAAGGAAGATTCGTAACAATCTCGTAAACCAATTCAAATGGAGACATCCCAGTAGATAGTTTTGATGTAGTAAGATTTTCCCATAAATCCTCGTACAATTTCTTATGCCAATTTTGCTGGTTTTCATCCACCAACTTCTTTATGATCACCACTAGATTCTTGTTACTATAATTAGCTTGTCCATTTCCTTGAGGATAATAATTTGATGAATGGGAGAGGAAAATTCCATGTTCATAACAAAACATAAAAAGTTATGAAGAAGATAAGTTGGTTGTATTATCAGTTACTAGTTTCTTGGGGACTCTGAATCGAACCGAAATATTTTCTTTAATAAAATCACAAACTACTTCTGAAGTAGTGCATTTCACATGGATAGCTTCAACCCACTTGGTTCAACATAATTTGTGGCTGTTAAAATATCAGTATGGCCAACACTCGAAGTAGGATTGATTAAACCCATAAAATCTAACCCACATTGTTGGAAATGTTCTTCATTTACTATGGGTCTCAATGGGAGTGTGGCTAATTGAGGTCTTCCAATGAAATTCTTTCATTTCTCATAATTCACCACCCAGTGATAGGCATCTTTGAACATGCTTGGCTAGTAATAGCATTGCCAAAGAATTTTAAAGGCTATAATGGAGGAATGGAAGTGTCCTCCATAAGCTTCTTCATAGAATGCTCTAAGAAGCTTCTAGTATTTTTCTTTATCAAAACACCTGAAAAATGTCCCATCCAAAGATTTCTTATAAAGCGTATCATTCTAGATCATGTACTTGGACATCTTAAAATTGAGGTTCCTTCTCTCCTTCAGATAAGGGTGTGAGGGAAACTATCTATAGGTGAGGTAATAATTCACATTCAAAAACCATGGATCCTACAAACTCACCAACTATACTATCAGGGAAAATTCACCATCCTCTGGCATATTTTCAACGATGAGCTTACAAAGTCCCTACCTCTTACCACCTTAGTAGGCTTGATGTCCAAGTCATAATCTTGTGCTTTAGCTATCCAAACACCTATTTTATTGCAGCCAATATCTTGTTGCATGAGTACAATCTTCACTACTGCATAAGGAACCAAAATTTTGGTGTGAGAATGTAGTCCATGTAGAACCTAAATTTCTTAATCTCTTTGAATACTACAAAATCAGTTTTTTCAACTTGAGAATGTAATTAAATTCATGCTTCTTCAGTGGAAAACTCATAAAGGAAATGGGAACCTCAATATTTTGATCATTTTCCTAAAGGAGAATCATAGACATTGTGTGTTGTAAGGCATAATAGTAGATGATGAAGTATTTATTAAAGTCCAGATGCACTAACACTGGGGCATTGGAAATAGCTACCTTGATATCATTGAAAGATTGCTTGCTGGCATCACTCCACTTAAAGCCTTGATTTTTTTTCATCATGTTAGCTATATGCTTAGTGATTTCTAAAAAATCTATGATAAATTTCCTCAAAAAGTTTCTTTGATTGAAGAAAGATTTCATGCTAGTCCTATTGGAAGGAAAAATTAGTTACTGAATGACTCTAACCCTTTGTAGGTCGATGCTAGTTTACTCCTTAAAAATAATATGTCCCAAAATTTTATCTTTTGTGATGTTGAATATTGAATTCTTAGGATTTAGATATATTCCATGTTCTCTACATCTTTGCAAAATTCTTTAAAAGTCCCTTGATCATTCTTGTCTCTTATTGCATGCTAATCATGATGAGGATGGATCATGGAGTGTGATCCGAAACGTTGATTTAAAAAACTCACATAGTTTAAATCCAGAAACTTGAACACTTAATGATTATCCCCTTTCTTGGAAAACACGGTCAAGTTGTCTAAGTATATTATTATAATTTCAATTTGTAAATCACCAAAAGATAGGTCCATTTATCTTTGGAATGTAGCCCCAACACTAATTAATATAAAAGGTATTTTGTTGTAAGAAAATGTACCCCAAGGAGTGACAAAGGTAGTTTTATGTTGATATTCTTTGTCCATACTAATTTGATTATAATTAGATAGGTCATCTAGCATCGACATCATTTCTAATCCCACCATCATTTTCAATATATGATCCATCACATGGAGTGGATAATTGTCTTATAGGAATGACTGGTTTAGGTTCCTGAAATCCACACAAATTTTGATTTCTCCATTTCTCTTATGGACTGGAACAATATTAGCCACCTAGGTGGAGTGGTGAATATGATAGATGATTCATGCCTTAAGCATCTTATCAATTTCTTGAAAGATTAAATCAATGAATTTTGAATTAGAATTTCTTTGCTTCCTTTCTGAAAGGTAATGTCCCAAGCTTGAGAGGTATGTGATGTCATAATCAACCACCCATGAATTTTTTCAGATCATCGTAACACCAACCAAAACATCCTTATATTTTTTCAACTGAACCAACCTAGCCTTCTCATCACCAGTACAACATTTTCCAATATATACTAGCTTAGGATTAGTTGGTGTCCCTATATTTATAGTTTTGTATTCTCTAAAACTATTTATAGATTTAACCATCTTCTTCTTGATGAATCTATGATGCGTATTGAATAATAATGTTAGGGATACCAATCTCTTGGGCATCTTATTACCCTTTAACTGAACCAAACCCTCTTCTAACTCCCTTTTCTTGTCCGATTGTTGAAGAAATTTGAATGGGAGAATAAAATAGAAAAACAACCAGATACTTTATATTGATCAAGCCAAAACATTATAGACTAAGCTTTAGCTCTACAGACACCATTACAAGAGCCCTTCTTACAAGTCAATGGAGTTGGACTCTTGAGAGAGTGAGTATAAACCATACAAGACTCAACAACATATAGAGATATAAGCATGTAGAGAACTAACCATCAATAGCTAACAGTTAACAGATTCAAGTAGTTGGAGCAACTGGAGATAAGATCAAATCAAATCCTTGTCTTTAATGCTAGGATATGGAGGTTGATATGATAGATATGAGAAGATAGGTGCAATTGGAGAAATTAATAAAGTTTTTGAGATTACTCTTTCGAACACCTCCCTTAATCTAAACTATGGATATTGATACTTTTGTATCTACAATCTTCAAGTTCATGGATTGAACCTAGGTAATCCTAATTTTTTTTTTGGGATGATCTAACCATGAGCTCTGGCCTTCTTCACTAGTCCATCACAGGTTTAGGTGTGATGCAATCACTTTCCTCCACACCTCCCTTTGAGATACACTTCTTGGTGCTTGAGGATCCTAACTTCAGTTGGATTTACTAGTCTCATACATTTCTTACAAACACATAATGCTACTACATTCAACCATATTATTTCCTTACCAATTTTCAGCTTCACTTGTCTGTCCTCTTTTGATCTTCTAATCTCCTTTAGCGACATATTTTATTTTTCCTTGTAGTCTCCTCCTTTCATGCAAAATCCAACACTGGTGATTCCTTTTCTTGGACACTTACTCTCCTCCATGATTTAAAAAAATAATTGCTACTTCCATTGGTAGCTTAGACATCTTCAACTGCTACAACAATTTCTTTGATCTGATTTTTCTTGTTGTAGTAGCATTGGCATTCAATTTTCTTGTGCCTCTTTTCTTGGAAGCTTCATGGCTTCATACAATGAGTTCCCTATAACTGGAAACAATTTCATCAACTGGGGGATTTGATTTCCTTCGATTTGCAACTAATAATGGATAGCGGGTTCTTTTCTCCACATAACCTGTAGCTCCTTTAGAGCGAGTTCTTTAAAAAATCCATTGGCATTATACTATTGAATTTAGCAATATTATTTGCATCAGTTCTACGCCTCCTTTCTTAGGCATTTTGGGAGAACTGAGACAACTATTGTCTCACGCTTCTATTCTTCAACCAATGGCCTCACTCGATCTCTTTTATACTATATGAATTTACAGGCTTCCTCTTATTCCATTTACCCTTAAAACTTTAGACTATTGGACAACAATCTATTGCACACTTTAACAATAGTGATGAATCTTACAACGAAGACTTGACCTGGGCATACCTTTTATATTCTATGACCTCTCTTGAAAAAATGTGATTTCTTGGTGACCTCCTTTTGGTGGATATCTTCTTGAATCAAGTTCTTTAATATGAACTACGCTTCCAATCTCTCTTTCTTCCATTGACTACAACATCATTTCTTTTGAATGAGAATTAATGAAACAACTTTAGATTTGTGGCTGAACAATAGGTAAAATACGAGGAAGAAAGGGGGTACCTTTTCCTCCTATTCTATCTAAGTCATTCAAATATGTCCTAAGAACCCTAATAGGATTGACTATCAACCTCTCAAGATGAATCAATACACAATTAGGAGGACTTAGGAGGGGGTGTTCTTTTAGATTTAAGGGGTTCAACACCAAGCGAATGCTTGGAAAAGATAATGTTTGAAAACACACTATGATATGCAAAACAATTAAAATGAGCTAAATGAAGCTTACAAGTAATGAAAATGAACAACTCCAAGTTAGGGTATGTGTACCTGGGAAACTTGGAGATGCAAATAGGATTCTAGAAATGCAAACAACCTACCAAAATGAGCCCTGAAGGACTAAGAGGCCCTTGCTACTGTCTTAGTCCTACTATTATTTTTTGGGGAAAATACTGAATCTTCAGAGGACGAAACAAAATCCTAAAGAATCTCTGAAAGATTCCACTTGGAGGACTAAGCCACCTTTTCTCCCATCTTAGTCTCGATCTAAATTTATGAAAAGTGTGAATGTGGTCCCGAGCTCCCATATATGTGATTGATTCCTCTCGGATCTCAGGTTATGAAACAACCAGATCTGACCTGCAGGTGAGTTTCCATGAAGATGACAACTTTGATAATGCAACTTTGCAAATTTGACAACTTTTCACTCCAAGTGATCTTCAAGTCTTCAACTTAGATCTGCATATACAAATGGACAAGATTGAATTTTTTTTTGATTGTTAGTGAATGGGGGTTTGCCTTGGTCAAACCTCTTTGCTGGTAATTAAACCTTGAAATGAAATAAAAATGATGAAGGAAATGGTGAATGAACAACATGCAATGATACAACTCACCAAACCCTTATAAAGGCTGTAAACTTGTGTGCGATGGTTGCAATGTACATGGATTTTGAAATGCTTGATAGATCTTGAATTACTTGCTTGCTTAGATCAAAACCCTACATCACAAATGTTAGCACAACAACACACATGGTGAAAGAATAATCTTTAACATGATGCTTGAAACTTGATGATAGCTCCAAATGCTTGATGATTTTCTCTTGAATGCTCTTGATCTCATAAATTTATCTTAGGAATGAATGCTCAAGTTGCTAGGATGAAAATGAATGAACAAACCTTGTATTTATACTTGTCTATGCTTAATATATCGAAATCATATCACACCAAGCTGACATATGAATTCAATAAATGAAGGAGGTTAAATCTCACTAAGATTTGAAATTTAATCTCGAAAATGACTCAAGGAGGACTAAGACGCCCTTGGTGGTGTCTTAGTCCCAAGTGATGAAACTTGGGGCACAAACACCAAAAAAGGGCCTAAACAAGATACCTCAAAATTAGGGTCCTAGGACCTTGGGGGGACAAAGACGCCCTTAGTGGTGTTTTAGTCCCAACCAAAAATCAGGGACACGCCAATTAGATTCATTAGGAGATCACATATGCATTAGAGAATGTGAGGATTAACCAGAAAAATATGTCATTCATAAGGATTGTGGACATAAAATATGACCAATTAAGCCATAAAGAAGGATAAATAAAGCAAGGCAGGCCCAAACAAGTGTGAAAATGCAAGGGTATGCATTTTACTACACTATAGCGGTGAATGTAGGAAAAACTCATTTCTTGACCATAAATAGTGATCTCTAGGTAACTTAACTGTGTTTTGTCACTTGGTCGCTGTGATTTCTTTAACTGCGGCCTTTCTTAGAAATTCATTGACTTTTGGAAGTTCTAGAAGAAACTGAACCAAAATGGTGGTTCTTTCCACACCTTCGAACTCCTTTGGGAGACTGCAACAACTATCATCACTTGATGAGTATGGAATGGGTAGCAAACAACCTCTTTTTTTAGATCTCTGCAACCTTTGCTCTACCACACAATCAACAATCTCTTGTTTGGAGAATAAGACACAATCTAGATTCAAAATTATTTATCTCCTTTATGTTGGCCTTCTTTCTTTAAGCTCTACTGCACTTTCACTTCTTTCAAAACATTGCTATGCCTTTTATCTTCAATCATTAAATCAAGTATTCTCCTTAGCAGGATGACTGGGTGATCTCTTTTGTCATTCCACCAGCTTGAATAAACCTCATCTCCCTTTGCTATTATCCTAACTCTGATACCAGTTGAAGAAATTTGAATGGGAGAATAAAACATAAAAACAACCAAATACTTTATATTGATCAAGCCAAAAAGTTATAGACTGGGCTTCATATCTATAGACACCATTACATGAGCCCTTCTTATAGCTCAATGGAGCTAGAATCTTGAGAGAGTGAGTACAAACCATACAAGACTCAACAATATATAGAGATCTAAGCATGTAGAGAACTATCAGTCAATAGATTGAAGTAGTTGGAGTAGATGGAGATAAGATCAAATCAAATCCTTGTCTTTAATGCTAGAATATGGAGACTAATACAGTGGATATGAGAAGACAGGTGTAGCTGTAGAAATTAACAAATTTGTTGAGATTAAACTCTTTCCAATAACATTTAATATGAAAATTGATATAGATTTTATATATTTTTATATAAATAATAGTATTAATTTTTTATTATTATGACATTATGTTTCGACTTGAATACTTAATCGAGATGATGTGTATGCTATCCATATATAGATGGTGGTTGAATAATTTTGAAAATAAACAATACAAATTTACATATCTTCTCTATTATCAAATAATATAGTTGCCAAATTATAAAATGTTCCCTCATGAAATTTTTTAAAATAAGGAAGCAAACAACTATTTAGTAAGCTTAAATTAAATAGGGATCTGATTTAATGGTGAAAAAGGCATAAAATTAGGTTATATTATTAAAATAAATAAATCAGATCATTAGATATTATAGGTTCATATTGATAATAAAAGAAAGTGTGTGATATCTTGTCCCTTGATCTCTATATATAATTAAAAGAATCCAAATTTCATAATCATTTTATTCAAATAATTTAAGTAATATTTCCTTCTCATTGAGTTGCCTCTTGAGATGAATAATGCATGTTCTTGTAATTATTAATAATTTTATCATTACCCTCTACACTTTCTTGTATAAGAAAGGTTGGTGTAGTTTTTGAACCTATCACACGTCTTTCTCACATTATAAAAAATAATTTAAAGTGCATGTGATATTCTCAATCACAATCTTAGCTTATAATTGAAGCTTCATATTTGATTAGTGCTCAAATTAAGTAGGTTAGTGCCTTCATTGCCTTGTGTCATTGTCATGGGAGTGTGTTGTCATTCCTTAGAGAGTACCTTAGAGGAGAGGCTTTTCTTAGGAACAACATTGCCCTTAGAAGTCATATCTTTCCACTATTCAATTCTTAGGAAGCCTACATACATAGGGTGTGTCATATAGATATGTGTGCTACTTGATTACCCTTCATTATGTATGTTTGATATTATGTATGGTATTATGCATGGTAATGAAACATGTATACACATTGTATTCCAATGAAGCAACACTTAAATGTTATTTTTATAGAATATGAAAAAAAATATTGACATCTCCCCATGTTATATTGTATGCATTACACTATTTATACTAGGCTACAGCACTTTTATTTCTTCCATAAAACGAAAAATCTTTATGCGTCCAACTCAATGATTATCTTTTTTATAATGTAAAACTAATCTTTTAAAGTTTTTTAATTTTTAATACATTATTATAAATAGTCTATTAATTTTACTTGAAAGAAGGAAAGTCGAAAGTTTAAACAAATTTAAATATAATGGATTGATTAAAAGACGCAATCTATTTCGAAACTTTTTTGTGATGGTAAAATTTACTAGTAATACTGCTTTGATGGCTATGTTAGTTGAACGACGCGACTGTAAATTTGCAGGATCGTGAATGTACGCAGGCGTATGAAAGGCTTCTCTTCTCAACAACAACATGTTCAACACTCGAGAGAAAAATAGAAACTGCTGGTACTTTAATCTACCAAATAAGCCGCCATGAAAGAAGCAAATGAATCCACCAGTGAAAACAAAGAATCTCTAGACAAAAAAACCATAATAGAAAAAGGCAAAGGAAAAGTGGAGAGCACAATAGAATGTGGGGCTGACACAGAGTCTCCAATATCAGCTTCGAAAAATCCGTTGCAGCGCAGGCTTGTGAGTCTCAACACAGAAAAAACTGTCAAAGGATCAAAATTCACAGTTTTGACATACAATGTTCTGGCCGACAGTTTGGCCGATTCGCGAAAACACCAAGCCTGCCCAGCGTATGCACTAGAATGGAATTATCGTAAAGACAAGTTGGTCTCGGAAATCATTGCATACAATGCCGATATCATTTGTCTGCAGGAAGTGCAGTCAGTTTATTTCAAGGACTTCAAGAAACCATTGGAAAAACACGGATACGAGAGCTACTATTTGCCAAAATCAATATCAAGATCAGGGTCTCAATTAGAAGGCTGCGCCACGTTTTTCCTCAGAGGAAGGTTTTCTTGCAGTAAATACGTCCACGTGGAGTATGGGAGCACAGAATTCTGCGATTTGGCTGCCAGAAAACTTCGCAGAAAGCAGAATAGTTGGGCGTTTCACCAGAATTTAATACAGACGCGTATAGAGGATACAGTTAAAACACGATTGCGGAAGGATAACATAGCTTTGATTGTTGTGCTTGATTCTTTAATGGATTCAAATCAGATTTGTATAGCCAACACCCATCTAGTGGCTACGGCCGATCTACCAGATGTGAAGATGTGGCAGGCTTATTGTCTGCTACACAAATTACAACACGTTTCAGCTACTCAAGGGAATGATATGCCCGTGGTGATCTGTGGTGACTTCAATTCTTTACCCGGCAGCGCGGCTCACTCTCTACTGGTGCGGAACAAAATTGATCCGGAGCACAAACATCTGGAAGTGGATAACGTGTTAGAGTTTGATGAAAACAAGTTAAAGAGGAGTTCTATTAGTTTGTCCAGTGCTTATTCTGCTTATTTCAAGCAAGGAGTTTCTTCTTCTTCTTCTGCTTCTGATAGTGAAGATAATGATGTGATGAAGCGTTGGATGGATTCAGAAAACAAGGAGCCCAAGTATACTCATTATGCATTTGATTTTAAGGGCACATTGGATTATATATTCTATACCCACAACAATTTGGAAGTGGAAAAGTTATTAGAGGTTGTGGACTGGGACACCGTCTCTCAGGCGGAGGATAAATGCATTCCTTCTCGTGTCTGGCCTTCTGATCACATTCTTCTGCTCGCACAATTTTCTTGCATACATGATAAAGAAAATATTACTAGGAAAAGGCAAGCAGGAGATGATTCTCATGATTCTGAATCTGTTACTAAACGTTTAAAAATTGAATTAAAAGAAGATGATGATGACGGACAAAATGTTTCTGTAGATGTTCAGGATTCCAATGATGATGGATGGAATGTTTCTGCGAATGTTCAGGATTCCAATGATGATGGATGGAATGCCTCTGCGAATGTTCACGATCCCAATGATGATGGATTAACTCTTTCTGTGGATGTTCATGATTCTGATGTTCAGGATTCCAATGATGATGGATGGAACCCTCCTGTGGATACTCAGAATCCCTCTAATGTATGGGGAAAGCCATAGACATCGATCCTCCTCCCCTTTATGCTATTACATTAGCTGATTAACGTCTTTGCATTTGTTTCTATATTTTATGTTTCAAAGTCTAGTTCGTATGCATTTTAGGAAAGGGATTTTATATCCAATTTATTTATTTATTTAAATATTTGATCTTTATTCATAAAAAAAGTTAAATCAGACATGACCTAATTATGATGAGGTTGATATTTCCACTTATAATGAAGTTTTCCTTTTAGATTAGATTTTAGGCACTTTCTATTCCTCCCCGCCTCTAACTTGTTTGTTAAGAGTGTTTAGAGATTGGGGTAGAGAGAGTACCACGTTTAACATTAGTTATTTTTGTTAGTTTGAGTTTGAAACACATTAAGTTGTTCCATTATAGAGAATTTGTTCATGTTTTACATAGGTCTGTGATATGTGTTAGAGTTGTCTTTGAGTTGCAAGAACTTAAAAAAATAAAATTATGTAATAATAAAATAAATTCATTATTCAAGAAATTGATTCAAAATTAAGACAAAGGATTATGAAGAGGAAGGAAAGGTAGATGAATGATTTAAGCAAGGTGAAAAATAATTTTTATAAACGTAAATAAATATTTGAGAAGAAAAAATTATAGTATTATTTATTTTACATATTGTAATTAAATGAAATATCACTTTTAAGTAGTTTGATACAACCATCACAACAACTATTAAAATTATTGAGGTGGTTTTGGAACTGCCTATTGTAAGAAAGAGATAATTCAAAAAATACAAATAGAACTAGAAAATCTATTATAAATTGATACAAAGATAATAAATTGAGTATAAGCTATAATAGAGTAAGTGCTACACCCTTAATATTAGAGTACATTGGGCTATGAATAGTCATCTTGTGGCTATCTTAACTCCTAATTAAGTCATATTATCATTATTATATTGTTATTTAGTTTATTAGGTCGGCCTAAGGCTTATATAGGGCTATCTAAGTCAGCTTGGCTGATATCCTAGGCATAAATAGGTATACATAGGAGGTTGTGAGTCTTCTTTGATCATTATTTTGAGTGTTGTGTTCTTAGTGAAGACTATTGGAGGTATCCCCCTCAAAGTGGATTAGGAGGTTGCCCCCTCGAAGTGGCATATTATTATCAATTATTTGCAACATATTCTTCTTGTGCAAGTTATTTCATTACAAGTGGCATTAGAGCATGATCTTGGCACCGTAGAGGCAAGGATTTTTTCTCAGGAGCATAATTGAGCGAATTATTGTAAAATTAGGGTTTCTACACAATTTATTTGGAATATAAATATCTCTCACATCCAAATAAATTGGACCCTAATTTTTAGCTAGTTTTTGGAGACATAATACAAAAGCCTATAGTCCGAAATTTGGAGAAATTGGATGACAAATAGTTTAGTTATTGAAAAATTAGGGTTTTCACAAATATCACTCTCAAGGCTGAAAATCTACTTATTTCTTGGATATTTTTCTTGGTGAGAGGTATATTGGCCCTAGTAAGTTACAATAAAAATTTCAAGGAATTTGACTTTCACTTGTGTGATTTTTTGCAAAAAAAAAATTGGCCATCATGTCGGGGCCTACAACAAGGGGCAAAAATAATGCTACCACACCAGGGAAATCTTCAGAGAATGAGGGAGAAGAAAATGATGATTTTAACCTTAAAAATGAAATAAAAAAAGTCAAGGGTGATATTTCATCATTAGAGAAGAAGATTATGGAAGAAATTGGTGAATTGAAATCATTTATTCAAGGTATGAGGTGGAAGGAAGAAGATTCTCCTCGCAAGGGGGAAGATAATGCTTTTGGGGAACATGAATTCCTTGAACTTGAATTTGATTTCAAGAAGGATCCTTCCTTTAATAATATTATGCCAAATAAATTCATACCTAAGTTGGATATGAGAAATTTTGATGGCAGGGATCCAACCAATTGGTTAGGCCAAATGGAGTAGTTCTTTAATATTCATCATGTTCCAAGTGAACAAAAGGTCACAAGGAAGCTAAGGACCAAAAACCTCGCCTAATATCTCATCCAAGGGAAGAATTTACCAATTAAAGATGCCACATGTGAGGAAGAGGATTTCATTCAAAAGCATCCAAAATTGCCTAGTATTGAGGACAATGCTTATCTGAAGAGGGGCGCATAATACACCCTTAATATTAGAGTACATTGGGTTATGAATAGTAAGATTTTGGCTATCTTAGCTCCTAATTAAGTCATATTATCATTTTTATACTATTATTTAGTTTATTAGGTCAGCCTAGGGCTTATATGGGTATGTGCAGGATCATGATGGGAGTGGCAATATGATGGGTATGTGGCTAATGACATTTTTTTACCCAAAATTGATGAAATGAAAAGAGTTTTTAAAGGAGATTATCATCTTTCCACCAATATAAATTATGCTTTACTTTGAATTTAAGAAATAATTATTATTCATTTTCTATTGAATTATGACTAAAGTCCTGATTTTCAAATGGTATCATATTTTTTGAATCCAAAACATGCGTCACATTCTATGATTCAAATACTATAAGATAAAAAAAGAAAAAAAATGAATATCATGAAGTTTTGACCAAGTTAGGGTGTTGAGACATACGAGTCTTTATATCTTTTAAAATATGTCATAAATTTTTTATAAATTATTTACTTGGAAAGAAATTGCAAAAAACTATGAATCACATCGGGACATGAGTCCTCTACTTATATCTCAAATCTTATAAAAACATGTTATCATTTTAATGTGGTTAGGGTGGCCAGATAGACACCTACTTCTTAATTTTTTCCCTAAAATTTAAGTACTACTCTATTGAAATTTTAAAATTTCACCAAATAGATTTTATTTTTTTGTAAATAAACCTAGTAATTTAGAAACTAAATTTAGTTTGCTACAAATTCTATTCTTACATAACTTTGATATAATATAGATAGCTTATTCAAATTTTTATATCAAGTTTCCTAACTCTGATTTTTCTGATTTTTTTGCCACTTAAGGGCCTGATTTTTCCATGATGATCCTACACATACCCATATAGGGTTATCTAAGTCAGCCTGGATGATATCCTAGGCATAAATTGGTATGTATAGGAGGTTGTGAGTCTTATTTGATCATTATGTTGAGTATTGTGTCGTTAGTGAAGACTATTGGAGGTATCCCCCTCAAAGTGGATTAGGAGGTTGCCCCCTCGAACTGGAATATTATTATCAAGTATTCACAAAAAAAATCATATTATATTCTTCTTGTGCAAGTTATTTCATTACAATAAGACTATGGGAGAATTAATATTACGTAAGAGAATCAACTAGTTACCATAAAGCTAATTATTAGGTGTTCATTCATAAATGGACATGAAATATATTCTCATGTTAATTTGGACATTTATATTCTCTTGGAAAATTTATTTAAAGGTGTAGACATCCAAAAATAACATTATGCATTCCACTGTAACTAACATCATGCATTCGTTTCGTCTACTAATCAATTAAAGCAATTTATTGATTTAATCCTAAGGTTCATCAAGCTTAATTAAATAAATCAAATTATTTAATTAAGTTCCTAAGGTTCTTCTTATTTGATTTAATAAATCAAACTGATTTAAAATCAAATATCAAATCCCTAAAAACCCCTAAGTTAATTAATTAACTTAATTAACTTCTAATCATGATTAGCATTCTCTAGCTTTTGACTCAACTAGAGTCAAATCTAAACTCCTAACTAACCCACCCACTTGCATCAATAAATCAAATTATTGATTTATTAAAAAGAGTTATTTTCCCTCAATAACTCTCATCTTTGACTTTTTTGAACAAAGATTATTCCCCCCAAAACCCTCAACAACATGCATTTATTGACATTTTTCAAATTTGAATGGGCACATTGGCCAAAACTTGCACAAGCTTTGACCAATCCCATCATGCCAAGTGGCTCTATTCTATTGGAGGGGATTTAGTCCCACATTGGCTAAACTTGGCCTCTCTTCTCTCAACTTCTTCTATAAAAGCAATGCATCTTCTCTCATTTCTACAACACAATTTGAAGGTATCTAAACTATAGGCAACTTGAGCTCATAGCAACTCATTGTCTATCTCATTTGGCTTAGAAAGGGATTGGGAAAGGGCTCTCTCACATCTTCATGGAGGGCACCAATCCATCATAGAATAGAATAGGTTGTATTTCCTTTTCTCCATGCATGTTTGATCTAGTTTTAGCATTTTATTTGGAGAAATGAACCATGTTATTCTATGAGGATGGCTGAATCTACACAATTAATGTGCAAGATTTCACCATCCTACAAAAGGTGATGAAGGGTATGTGTAGGATCATGATGGGCCAAAAAGTGGTGCTATGTAAGCCATATGATGACCCATGTGGCTGACGACTTTTTTTTTACCCAAACTTGATGAAATGAAAAGGGTTTCTAGAGGAGATTCTCATCTTTCCACCAATATAGATTATGCTTTACTTTGAATTTAATAAATAATTATTACTCATTTTCTATTAGAATTATGAATAAAGTCCTAATTGATAGGTTGATTGAGAAACATCTATAACTTTCAAACAGTGTCACATTTTTTGAATCCGAAACATGCGTCACATTCTATGCTCCACATACTATAGGATTATAAAAATAAAAATTGAATTTCATGATTTTTTGACCAAGTTAAGGTGGTTATACATACAATTTTTTATATTTTTAAAAAGTTGTAATAAAAAAATAATAATTAATTATTTACTTGGAAAAAAATTATAAAAAAAATATGCATAACATCAGGACATGAGTCCTCTAATTATATCTAAAATATTATAAAAAAATATTATCATTTTATTGTGGTTAGGGTGGTCAAATAGACACCTACTTCTTATTTTTACCTTGAAATTTAAATACTACTGCATTGAAATTTCAAATTTTCACCAGATATATATATTTTAAAAAAATAAAGGTCTAGTAGTTTAGAAACTACATTCAATTTTCTACAGATTCTATTTTTACATTTTTTTGAAATAATATAGATAACTTATTCAAATTTTTACGTCAAGTTGTCTAACTCTGATTTTCTATCTTTTTATTGCCACTTAAGGGCCTATTTTTTCCATGATGATCCTGCACATACCTTGAAATCAGCCATGACCAACAAGTGAGAATGAAGATGAACTTCCACAAAGCGTAAGAAAAAAAAAGCTAAATTGATATTGAAGAGATGAAACAATAATGATTATTGATTACTGAATGAATACAATGAAGGATTGAATATCCTTATGTAGACACAAATGAACTCGACATCAGATCCCTGATTGGTGGAGTTCAACTCAACATGAGATGGAGTTCTGATTGAGACAAAAGTGAGATAACAGAATGCATGAATTAACTATGTCACTTAACTGATTGAAATGCATGATTAATGTAATAACACTTGAGATCAGAACTTGAAGACCTTTTCCTAAGTTTGCATTAAGAACTAGAGTAAATTATTGATGGTTTATTTACTCCAACACCCCCCCTGAATGAAAACTGAGGAGAAGAAAAAACTAATGAAGGATAAGAATGATGATGTGTGCCTCTGAAAATTGCTCACATGTCCACATGTCAGAAAGTGATGATGTCGATCCAAGATCTGGTGAAGATGGATAGAGAACAAGCTGCCAAGGCAATGAAGATGGTGGTCCAACAACGATGATGTGGCTATCAACAATTTATCCAAACTAAAGAAGAAAGATGCAACTCCTGAATAACTGCAAAGATACCCTTCATTAGGGATGATGCCAATGTTTATCCAATGCTCAATATTGTCCCGCTAGAAAGAAACTCTGGAAGCACATGAGGAAGCGATGCTTACTACAAAGTTTACCCCATATGTATTTTTACAAAACCCCAAATGTTCCTAGATCTTTATCATGTGGTGCTTGCAAAGCACGTAAAATAAAAAATAATCAATTCTATGAAGAAAGCAAGGAGCATGCAAAAATAAATTAGGAGTGAACCACCAAAAATATATACTAAGGGAAAGAGGATTCCCTTATTAGAACACTTGGTTTGGGAATGACACTTTTTCCACTTTGTTGATATTTTCTTGGTGATTGCATTCAAAGGGTAGGATGGGTAAATACATGTAAACAAAAAGTAAACTAGAAGGTTGAGAGCTTGTGCACCTAGAAATGAGATATTGTAGATGAATGGTCCTATAATATTCTAGAAAATGCCTGAAATCAGTAGAGGGACACTTCCGCCAAGTTGGGTGACCTAGTCCTCATGTCGGGAAACTTTGCTAGACTGGGTTTTTGCCAAATGGGTACCTAGAAATGTAAAAATCCCCAAAAAAAATCTCAGAGGGACTAGGTCTCCATTATGGGTGACCTAGTCCTCTTTCGGGTTTTTGGGAAGTTGAAAGTGGAGATTAGGGCCTTCGGTTTGCACTCCGGACCCCCGCAGGTGTCTGTTTCAGATTCTTTAGAAAATGGGCTGAAAGGGGTCTCCAAGCTTCAACTAGGGGTTTGTTGACTTGAATGCCTTTGATGATTTTGAAATGCCTTCTAATCACCTTTTTCCTTGAAAAACCTACATATAAAAGACTTGCAAACACACATACAAAGAGGAGACAAAGATTGAAGTTACAGACTAGGGGGTTGCCTTAGTCAAACCCCTTTGATGATAATCAAATCCAAATAAAATAATGTGAAAAGAATGGGTGATTGAATGATAAAACAATGAAAACACTTACCAAATCCTTTGTTTGAGATGTCTACAATATGCATGAGAAGCTCTAATGGAGGTTGTCTTGTGAAACCCTAATGCTTGTTTGCTTTCTTTGGAAGACTTGAGAGCTAGAGTGTTTGTGAAGAGAGATGTTAAAATGAGCTTAGGAGAGAGAAAAATAAGGATGAAAAGCCTTATTTGTACATGATAAACCCTAATTTTCCTGAAAATGACTTATGATAGGCCGACCTTAGGGTTTTGGGGGCAGATTCCCACAATTTTCATGTTTTGATTTTGAATTTTATGCCTAAAAGGACTAGGTCACCGAAAGTGGCGACCTAGTCGAATTGGGAAAATCCAATTGGTGGTAAAGAATTTAATGACGATAACCAATTTTTATTACCTTTTCCTCCCAAAACACACTTTAATCGAGCCTAAAATTACATTAAGGGGATAAAATTAGCATTGAAAAGGGTTAATTTAAGGGTGATAAGCCTAGATTAGTGTGAAAATGCATTGAACAAAACTTTACAACACTATGTCATAAGGATTAGGAAGGTGTAAGAAGTGTTATTTAAGTGAATTATGTTGAAAGGGTCTTAGAAAACTGAGGAAATGTCTTACAACGCTTCACAACACCTTAGTAAAACACCATTAGATTATTGTTGAATTTCAAGCTTAGAAGACTGAATCAAAGTAAAACAAGGAAAACTCAAATGGATAAGGCCAAAATGAGTGAAAAAGTGCCAAGGTATACACTTTTTTCTGACACATTTAGCCACCACTTTAGTGAGAGTATGAACGTTCTTCAAACTCATACTAAAGTAACTGAATCATGCATGTGGAGCAAGAACTAATGTACTCATGTTAGTAAGGTGAGATGACTATGATTAAGAGGGATGATCAAGCCCCCAGGATCAAGATCCCATGGAAAACTAAACATAAGTATATAATAGATCACATAAGGAGTAATGTGGAAAGGTGAAGAGCGAGAAAATGAGTTGGATCAAGCTTCAATCATTTGTCCAGCTAGTTGTGGATTAGATCTAGGTTGTTTGTCCAAAAAAAAAAAGGGATGCACTCACTCTAGGCCGACAAGACTTATGGTTGTTCACCGAGTGAGAATTCCAAAAGGTGGTGGGATACATACACATGGTTGGTAAGCACTCACTAACAAAAAGGTGGCTAAGGGAAAAGTCGTGCTTCTAGTTGGGCTTCCTGCTCAACTATACCAAAGTTATACCTACTAATAAGTTTGATAAGGTACCATATAATATAGGGGTATGGTTCATGAGACAAGAAAAGCCTTGGATTCTTAGAACCCATGAACAATTTCAAGATGGCAGCACAAACATGCAATTTGTGTTATGCAAGGTGGCCATGTATGGAAGGTGTAAAATGAAAAATGTCAAAAGGTAAAATGTAAAAGGGATGTTCAAAGAAGTCTTTTTTCGTTCATGTGAGGTCTTTGACTTAGGGAAAATTGTGTGTAATGTCTCCAACAGAGGACCAATCAAAGGATAGAAGATTCACAACTTAGGGGATGCAGTGTGTCGCATAAGGCCACTAAGATGAATTTAATATGCTAAGATAAGTCACTTTCATGAAGGAAATTACATGCAATGTTATCCACCAAGTGAGAGACTTGTCATATGAAGTGGAAAGGCTACATTAGGAACCGAGGACAATGGAAAATGCAAAAATAAATAGTGTTAGGGTATGCCCCCACTTTAAAGGAATTTCTACACACCATTGTTTGAGCAATTTCTTTAAAGTAGAGAAAGGAAATGGAACGGACATGAGAGCCTACTTGGAAAGCTCTATGCCAAATTATATGTTTACAAGCAAGGTTACATCATGGAAAGGATAGTTTTTCACATGTGAGTTAACCTTAAGACATTACCTCCACATCTCAAGCTTGCTCTTGAATGTTCATGAGATGTTAACGTCTAGTCAAAATATGTAATAACAAGTGATATACGAGGACAAGGCTAACAAACCCCTTTCCCCCACTTAGTGCAAGGAAAAGGTAAGCCCAAAGGATGATGGTATGGATTAGGTAGAGGAAATAGGTGCCCCCACAAGAGGGAGAGCACTGAGTTCTCAGAGATGGTTGAAGGTTATTGTTTGAAGGAAAGGGAGAGGGGGGAGGTAACCCTAAATATTTCTGGAAAGAAGATGATATGTCATTTTGCATCATGCGTTCATTGGATCCATGTGTGGGAAGGAGATGGTGGCCGACATCATTACAGTTTTTAAATTTAGATGAAAGGGTTTTGTTTTTTAGAGAAGAATTGGTTACTATATAAAAATAAAAGCCCTTTTGAGTGTTATGCATAGGACCTCAATCAAGTATGGGAGTTAAATAGACCTGATCACTACCATGAGGTAATGGTGTTGATGTGGAACCAACTTGAGCATGTGGATCATAAGGTGGTTCTGGTTGAGGACGCGAGATTTCACATTCTCCTTTAAAGGAAGGTGTAAGACCCCAAGGGTATGAGAACTTGTATCTAAAAATGAATGGTTTGTATATGACTCTTTGGAGCAAGAGGGTGAGATTTTGGAGTTAGCATTGGAAGGAGGTATAGAATCTAATGATCCCCAATGATCACTAAAGAGTTTTGTTTTAGGTGAAGGAGTAGCATCAAGTTGGATAAGTTGAGAGTTAGGAGTGAAAGGAGTTGGGGAGTTGGAAATGTTGTGATTAGTTGATTCATAGCTTCGTGCATCTACATCAACCATGTATATCCTGTTATTGTGTTCAAATTTCATTGTACAGTGAAGGGTAGAGGGGACTCCTTGCATAGAATGAATCCAAGGTCTCCCTAGGATAAGATTGTATATAAGGCATCCTTGTATGATATGGATATGAGTAGGAAACACTGCTGGTTTGACCTTGATAGGTAATGTGATCATCCCTAGTGGTTGCCTATTAATATTATCGAAGCCATGAATATGAAAATCAGTAGGTTGAATAAGATTTTTGTCTATGCCAAGGGTGTTTAGGAGGTCCATGCTACAAAAATTAATTTCTTATCCATTGTCGATGAGGATGTGCCTAACTAGATATTAATTAATGATCACCTTTATTATCAAAGGATCATTCTTGGTTTGAAACTCAAGTGAGGAGAAGTCATGTTTAGAGAATGTGATGTTAGATTGGGATAATTGCATGGGATGGGAGGGAGGTTTGAGATCGTTTGATTTTATTTAAGATTCAATATCTTCCTTTTGTAATTGTTCCATTTCGTGAAAGAGAAATTGGACTATAGGTGAGAGTTGAATAATCTCCCATACAGATATATCGGCGGGAATCCTTTTAAGGTCCTCAATATGAGGGACTCTAATGTGAGAATAGGGAAATGAATTAGGAGTGGTGGGTGACCCCCTAGGTGTTTGAGTCGCTAAGTTACAACTTAGTGGCTGAAAAACTTTGGTATGAGTAGAGTGCATCATGGATTTCAAGATAGCTCTGAATTTTTTATGTAACTCACTAGCGGGAGGAGACTTAGGAGGCTCACTAATTAAAGGAGATCCCACTTGTGTGGTCATAACCTCAAAAATATTGTCTTGATTTGCATGATGTGCTGGTGAAGGGGATTATAATGTCACTTGATTATCCTTTCCTAAGGAAGGTTTGGTGTTTAAAAGATGGGTGTCAAGGGTCACATGTTCAAATGCATCATGATATTCTCCCTAGGAGGAGAGTTTTAAGAAGAATGACAAATTGAATGTTATTCACATTCAAAGGTTGGTTCTTTTAAAATGACTCCATAGAAATTAGGAGAATGAATAATGGTGTAAGTGTTGTGTTTAATAAGGGGTTTCCTAGGAGAAGGGGGACAACTAAGATACTCATGAATTCCATCAATTATATCTTCTATCAGAAAAAAGTATCATTTTCACAACTAGGAGAGATACTAGGAGAAGAAAAAATATTATGGTCATGATCTCTTGTGGTGGTATAGGCTTGTTTGTTAAGAGAGGTGAAAAGAGAGAAACAACTAGGGTTCTTAGAACTCTCATTATTGGGTTCTTTGGACACAAAAATCTTTTCATCACCAAGATGAGAGAGATTAGGGGAAGAACTAAGATACAAAAACACTCTCATGGAGAGGGGGGAGGGAAGGCATCTTAGCATATCTAGATATATAAGACATTAAAATTATTTGAACAAAAATATAAAGAATTTGTAACCATATCATGCAATATTTTAGCAAAGTGAACAATCTATATGCAAAAATATAGAACATATATATATCCAATATCTGCTAAATTTTAAAAATGTAAACATTGTAGATGAGAGAAGGAAAAGTACTTTTAATAAAGCTATGCATAATTTTATGAATGTGAACAATATATAAGAAGAATTGAAAATTACTTTGATGATTATGCAAATTTTCACAAATGTAATCACTTTGTAGATCTAATTACGAGGGTCTATCAAAAATGACTACCCTAAACTGATGAATTTGAGTGAGAAGCCTAAAACCTATGTACTCAAAGATTTTCAGAATTATAGTATATGGTACTAGGAGGTCTGGGAAGAAAAAAAATGAGGTTTTAGAGGCTAGAACGAATAGTTAAAAATCTGAACAAGGACTAGGTCGGCCAAAATGGCGAACTAGTCCCAACGGGGATTTTTTGAGACTTTCTAAAGTTTTTGAGTGGTTTTTGATGTGTTTTAGACTATATGATACAATCCTAAGATGAAAATGCAGAATTTTGGAGTTTTGAATGAAATTAAATATGCACAAATGCAATTTAACATGAAATTTTTACTAATGTAATATGTTGTAAACCCTAGGAAGCAAACAATGCAAATGCCTAATGTAATGCAAAAAAATTCCTAAGATGCAAAATCAAAAAGTTAAAAAGTGTAGGACAGTCGGGTTCACAAAAATGAGCCACCAAAAACGTATAATAACAAGGGAAAGACAATTCCCTTACTAGGTTCTTAGGGTTTTTCACCCTAAGAGCACTTGGTTTGGGAACGACACTTTTTCCACTTTGTTGATATGTTCTTGGTTATTGCATTCAAAGGTTAGGATGGGTTGATGATGGTTTGTGATATGTGTGCGTGGTCTTTCTAAGACTAAAATAAAATGATACTAAACCAATGTATGAAGTGTAAACAAAGAAAACTAAACTATATGCAAACTATCTAAACTATATGCCCTAAATACATGTAAACATAAAGTAAACTCGAAGGTTGAGAGCTTGTGCACCTTGAAATGAGATATTGCAGATGAATGGTCATGGAATATTATGGAAAATTCTTGAAATAAATAAAGGGACACTTCCACCAAGTTGGGCGACCTAGTCCTCCTATCGAGAAACTTTGCCGGATTGGGTTTTTGCCAAATGGGCACTTAGAAATGTAAAAATCATCTCAGAGGGAATAGGTCACACTCTGAAACTGGAGATTAGGGCCTTCAGTCTACACTCTAGATCCCCGCAGATGTCGAGTTCAGATTCTCCAGAAAAAGGGTTGAAAGGGGTCTCCAGGCTTCAACTAGGGGTTTGTTGACTTAAATGCCTTTGTTGAGTTGGAAAAACTTTCTAATCATCTTTCCCCTTAACAAACCTACATAAAAAAACACCTGCAAACACACATACAAAGAGGAGACAAAGATTAGGGCTAGAGAATAGGGGTTTGCCTTAGTCAAACCCCTTTGATGATAATCAAATCCAAACAAAATAATATGAAAGGAATAGGTGATTAAATGATTAAACAATGTAAAAACTTACCAAATACTTTGTTGAAGATGTCTACAACATGCATGCGCAACTCCAATGGAGGTTGGCTTGTGAAACCCTATGCTTGTTTTCTTGCTTTGGAAGACTTGAGAGCTAGAGTGTTTGTGAAGAGAGATGTGAAAATGAGCTTAGGAGAGAGAAAAATGAGGATGAAAACCCTTATTTGTACATGCTAAACCCTAATTTTCTTGAAAATGACTTATGATAGGCCGACCTTAGGGTTTTGGGGGTAGATTCTTGCAAGTTTCATGTTTTAGTTTTTGAATTTTATGCCTAAAAGGACTAGGTCGCCCAAAGTGGTGACCTAGTCCACTTGGGAAAATTCTAATGGTGGTTGATAATTTAATGATGATTAACAATGTTTATTAGCTTTGCCTCCTGAAAAACACTTTAATCGGGCTGAAAAGTACATTAAGGGGACAAAATTAGCATTGAAAATTGTTAATTTAAGGGTGATAAGCCTAGATAAGTGTGGAAATGCATCGCAACACTTTACAAAACTTTGTCATAAGGCTTAGGAAGGTGTAAGAAGGTGTTATCTAGGTGAATTATGTTGAAATGGTCTTAGAAAAGTGAGGAAATGTGTTACAACACTTCACAACACCTTAGTAAAATGTCATTAAATTATTGTTGAATTGCAAGCTTACAAGACTGAATCAAGGTAAAAAAAGGAAAAATACAATGGAAAAGTCCAAAGTGAGTGAAAAAGTGCCAAGGTATACACTTTTTGGTGACACAAGGAGACATGCATGCATCTATAGGTTTACATCTGCCTCCATTTTGGTGAAAATCTTCACAAAAGAAAAAAATTGCAGCACAACACACCTACAACAGAGGATTCACAGGTTTGAAGGCTTGTGGCTTCAAACAAAAAATCACAGGCCACTTTCCCTGCAAAATGATTGCAGATTTATGTCACAGCCTCTTTATGATGGCAAAGCACAACCCCAAAGCAAATCAACTGGCGTCCAAAATTGCAAATCAAGCCTTCAAATTGCAGATCACCTAATGAGTGAATCAACCTGCATAGAAGAAAAAAATGTAGCAAATGAAACATCACCTCCATTGGGGTGAAATCCTTGACCGAGTGTGGACTTGAACAGGCCACGTGGGATTTTAAATTGGAATGCCCCCAAATGTTGGCCTTTGAAAAACACTTAATCGCTACTTCTTCAGTAGAGAATCATGACTCACTAGTGAGATTTGACCTCTGCTTGATGGTTTGTGGGTTCCAAATAGAGATTCACGACCTCCATGATAGATCATGACCTTGTATTTTACATCGCCCCTCTCCAATAATGCACAAGTCTAAGAATAATGCTTGGTGAAAAATTTGCTTCTGCCCAGAGATCATGCCTCTTCAAAGAAATTGTTAATCCAAGCCAAAAAACGGTGATGCAAATATAAGATGCCTCCTTGATATCACTTGCACAAGTGAAAAACCATGTGAAAATAGAATATTTGGCACTTGATAATGTTTGGACGCTATTCTTAAAACTTGAGTGAAATGTCCTCAAGCAGGCTAATATTTGCACCAAAGCACACACGACCTTGAATGAGCAGAGGGTCGAATGGCCTTTTGCTAAAAAAAAATTCATTTATTTTACAACTTTTCTGTACATAATTGATTTCAGTACATGCATCTAAAAAATTACAAAGAAAACATGGAAAAAGAACCCTTGAAGTAGCTAGGTCTTGAATTTGCTAAAAAGTGCGAAACGTTTCACTTGAATGGATCTGCTATCATGATGAAATCAACCATGATCAACAAGTGAGAATGAAGATGAACTTCCACAAAGCGGAAGAACAAAAAAACTAAATTGATATTCAAGAGATGAAACTGTAATGATTATTGATTATTGAATGAATACAATGAAGGATTGAATATCCTTATGTAAACAAAAATGAACTTAGCATCAGATCCCTAATTGATCGAGTTCAACTCAACATAAGATGGAGTTCTGATTGAGACAAAAGTGAGATAACAAAATGCATGAATCGGTTAAGTCACTTAATTGATTGAAATGTGTTGGTGTATAACTCTATGAGTAAACACTAACTCAATCATAGTTAAAGGTGACTTATAGCACATTCCAATTGAATTCTTCAGCTTGGTAAGTGGTTTGTAATAGGTGTCCTTAGACTTGACACATTGCCCTTATCCTAGGGTAGTTACGCTATTCTCTTGCTTTGAATATCGCCACCTATCCCTATTTCGTGGAGAATTGGATATGCAACCTCTACTATTTAAATACTGGTTCATTTGTAATACAAATCATTCATTTTCAATATATTACAATCTTGTGTTTGATTTCTGCTCCACGATCTTGGTCTTCCATTCTCACAAGGTATCGGAGCAAGTGGAATAAGCATCAAATCACCATTTCCTTATTGATTGAATCTATCCATTTTCGTAACCCTCTGTAGCCTCATTTGCACGCAAGGCTGCATCCGGCCTTTTATCACTGGAATATGAGGAATCTTGTGGAATTTCGATGCCTCAACAAAGGCAACGATCAAGCCATATTAATCGCTGAATTAAAGCTCTGACAAGCCGCAAAGGAGGTCGAATCATAGCATAAAAGGCTCACAAGGAGGGTCGAGCTTCATCCTGTTCGGGTCTACATCAAAGGCCGAAGCCTAGCCTTGTAACCTACATCCAAAGGTTCTTTAGAAGGCCTGATTTTCTCACTGGCACAGACGGTTACACCGTGGCATGGAGAATAATCAATCCTTATAGCTGCAAGTTTCATCTACCTGCATCCAACGATGCTTTAAAAAAACGGGATATTCTGAACGTCAAAGGGAGCTCAACATTCGGCCTGCATCACTGCAACAAAGAGGAACCTTGACGCTCTCACAGAGGAGGCACCCTCAGACTGAATCCTCACCTCGACGTTGTCTCAGCCACATAGACCGAAGGCAGTTTGTTTGCAACGCCACAAAGGCCAAGATTGTTTGCAGGTCACAAAGGCCACGTTTGAAGGCAGGCCACATCAACCAGCAGAGGTGGCCACAAAGGCTGAGTGGGAGGTAATATGCGCCGCTACTAACACCTATCGGCCCACGTTTCTAACGACTCTAAGAGCGACGCGGTAGAAAAAAGGTAGAAGTGCCTTTGAAGGCACACAAAGAAGTGACAAATCCCTTGGTCCCGTAGGTGGCTTAAATTTTTCTCTCTCAAAGTTTTTCTCTCCAAAATTGTTGCATGCAATTTAATTTTTCAAGCATTTTGAAATGTTTTGCATGAAAAAGTTAGGTTTAGAGTTATTTATTCAATTCGTCTATTAATTGCACAATCTGGAGGCAAACAACACATAACCAAGGGGGTAATCTAGTGTGTTCATATTGCACACTTCCTAGAGAAGTGGTTTTTTGTGTGGATGTGTTAACTTTTTTCACATCTTCACTTTCACTTTCTTTAAATCCCTTTCTTTCAAATTTTCTACATCTACTATCTAAGTGACTAAAAGCATCATGGAGTATAGTTCCCATTCCTCCACTAACACCTTTCAATTATTATGATTGGAAGATTAAATTTAGCCTTGTGCTAAAAAATAAGGGTCTATATAGGATAACTATGGGAACGGAAAAAGAACCTAATGCAGCCAAAGAAAAAGAAAAGTTTCTCAACAAATGTGATCAAGCATTTGGCTTTTTGTGCTTAAATCTATCTCCAAAATTATTGTTTAATGTCAAAAATTTAACTACACCCCATAAAGTGTGGGATACTTAAGACAAACTATTTGGAAAAATTGACGAACTCAAAAGTCATGAATTGGAAAATCAACTCTTAGGTCTTAGTCCTAGAAGTTTCACAACTTTACAAGATTTCTTCACAAAGTTTAAATCTTTAAAGTTAGAGTTAAAATATTGTGGAATTGACAAGAAAGAGGATCAATTAATCCTTTTAGTATTTTCTAAATTAGGTACAAAATTTTCTGTGTTTGTATCAACTTTCTATCTTGGTGCAGTATGTAAAATGAACACTCTAGATAAATTCATTTCTGATCTCACAAGGGAACAAGAGAAAATAATTCAGATGGGTTCTTTGAAGTCTATGAAGCCTCAAACTCTAATCATAGGGAATGACAAGCCACAAAATTCAAATGGGAAGAAAAACACTAAAAAGGACAAGGATGGTAAGAAGTAGATAAAATTGATGATTCTGAAAAGGTTAAATCTTCTCAACAAAGTAAGCACATTACCGAGAGGATAATATGTGCCTTTTGTAAAAAAATGGGGCATGATGAACATCAATGCATGAATAAAGAAATTGAAAGTCTCTCAAATATTCTTAAGAAGAATAATATCGGGTTTCCTGATTTTGGCAAGGCATCTTCATCAACCTAGGATAACACCAACGACAAAGAGAAATTAAAAGGAAAAGCTCTAGTTGTTATGTCATCTTCGTGTTTATCTCCATCATGGATTATTGATTTTGGTGCTACTCATCATATGGGTTCTCCTCAGGTTGCATTCACATCCTTAGGGCCATCCATAATGTCTTCATTAACTTAGGTGATGATACCCCAACATTGGTTAAAGGGAGGATTTTTTGCAAAAGTTCTTAGTTTACCTTCACTATCAACTAATCTCATTTCAGTGTATCAAATAACCCACTTAGGGAAAGGTATGAGAGTTTTTTTCTCTCCAAATTGAGTTGAGATAAGAGAATTACAAAGTAGTAACCTAGTTGTTATAGGAGAAGCCAATCACCAATCCAGATTGTATACCTTCTCTAGTTTTGCTACATATATTTCTCCAAAGGCATTACTAACTCATTCAGATGAAGTTAGTAAATTATGGCATGAATGGTTTGGCCACCTTAACTATCGTTATCTTGAACAAATATGGAAACACAAAATTGTTAATGGATTACCAAAAGTCAAGTTTTCTAAAGGACTATGTGAAGGATGTACACTTGGTAAACATCCCGAAGAAAATTTTGACAAAGGAGAAACTTGGAGGGAAAAACAAGTCTTAGAACTTGTTCATAATGATGTTTCAGGGGCTTTTCCACATCTTCTTTTACAAAGGCTAGATATGTTCTCACATTTATTGATGATTTCTCACATTTTACATGGGTCTACTTCCTTAGGAAAAAATAAAAAGTATTTGACTCTTTTCAAGATTTCAAAGCTCTATCAAAAAAAGAGTCAAGGAAAATCATCAAGGTTCTTCAAATAGATAATAGTAGAGAATATGTTAATAATATTTTTGAACACTTTTACACAATAGAAGGGATAGAGTTGCAACACACACTTCCATATACCCCTCAACAAAATGGTGTTGTAGAACCTAAAAATAGGTCTTTAAAGGAGATGGAAAACTGTATGATTCATTCCAAGGGTTTAACACCATCCTATTAGGTTGAAGCTATCAGTTGTGCATGTTAAATTCAGAATAGGGTTCCTCACGAAGCCTTGAAAGGAATCACTCCCTTTGAAGCTTGGAAAGGATGGAAACCAATAGTTGATCACTTCAGAGTCTTTGGTTCACCTTCTATGGACCGAATTCCTAAAGAACATCTCAAGGCTATGGATACACAATCCAAACCTTGTATCTTTCTTGGATATCCAGAAGGTGTTAAAGGTTATCGCCTACTACACCCTACCACATGTGATTTTTTCATTGAGAGAAGTGTCAAGTTTCAAGGAACACCCTTTGAAACTATTCTTGACATTCCTTGTCATACTATTGACTCTCCAGATAATGACAATATTATTGATGATTCAGATCATTTGCAACAAATTCCTAGTGTAGTTACTAGTACTTCTTCTTCCTCCAGTTTATAAAGTGATGATTGCACTAAAAAATTCATCTTCATCCAATTCAGGGATTGAATTAGAAGTCGATATTTCTGCACCAGATTCACCCACATCTAGAACTCTTCGCTCCCTTCACATAACAGATTCTTGGGTACAAACTGCAACAGATGACAAACAACTTCAGACAAACTTTCAGGGGGAATCTCATGCCTTCTTTGCTTCAGTTTATGATCCAAAAAAATTTAAAGATGCATCAGGCATACCTCAGTGGGATGTTTCCATGAATGAGGAATATGATTCCTCAATCAAAAATAGCACTTGGGTAATAACTTCTCTTCCTAAGGGGAGAAAAGTAGTTCGTTGTAAATGGATATATCAGACTAAATATGCAAAAAATGGGTTAGTTAACAAGTACAAAGCATGATTGGTTGCTAAATATTTTTCACAAATGCTAGGAATTGACTATATAGAGACCTTTGCACCCATTGGAAAGATGACTTCAATCAGACTCACACTTTCTATAGCTACAACACATGTGGGTGGGTAGTACATCAAATGGATGTAAAGAGTTCCTTTCTTCTTGGAGACCTTGAGGAGGATATCTACATGGAAGAACCTCCAAGGTTTTTTCACAATTCATCCTTAGTGTGTATGCTAAGGAAATCTATATATGGCCTAAAACAAGAACCTAGGGCTTGGTATGGTAAGATGGATTCCTATCTTCCATATTTAGGATTCACTCGATGTAATTCAAACCCTAATGTGTATCTTCTGCGACATGATGATTCATTGTTAATACTGGTTCTTTATGTTGACGACCTTTTAATCAATGAGAGTGCTTCCTCTACTATTATGACAGTAAAATAAGTTCTTCAAGAAAGGTTTGACATGATATAATTAGGGTTACTGCATTACTTTCTTGGTATTGAGATATCTTAATTAGATTCATGGATTATTCTTGCTCAACCCAAGTATGCTATTGATTTACTTGAATGTTTTCACATGACTAATTGTAAACCAACTCCAACTCCCTTCTTATCTGGTGTTAATCTCGAGACTTCCTGTCCTACATTATTAGTTGATGCAAGATTGTATAGACAACTTGTAGGCAATATTATTTACTTAACACATACTAGGCCTAGCATATCATATACAAATGGCTTAGTTTCCAAATTTGTGCAAGAAACTCATGAGTTACACTAGAAAGAAGCTAAGAGGATTCTTCACTTCCTTCAAGGTACACTTACATTTGGGAGTACAAGTGTCAATGGTATATGTTAGACCAATGACGACTTGAGTACTACTTTCATGATTTTTGATATTTGAAGTGAACATAATCATCTAAGTATAACTGAACAGAGATGACCTGAGCATTTCTTGCATAAACAAACAAATATCAATCATTTTAGTGTGTGAATTTTGAATGTCATCTGTGATACATTCATAGAGCACATCCCATGACAATTCACACATTTAAATGATTAACTCACAGACAAGTAGACAAATGAAAATACCATTCTTCTTCCTTCCTTCTCTATTTTATAACATCATTGAGTTACTCCAAATAAATTATAATATAAATAATAAAAAATACAACGTATCCACCTTTTACTTAAAGTGTTTCAATCATTATTCAGATTAGATCATCCATCCTAATTTTTTGTTGTTTTTTTTTCTAATTTTTTGTAATTTTTGGACCAAACTTAACCTACTGACCTATCTTAGGGGCCTCATAGGCTGATCAAATATTAGCCTTGCCTACGTTACACATACAGAGACCACATCAATCAACTGACATAGACTCATTTTTTTGCATGGAATTTTTGAGACTAACGTTTTGACATGTTTTTGGATTTTTTGATATGATATGGATGTTTGATGAATTTTTTCGATGGTGATTGATATTCCATGTAGGGTTGTATTTTGATCATTATTTTTTTTGCATTTTTCTAAACTTGTTTGCTTTATTGCCCCCAGTGATGGATATATTTTGTCCTCAAACTAGGGTAAGACATGACTATTTGCAATGATATGATAATGGATGGAAAGTGATGGTGAAAGTAACAACCATGATATAGATCCTAGTAGATGGTGAAAGCTGGTTAAATAAAAAATAACACCTGTTTCCAAGTTTTCACTATATGTTTTAATTGCAAATTTTTAGACTTTTATGATCTCTTTCTTTTTATTATTATTATTTATTATTTATTATTTATATTTTATATTTTTGGAATTTTCTATTACCGAGATACCTGTTTGCCAAGTTTTCATCAAGGAAACCATTTTTTGGAAGTTTGAAATGTGCACTAGGTGATTCAGGTGTAGTATCTTTTGAGATGGATACTGTTGAGAGGTTCATCAAACAAATCCACTTTAGGTGTTGATAGATGATAAGCGCCCGATCCATAAACTGATATGATGACAAAAGGACCTAGCCGGTTAGGTTCAAACTTTCCTTTCTTTTCTTTGTCCTGTTGATTTCTAGGGTTATCGTTTAGGACCAAATCATCAACTTGAAAAACTCCACACTTTACCCTATGATTGTAACTCCTTGACATTGTCTGTTGGTATGTTGCTAGATGATTGACAGCTTGTTGACAATGCCCATCCAACAATTCCAGTTCTTGAATTCTAGATATTCTATAGTCCTTATCTGAAATGATTCCTTTGAGTGATACATGCAGTGATGGAATCTCTACCTCAATGGGCAATCTGGCCTCTGAATCATATACCAAGGCATATGGTGTAGCTCCCGTTGGTGTTTTGATGCTGGTTTTGTAGGCCCATATTTCGGGATTAAGCTGAAAATTTCAATCACGTCTAACATCGTTAACTATTTTCTTGAGTATTTTTCAGAATTGTCTTATTAGAGGCCTCTGCTTGGCCATTTCTTTGAGGATAATACGGTGTTGACAAATGATGTTGGATATGAATTTTTTCACACAATTCCTATACATCCTGGTTTTTGAATGGTCATCCATTATCAGTCATAATAGATTGAGGCATGCCATACCGACAGGGTATGTGCAAGATCATGATGGGCCAAAAAGTGGCGATATGTAAGTGATATGATGGCCCATGTGGTTGATGAATTTTTTTTTTACCGTAAATTGATGAAACAAAAAGTGTTTTTAAGGTAGATTCTCACCTATCCACCAATATAAATTATTCTTTACTTTGAATTTAATAAATAACTATTATTCAATTTTTATTTGAATTACAACTAAAGTCCTGATTGATAGGCTAATTGAATAACATCTATAGCTTTCAAACAGTATCACATTTTTCAAATCCAAAACATGTGTCACATTCTATGCTTTCCATACTATAATATTAAAAAAAGAAAATTGAATTTCATGAAGTTTTTACCAAGTTAAGGTGGTCAAACATACAATTTTTTATAATTTTTAAAATTTATAATAAAAAAAATTAATAATTAATTATTTACTTGGAAAAATATTAGAAAAAAATATGCATCACATCGGAACATGAGTCCTCTACTTATATCTAAAACCTTATAAAAAAATATTATCATTTTATTGTGGTTAGGGTGGTCAGACAGACACCTACTTCTTATTTTTTTGCTGAAATTTAATTACTACTACATTGAAATTTAAAATTTTCACCAAATAGATTTATTTAAAATAAAAATAAACCTAGTAGTTTAGAAGCTAAATTCAATTTTCTACAGATTCTATTCTTACATATTTTTGAAATAATATAAATAACTTATTCAAAATTTTACGTCAAGTTTCCTAACTCTGATTTTGTGAATTTTTATTGCCACTTAAGGGCCTATTTTTTCCATGATGATCCTACACATACCCGAAATTTTTTGTAATTTAATAATGAATAACAAGATCTATTTTCTAGTGATAGTTGTGAGAGGAACTGCTTCTATCCATTTTGTAAACTATTATGTCGCTGTGATTATGAACTTGTGTCCATTGGATGAAGACATATTTATCTTTCCTACCAAGTCTAGTCCCCATTGACAAAGGGCCATGTTGATGTGAATAGGTGTAATTCTTGAGCTGGTGCATGGATCAGATTACTATGAATCTGACACTTTTTGCACTTCTTGACAAATTGATAAGACTCTTTCTCCATACTGGGCTTGTAATACCCTAAACGAAGGAGTTTCTTTGCTAGAGTTATACCACTTGAATGAGTGCCACAAATACCTTCATGAACCTCACGTAAGGCAGCCTCATATTTTTTATGTTCTAAACATCGAAGAAGGGTACCATCCAGACCTTGATAATAAAGCATGTCAATGATTAAAGTATGTTAGGCTGATTGGCGGATGAAGTCATATTTTTGGTTTCTGGAAAGATCAGGGGGAAGGATGTTGTCTTTTAGGTACGCATAGATTTTTTCATAGATGGAGGATTCAATGGTATCTAAATGGTATATGGTATGAGATTCTAAACTATTATAATAATGATTAGATACTTGTTCTACCATTAACTCATAACGACAACGTTTCTCTAAAAATTATAAAAGAGAAGCAATTGTTGTCATATCATTTGCCGCTTTGTTTTCTACCCTTGGAATTTGGTCAAATTTGATATTGACAAAGTATTGTTTGAGATCATCTATTAGCTACTTATAGGGCATCAAATTTTCATCTTTCTTCTAGTATTCGTCATTTACTTGATAAATGATTAGTTGAGAATCCCCATATACTTGTAACTCTATGATTTTCCATTCAATTGCCACTTTGAGTCCAATTATTAATGCCTCATACTCTGCCACATTATTGGTACATTGAAAAATTAATCTATAAGATTTTGGGATAGCATGTCCTTGGGGTGTAATGAAAAAAATCCCCACTCTAGATCCTCTTTGTGTATATGATCCAACAAATTAAAGTATCCATTGTTATGGTGTTACTATAAGAATGTTTGCATCAAGGAACTACATTGTCATAGGCCGATCATTTAGTAAAGGAGCTTCAACTAATTGTTCGACAATAACTTGAACTTTGATGGCTCTCCTTTCCACATACTGAGTATCAAATTCACTTAAAAGCATGACCCATTTGGCCAGTCTACCTGTTAAAGCAGCTTGACTGAGTAAATATTTTAATGGGTCAATTTTTTCTATGAGTTTGATTGTGTGAGTCAACATGTAATGTCGCAACTACTAGGTAGAAAATACCACTACCAAGCAAGATTTCTTAATGAAGCTATAGTTTATTTCATAGTCAAGGGTTGGTGCAAGAAGTTGGGTCCACGAAGAGGGGAAGTTTCGGACGAAAAAAAAATTCTCGCACAAAACGCATATGCGTTATGCATCACATACACGATCCTAAATCAGTAACGCGTACGCGTTACGGTTCGGGTTATGAACCTAAAACACGTACATGTTATGAAACGCGTACGCGTTTCTAAAGACTATTTATTTTTTTAAATAAGCGACTGTGAAAGTCATTTTCACAGCCGACTTTGGAGCGCCAAGACAAGAAATAGCAGATCATGTACGCGTTTTGGACGGCCGAAATTTGCTAAATTTTCACTCTCACCTCCTCTAGTCAACACACCTGACCTTAGTGACCTCCAGGTTGGTTGAATTCTACAATATCTTTGCATTATAATTGCTATTTAGTTATTTTTGTTTTATAATTGCTATTTAGTTATTTTTGTTTAGTTTGTTTTAATTTAATATTTAATAGTTTTTAAACTGCATTTAATTAACCGAAAACATCAACGAAACAAACAACATAAAATTTTATATCGAAAACCTAAATTTGACACATTTAGTTTTGAAATTTAAAACCCTAAACTGTAGGTTCTAAAAAACTAATTTACTCAGACCGTTAATCTTTGAACCTAAACCCTAGAAAACGTAAACTAAAACCTTAGAAAACGTAACATAAACTAAAACCCTAGAAAACATAAACTAAAACCTTAGAAAACGTAAACTAAAACCCTAGAAAACATAAACTAAAACCTTAGAAAACGTAAACTAAAACCCTAGAAAACGTAACGTAAACTAAAACACTACAATTTACGTAAACTAAAACCCTAGAAAACGTAACATAACTAATACCCTATTTGTAGGTTAAAATTAGGTTAAATCTAGGGTATAATTAGGGTTTGGCTTAAACTTTAATATATATTGTATAGTTAGATTTCAAAATTACAATTAGGGTTATGATTAGGTTTACTTGTTTAATATTAAAGAATTCAATTACCTGCTTCTAGGGTTAAAATTCATTCTAGGGTTAGGGTTCTAAGATAAATATTCGGGTAAGGGTTGAGGTTAGGGTTTGTATTCAACTAGGTTTAGAGTTAGGGTTATATTTTTATTAGGGTTAGGTTTAGGATTATGAAATTATGAATTAAAATTTAAGATGCAGGTTAGGGTTGGAGTTAGAATTAGCCCCGTCAATTGGTGTAGGGTTCTAGGGTTGGGGTAAAAATTAAATTAAGAGTCTAGGGTTAAATGGTTGTAATTTTGGTGAGAGTTAAACATTCAATCAATATTTAATTAGGTTTATGATTAAAAAGTTTATATGCATTTAGGGTTAGTGTTCAACTAAGGTTATGATACCCGATTTAATTACAATTAGGGTTAGAGTTCAAGTTAGAATACATTAGGGTTCAAGTTATAATTAGGGTCTATGGTTCAAGTTATAATTAGCCCGTCTATGGTTCAAGTTAGAATTAGTGTGATAAAAATTCTAATATAAGGCAACATATCCCTAGATGAAATCGTATTTTAAAAAATTCTTCATCTATATCGATTAAATTTTTTATCTTAAACTTGAAAAATAAGGATTTAAAAATCATGAATACTAGTGCAACTTTTTAAAACACATAGGGTTTTAGTCTTATTTCTTCAATTTTTGTTTCTCACAATCTTATTTTTGAAAGAGTTTATTTACAAACTTATATAACAATGGGGTCTTTAGGTGTGATCAACAAAGTTTATTTTTAGTAGAGATAATTGTGAGGTATCACAAGACAATGCATTTCCCTCAATTTGTTATAACAGCCATAGAATTTTAGTCATAACATATTGAATTTTAATTTCCTTCACTCTTGATTCAACATAATCTAGGTCGATTGTTACCATTTTGTCAAAGGGGACCGTCCTAGAACATCAACTTATAGATTTTCCTTCATTATTATTACTCAAAATTTTAAAAAATCAAGAAATTAAAATGTATAACTCTAAATTCTATAATTGGTGAAGGATTGGGTTGCAAACTTTCTTGGATTTGACCCTACCGAATTGGTAGTTTGGATTCCTTATTTTTTTGCATAATTATTACTTTTAATCACTATAATTTTAATTTATTTGCATCCTTTAAGTTTCATGTAGTATACTATTGTTTAATAATTTATTATTAAAATAATATTTAATTCTCATACCTTTTATGTCTCTCATATGAACAATATTTTGTGTTCTATGGTAACTCCTATTATCATTTCCCCTTTTCAAATGTACCATGATTCCTATGTTTCTATTATTATATGTTTAAATGTATCCTTAATATGTTTAAATGTATCCTTATAACCAATTTTTTTAATTTCTAGATCTTAATGGTTATTACATTATTCTAATATACATAGACACTAAACCCTACATTCTAAAATATGAACACAAACCCTTACCCAAAACTCAAATTGTAAACCACAAATTTGAAAATTTCAAAACTTGTACAAACTTAAATTATAAACTTTAATGTGTACATGCTATGGATTTTTAATGAACATTACTGATTTTTTAATGATAAATCGAATGGTCTTCAAATGAATTGCATTTTGGATTTGTGCATGTTCAATGTGATTTTTAAATAGTTCTTTCAAATTGTCTGCATTATTTAATTAGTTTGTTGATATATATTTTTTAATTGTTTAACATGTGCAGTTGCCATTTGGTTGTACATTCACATGGATCCACTATTTAGCATTGAGGATTTTATGCCTGAACCACATATTCCTGTAGATCCCATAGATCCTAACCCACCACCACCAGAAAACCCCATTCCTCCAAACCCTCCACCTCCTAACCCCCCACCCCCTATAGTAGACTAGGATCAGTTAAGAGAGAGCATTAGGGAAAATCTTACAGTCATTCAAGAAAATATAGATCTGATAAAAAATGAGCCTAGAATTCTCCCCCATCTCTCACGGTTTGCATCTACCATGCAAATTATTGTCGATTCTGTTCGATCTATTGATGCGGACCTAGATAGGTTCCATCAATGGAGAGACGAGAGGAGACAATTCTATGCAGATGGATTGTCTTATAAAGAAATTAATGACCTTAAAATTACCAAAGAAGCCATGTGCCAGTATTTTTTTAACCCTCAAACTAGCCAACCAATTCCACCCACCAAAAAGCGAATTTCAATTTTATGGTGTAGGCACCCCTTGATAGCTGCACATTTTTGGGATAGATGGTGGATGGTGTTTGATACTCCATCACATGGCAATTCTGAGGTGCCCCTATACTTTTTGAGAAAGTTATGGGCAGAGTTTGAGTTGGGTTTAAAACCCAACTATTTTGATATGAGGTCATTTCAGGGAGCTAGGCGTGGCATGCTCCAAGATAGATTAGGAGCACATGTTGATCCTCAATGACGTGATCCAATTGCTCCTATTGTTCCTCCTGCTTCTCCTGGTGTTCCTGCTACATTTCAGTAGCAAACCATGCTATCAACATTAGGAGCATTGAGTTCACTTTCAGGACATCTCACTCATCAGACTTCACACGCGGCAGCTGAAGTGGTCAATAGAGAGCATGGAGGCTCTAGCAATAGGAATACTTAGGCATCCACTTCAGGTGACCCACCTGCGTCTGAGACAGAGTCATTTATGGATTTACTATATTCTGAGCATCATCTTACACAGGTATGTTCATCTTTTGAACTTAATATATTTTTTTGGAATGTGCAAAATTCATGTTTAAATAATAACATCAAATTATATATATAATACAATATTAATTCAATAAGTGTTTGGTGTAGACGCATGATCAGACAATGCCTGAAACTCAAGATGATCATGTCTATATGTCGAGTGTTGTAGATATGGGCTCACCTTTTAGTCAGGTACTTAAACCAATATATATTAAATTTAGTTTGTGTGGATATATATATCTAATTGATTTTGAATGTTTACACATGATGTGTGATTGATATATGTTATATCTAGATGCAGGGAGGTCAGATGAGCATGCCTAGTGCTGACCAAGCACATGTTGTGGTGAGCGCTCCTAAGTCATCATCAGCTCAGGGGCGTTCTTTCAAAAAGTTTGTTAAGTTTGAATTAAATACACATCATAGATCTAATTTAATTTTCACATTTACATACACATGCGTGAATGATCTATACAAATTGTTGTACATATATATGTAGGCATTTCATGAGACACCCATTGCAGGTGCACCTAAGACATCGTCAGCATTTATGCATCGGCAATCTCAGGTGCGTGATCTTGAGGTCATATCATTCAAGGTTGTAAACTTTACTAAATATCCTAAACAATTTTTATGGATCTTTTAAATATATATATATATATATATATATATATATATATATATATATATATATATATTCGAGGTTTTAACATATTGATTGCTTTATATGAATATGCAGGATATAGTAGGTTAGGCATTTGAATCTTCTCAAGTGACAGTTATGCTACCCTTTGAAAAAAATGTTCCAGTAGATCCACATGATCATATGGTAAATTATTCATGTCTTAAAAATCATTTTTATTGTATTTACTAGATATTTAATTAATTAATTTATTTTTATCCAAAAGTTTATATTTTGTCAGGTTTAAATATGTTTAATTATATCAAAATTTATAAATAAATTTAAATCTAATTTCAAGTTACTTGTACTCTTTTACAACATGATGTAGGTACATCTAATCGACCTGGAACAAAGAGGAGACTTGATTTGACTGATCAGCCTGATAGTTAAATGTTTTTAAATTTTAAATAGACTAGACATCTCTAGTTTTATTTAAACTTTTATGTGTTGGACTTGACATATACATATTTTTGTTTATTTATATCAAATGACTTTAATGTGATGATTATATATATGCAGTCAATTATGATCATGTTATGTTCATTTTGATGATTATATGAACTCATATGTATATGTAGATCTAGATATTTTATCTAATTTTCAAGTAATACATGCACTAGATATAAATTCTTATCTCTAAAATCAAATTTCATAAATATATAATTTATCACATGGTTAAAGGTGATAAATTTAAATATTCCTTAAATAGTTTAGATTATATTCATAATAAATTAAGAGCTCGCATAATTTTAACTATTTACGAATTCTAGAAAATATTTGAACAATTATATGAAATGTATAATCTATAAAATTGGAATGAGATTTTTAAAATGCTACTAATAAGTTAATTGAAAATCATACAACTATACAACATGATGAAACATATATGTGTGCACATGTATATCCAATTATTTAGCTTATCAATTTTTATGTGAAGACCAAAAATTGATATTTACATAGTCTCTTGATAAAATAATTTTTCAGTGACAATCGCATGGTAGACCGACTTGATGAGAACCTGCAAAAATAATAAATGTAAACTATAAGTAGTTCTATAATTTTTTTGATTCATTCAAGTAAATATATAGTAAAAGTTACAAAATTGGATCTTATAAATTTCATAAAAATTCAAATGATGTTTTCCATAGGATGGATGAATGGGATGCATGTCATGAACCCTAAGGTATGGCTTAATGGGTCCTATGAGAATGGCTTAAGGGGAATTATGCGAGTGACTTAAGGGATGCAAGATTGTGGAATAAGGGTACATGTAAGAGGATATGACTTAAGGGTCCTAAACCCTTAACCCTAAACCCTAAACCACGTGACCTAAATCCTAGGAGATCAACGCTAAACCATTAATCCATATAAATTTGTTATTCTAAGCATCACATGAACCCTAGAAACCCTAAACCCTAAACCACGTGACCTAAATCCTAGGAGATCAACCCTAAACCATTAATCCATATAAATTTGTTATTCTAAGCATCACATGAACCCTAGAAACCCTAAACCCTAAACCACATGACCTAAATCCTAGGAGATCAATGCTAAACCATTAATCCATATAAATTTGTTATTCTAAGCATCACATGAACCCTAGAAACCCTAAACCCTAAACCACGTGACCTAAATCCTAGGAGATCAACCCTAAACCATTAATCCATATAAATTTGTTATTCTAAGCATCACATGAACCCTAGAAACCCTAAACCCTAAACCACATGACCTAAATCCTAGGAGATCAACGCTAAACCATTAATCCATATAAATTTGTTATTCTAAGCATCACATGAACCCTAGAAACCCTAAACCCTAAACCACATGACCTAAATCCTAGGAGATCAACCCTAAACCATTAATCCATATAAATTTGTTATTCTAAGCATCACATGAACCCTAGAAACCCTAAACCCTAAACCACATGACCTAAATCCTAGGAGATCAACCCTAAACCATTAATCCATATAAATTTGTTATTCTAAGCATCTCATGAACCCTAGAAACCCTAAACTCTAAACCATGTGACCTAAGGGGATGGCTTAAGGGGATGTCTTAAGGGGTGTTGAGAGAGTGACTTAAGGGGATGCAAGAGGATGGATTAAGGATAGATATACAAGGATATGGATTAAGGGGTCCTAATAGAATGAATTAAGGGGAATTAATAAAGAGACTTAAAGGGGATGCAAGTGGATGGATTAATGGCACATATGAGGATGGCTTAAGGGGATATGAAATAAATTATAAATTTTTATAAAATGACAATGAGTTAAATTTAGTTTTATATTTATACTCTCAACTAAATGTATCTACAACTATATATAGTTACCTGTCTATAGATTCGAATTCCATTGTAATAAGAGTGCATCTCCTCTCTTTTTTGTATCAAGGGAGACCTGAAACAAAAAATGATATAAAACTTTAATAAGGAAATGAATTTAAAGACAAATATATATATCAATTAAATATATACATACAACTAGATATACTTACCAATATTTATTTACTCTGTTGTACCATCCACATCCTCTCTTTTTTGTAATGCATCTATGATTGTCTCATGATCATCCATTGAAAGTGTCCATAAAACTTTATTAGCAGGCCTCCCGTGATATCTAACTAGTTTTATATTGGTTGCCAAAATGAAATGTGAATAATGTATAATCTTCTTGTGTCTTTCATAATCTTCAAATGCAGGCAAGCCATTCTTTCTTATCAAATATTTTCGAAGCCAGGTGCCAACAACAACGACTGAACCAGTTGGATACTCAAAGTTATCATCATCCACTCTAGGATGTACCAACTTATATTTTCTCTCAACACATCTAGCCAACCAGTACTCTGTCTCCTCTTCATTCCCCTCGGGTGCAACAACAGCATACACATGTCCTACAAAAATAGATAAAAAATTCAATAAAGAGCACGACTTATATTTAATTCATGTATATAAACATGCATACATATAAAATTCATCTCAATAAATAATGTACCTTCTTGTACAAGATCAGAAACACGGTCATAATCATCTGATGCGAATGCTTGATTATCTTCAATTATTGTTCCATGTTGAACATGTGTCGATGTAGGTGTTAAGGCTCTTTGTTGCCATTGTTCAACCCATTCCATATTTTCACAAGCCTCCCAATCACCTGCAATACAAAATTGACAAAAGCATGCCAACTCCCTTGTCCATATTGTCCATGTGTTTGCATTTGAACTCTTAAATGAATGCCATTTTGCAGATCCATTAATTGTTTCACAATCTTGTCGAGAACAAATATCATTTTCTTCAACTAACCAAAAGAAGCGGTGAATTATTGAGCTCTCACTTACTCTTGTAGATAATTTGGTATTGCACCAATCTACAATTGCATGTGCATCTCTAAATTTTGCAGCATCCTCAAATTTTAGTTGCTCTCTAGCAAGAGCTCTTTTCACACATGCACCTGCTCCATCGTGTTCTCCCTTACCATGACCGGCTTCAAAAAAACTCCATATGTGCTGGATATTATTTTCCTTATGAACTCTACATAACCAATAAAACATCCTAGCATTTTTGAATTGACCCGTGCAATTATCTGACCATATGAGATGTTCTAGCAATTGAATTCCTCTTTCTTTTAAATTTTTGTAAAATATATCAAAACAATATTGAACAAACTCAGATGAATGTAATCGATTATCACTTACATAAAAATGGTACTCTCTCAAAATTTTTCTATTATCTTCTCTACTATCATCTGCATGTCTATAAACAATATGAACAAAAATAGATACTTGCACTGAATTATAATACTGTGATTGAATTTCTTCTTGTGGAGCAAGAGTATAATTTTCAGCAAAATCAACAACCGACAATATAGTTCCAATTGGGAATGTGTTTTTACATAAATGAAATTGATTATCAAGCCAATGAGCATACTGAGAGTGTTGAACATATTTAGGTACAATCTTATCTTTAAATTCTTTAATAAATGCATGCACAGTATTTTTTTCCATAATTAGCTCACAACGTTTTCCAGTTTTTCCATCTTTTAAAGAATACTCAACATTTTTGAATCTTTTTACATCTACTAATTGTTGTCCAAATTCATTTAAACTACTTTCATGCATACATTCACCTAATAATGAAAAGTTAGCAAATCTATCACATTCTCTAGAAATACATGATTTTAAATAAAATAAGTTTCCGTTAGAGGGTTCGCAAAACAAACCTGATATAAAATCTTTGATTCTTTTAGGTGGCATATTAATACCACAAATGTCCTGCATAATTTGGTTAACATGCAAAGTGCATCGTATATATCGAAAACTATCATAATAATAACGAAATTGTACATGAGTCTTACAACAACAAGAAATTCGTTGCTTATTAATTCTAACATACCAAGGTTTACACTTTTCGAATGATGTTTGACTTATTTTAATATTCAACGGTAAGATTGAAGCATCTAATTTTTTTTTATATAATTCAGTTTGAGTCATATCTAAGAGATGTTTTGGATGAGGTACACGAATTTTGGAACCCACTCTTAATTTTAAGACATCTCTAATGTTAGGTGATACTCTTGTATTATCATGCCAAAATTTATCGATTAAAGATTTAATTTCATTAGTTAATTTCATGTCTGATCTTGGGAGTCTACCACTAAAACTCCAACATTGATTAATTGGATCATTTTCAATATTTTCTCTTCTTTTAGCAGCTCTATTAAAAGTTTTGGGATTTACTTTTATACATTTACTAATCCTACTTAACATTCTTTTATTTGAAGTTGCTTTATCAACTAAAGCAGTTGTTATTGCACGACGAGCCGCATTTTTATCTTTAGATCAACTTTTCTTACCTATAAAATCAATAGCATTAGCAACACTAGAAATGATTTGTTCTACTGAATCATCTTTCTTTTTTGGTTTTACAAAAATACCTAATTTTTTCATTACTTTTCTCATTTTCCACATTCTCATCAATTGCACCATGAGTTGACATTGGAATCCTAATTTCTTTCTATAAAAAAACATTTTATATATTTTATTTCCATAAGTTCTAATTTGTCTCCAAGAAAATTTACCACGAAGGTTATCTAACACATCTTTTTCAATTGTAGAAAAAACCTTTTCATCTTCATCCATACAAGGGGTTTCATTTTCATTCACACAAGGGGATCCATTTTCATTTTCAAAAGTAAAAAAGATTTCATTCTTATTTTCATCAATATGAGGGATTTGATTAGCATTTGCATTCTCATAAGATATATTTTCATAATTTTTTTTTTTTTCAATTCTTTCAACTGTATAATTATTGATATCATCAATGGTGTATCCAGCTTCATCTAAACAAGCAAAATCAATATTATCAAGACTTGGGTTTGAAAGAATACTTGGAGAGATTGTTTGAATAGGTGCATTTTCCATATCATTGGGAGGTGGATTTGAAGACATACCCGAAGCTGTTTGCATATGTACTATTTCCATATCATTCAAAGTTGTAGTTGAAGACATAGTTGAGTTTCTCTCCATAATTGTATTTTCTTCTATATTCACCATCTCCACATTTGCATCATCTACATTCATTTCATCATTCATAACTTTCTCTTCAACATTCATTGAAGTAGATGCTTCCAAATTTTTCATTTGATGAATTCTTTCTCTTCTATCTTTTTGTCTTTTTGCCTCCATATCTTTATTTGCTTGAATTTCTTCGGGTGTCATTGACATTCTACACTTTTTTCTTTGTCTTTTTTTTGATCCCATGGTTAAAAAACCCTTTTTGATGAAAAAACAAATGATTTACTTGTAACCAATTTTCAAATTTTTATCTCCTTCAAATATTCAAATAACACTTTGTGCTATGAAGATCCTTTCTTCTTTGAACTTTGAAGTACACAAAAATATCATGAATACATCCAAAAACTTTTTTTTGAATCTTCTTGTAAATTATTCTTGTACTTGATTTCACTTCAAAAAATTCAACCTGCACTTGACTTTTCAACAAATTTGCAATAGAATATGCCCTGCACAAGACAAATTTGAAATAAAAAATGCAGAAAATCGAACTTGCGGGCTGTACTGCAGAAAAAGAATATTGCAGGCAAACCGTACTATATCAGAAAATGTCAAATCAGGATAAACGGATATATTAGAAACGCGTACGCGTTTTGTTTCAATAACGCATATGCGTTATTAAAAAATTTGTTTCCCAAACCGCCTGGAGACTTGGTTTTAGGTTTAGGAAAGCTTTGGCAATCCGAGCCTTAGCCTTTGACCTGCAACTAAAAAACTAAGGCAGATTGAAGAAGAATGTTCAACTTTGACAATATGGTTGATGAATTTTTTTTCTGAATCAATCTATAAAATTAAAACCCATTACAGAACATGATGTCTAGTTTTTATATATATAATTTTTATTAAGATTGGATTATATTTTCTATTTTTTAATTAATTTCAAAGCAAACTAGTCATTAAACTTGAAATATCAGACTTTTTTTGTTTTTTAATAACTTTTTTTTGGTTAAAGTTTTTAGAAAAAAAATTATATGACATCAATCTTTAGACAATTCTTTACACAATGAAAAAAAAAAAATTCAAAAAAAGTTTAGTTTAGGTCAAATTATGCTATCCGTACACGTTGATTTTTAAAAACAACAATTAAGGCCAATAAAAATTAAAGAATAAAAAAAATATTCAACAAAAAATTACAAAAAAAATTCCTCATCAATCTTCATGTTGTTAGCTCTCTTTCCCCAAAAGGAATTAGTAAAATACTTTTATTTGATTCAAAAAGTGTTGTCCGTACACGTGCATGGTATGGTAAAAAAATAGGGACTTTTAAAAAGTGGTTTTTATAGATCTTTATCAAAATTTAGTTTCTACAATCTGGGTATTTGAATAATTTACATATTTATAAACTAGATTCAAATCTCTAAATTTCATATTACTGACTTTTTTAAAAATTCATTGTGTAAGTGCCTCAAATTTTCAGTTCAAGTGTGACAAATTCTGAAAAACAGCAAAAACACTTCCACTTTTTGAGGTTTTTGTGGACCCAACTTCTTGCATCAGCCCTCATTCAACATTTTTTTGATGTAGTAAATAGCTTGTTCCCTTCCTTCATAATCTTCTTGTGCCAATAGTGCTCCTAAAGAAATATCTGTTGTTACAATTTATAGTATTAAAGATCTTCCTTCTGTAGGTGGCATGAGAATAGTTGGTGACATTAGATATTTATTTTTTTGGTTGAAAGTTGTTTCACACCCATGATCCCATTTAAATACAACATTTGTATGCAATAGATGATTAAATGGGTGACTTCTATCTGCCAACTGGGATATAAATCTCCTGATGGATTTTATTCGTCCTTGTAATGATCTTAGGGGTATGTGTAGGATCATGATGGGCCAAAAAGTGTCGATATGTAAGTGATACAATGGCCCATGTGGTTGACGACTTTGTTACCCAAAATTGATGAAACAAAAAGGGTTTTTAAAGGATATTCTCATCTTTCCACCAATATAAATAATGCTTTATTTTGAATATAATAAATAATTATTATTCATTTTCTATTTGAATTATGAGTAAAGTCTTGATTAATAGGCTGATTGAAAAAAATGTATAACTTTCAAATGGTATCACTTTTTTTGAATATCAAACATGCGTCACATTCTACACTTCGCATAATATAGGATTTTTTTTTTTTTTTTTTTTGAATTTTGACCAAGTTAAGGTGGTTGGACCTATGAGTTTTTATATTTTTTAAAAGTTGTAATAAAAAATTCATAATTAATTATTTACTTGGAAAAAAATTACAAAAAAATATGCATCACATTGGGACATTAGTTCTTTATTTATATCTAAAATATCATAGAAAAATATTATCATTTTATTGTGGTTATGGTGGTCAGATAGACACCTACTTCTTATTTTTTCCCTAAAATTTAAGTACTACTACATTGAAAATTTAAATTTTCACCAAATAGATTTATTTTTTTCCTAAATAAACCTAGTAGTTTAGAAACTACATTCAATTTTCTACAAATTCTATTTTTACATATTTTTGAAATAATATAGATAACTTATTTAAATTTTTATGTCAAGTTGCTTAACTCTGATTTTTCTAAATTTTTATGCCACTTAAAGGCCTGCTTTTTCCATGATGATCCTGGACATACCCTTAGTTGATTGATGTTTCTGGGTGGTGGAATTTTCATTATTTCCCTTACTTTCACTCGATCTACTTCAATACATTTTTCTCAGACTATGTATCTAAGAGTTTTGTTGATGTCACCCCAAAGACACATTTCTTAAGGTTTAGTCTGACATTGAACTTTTCTAGCCTTGTGAATTTTTTTCCTAGGATATCCAGATGTGCTTCTCTAGAATATGATTTAGCCTAAATTTCATTGACATAAACCTCCATAAAGGTGTGCATCATATCATGAAAGATAGTGGTAATTTCTCTTTGATTTACGTTGCCCTTACATTTTCCAATCCAAAGGGCATGAAATTCTAGCAAAAATTTCCCCTTGGACATGTGAATGCAGTTTCTATTTACTTTGATAGTATCCAAAATTTTAGAAGTAGAAGGTATATTGATCGAGGGTACCATGTCAGTCATACACACAAATATAGGAGGCATTAACATCTCTAGTTGCCTCTCGCGTTCCTCAAAGAGGCCACCTCGTATCAAGAGACCAAATTTTGAGGGAGCAAATGCTTTGGCCAGAATGACGAGACTAGCCAAGAGTTCTACACTTGTCCAATAGTTTTCCACCATGTATCTTATTTCACCAATCACCTTAGCAGCCCTAGCCAACTTCAGATTGCCTTGGAGGTGATTTCCTAATACACCTAACCCCTTATCGAGACTAACAACATACTCGGAAGTGACATGGATAACCTCATGCTCGTCAACGAATGAGGGTGGTTACATAGGAGGAGTAGGGACGTGATCAGTTTCATCAAGGAACCTAGATTTGCCTCGCATTATGTGCTCCTGTGCAGACAGACCAACCACGAACTTTGAGAAAAGGTTGGTAGTGAAGTTAGAGGAGACCTTCATCTTGTCCATCAGACGGTGTCGCGAACTTCTTCTAACAATATTCCTAAAGATCATAGACTAGGTCGTGAAGCTCATAAAATTTCACAACACACTAGGGTACAATGACCAAGAGGTATATGAGAAAAAGTTTAGGATGCTGATAAATGGATAGATGTTGGTTCATGTTATGTTCACCAAAAATGTGAGAGAGAGGGACAACTCACTGCAAGGCCCAAGGTCATGAAAGGCCAAGAGTGGAAAGGATTCCCTAACACACCTCAATTTAAAGGATAGTTAGGATGATGAGGATGAGAATGATGAGGATTATGCGTCCTCTGTTCACTCTGCAATTTCAAAGGTTGGAAGAAGACTAGATGAATTTTCCTGTAGATTCAGATTTGTGTCTCAAAGAACTCTCTATCTGAGGATGGAACCATAGTTCCAAGATGACAACATGACACACAAGTGCCTCACAGGTGCGTTGGCATCCGTACAACCAGAGAATTGAAAAGATAGAAATCAAACTGCGAAGGAGAGACTACTAGCCTATTCTAAAGATGTTTAAAGTGATAAAACAAGATTAAGTAAAGAGAAATGTAGATATGAATATGATAAAGGAAATGTATTACCACTAAGGTGATGAAGACGATCTCATGCAATGCTCTCCTCACCAACTTTCTCCAAGCTCTCTCTACCTACACACAATAAAAGGGGAAATTGTTGGGGTTGTATAGGGGTCTACCTCAATTAGACCTCAATTTTGGTGTTTCCACCTCCAGAGATAGCCAAGTTTGGAATATTCAAAATAGATGATAAAGGAAAGAAACTACAAGCTGCATAAACATAAAACACAACAAGAAGTACATGCTTATTCAATTGAAAGAAAAAGGAGAGATTTTAGGAGATTTTTGCCTCCATCCAAAGCACTCAAGGCTCATGGAGGAGTGAACGAGAGGAACTCAAGCCTCTATTGCCATGGTGTATGTCTTGTGCTTGGTCTGTTGGAGTGATGAAGTAGTGGATTTATGCAATGGAGTGAATGGTGTTGTTGCAAAGCTTGGAAATGAATGAAAAATGGTGGATAAAATGTTGAAACAATCTTGCACAACTTCTCTCAAACTTTTGCTTGAAAAATGCTAAGGATGGAAGAGTGAATATTATGAAGAGATGGGTGAAAAATGACCATATTCGAATTTGACAACCGAAGAGGGACGTTAATCTTTGAAATTCAATCGAATAAGTAAGGCCTTTGCAGTATCCAACCACAAGAATTTTCTAGGGATGTAAGCGCATTGCATGAACATCTATGTGCTCCATGAGTATCCCCAAAAGATACACCCCCAACAAACACATAAAACAGGCACCAAGTGGAATGCAAGCAACAAAATTAAGTGGAATTAAACCTTCACTTTTGATTTTCTAAAGTGTTAGTTTTCAAAAGGAAATTTGCATCATGGGTGAAAATTCATGTTGATAAAAGTCCTAAAAGATGTGTTTCACTTTTGAAGTGTTGAAAAAATGGGGTTTTAAGTGGCTAAACCATCATTCATCTGAACCTATCACCAATTCAGACAACTTGAAATGTATGATTTCTAAGAAAAAAATTGAGCCTTAATTTTAGACTTCCAAACTTGAGCACTCATTTTTTTCCATCTTTGGATATGTGCAGGATCATCATGGAAAAAATAGGCCCTTAAGTGCCAATAAAATTCAAAAAATCAGAGTTAGGTAACTTGATGTAAAAATTTGAATAAGTTATCTATATTATTTCAAAAATATGTAAAAATAGAACTTGTAGAAAATTGAATGTAGTTTCTAAAAAACTAGGTTTATTTAAACATATAAAAAATCTATTTGGTGAAAATTTGAAATTTCAGTGCAATAGTACTTAAATTTCAGGGAAAAAAGAAGAAGTAGGTGTCTATCTGACCAACTTAACCACAATAAAATGATAATATTTGTTATAAAATTTTAGATATAAGTAGGGAAATCATGTATCGATGTGATGCATATTATTTTGTAATTTTTTTCCAAGTAAATAATTAATTATGAATTTTTTATTACAAATTTTAAAAAATATAAAAACTCGTATGTCTAACCACCTTAACCTAGTCAAAAATTCATGAAATTCATTTTTTTTTATCCTATAGTATGTGAAGGATAGAATGTGACACATGTTTTAGATTCAAAAAATGTGATACCATTTGAAAACTATAGATGTTTTTCAATCAACCTATCAATCTGAACTTTAGTCGTAATTCAAATAGATTGTATAATAATTATTTATTAAATTCAAAGTAAAGCATAATTTATATTGGTTGAAATTTGAGAATCTCCTTTAAAAACCCTTTTCATTTCATCAATTTTGGGTAAAAAAAAGTCACCAGCCACATGGGCCATCATATAACTTAGATATCGCCACTTTTTGGCCCATCATGATCTTGCACATACCCCTTTTATTAAAACTTTTATTTTCATTTCTGATTCAATAAGGGAAAATATGGTAGGAGATTCAAGTAAACCTTTCTAAGAGGAAAGCAAGTGAAGTCGTACTTCTACAACCAATCCTTGAAGGGATTGCATTGCAAGGGTGTACATAGTTTCATAACCAAGTCTATAGGAACTGATGACTTAACAACAATAATAAACAGTTTATATCTATTATTTAGACCAATGTTGTTCTTAATATTTTCCAATTAGCCTATTCTAAGGAATTAAAATCCTACAAGTCCCCAAACCGTCAAATCCCTTTATCGAATAAGTAGCAAATATTGCACCAGTTTATTCAACCAAATAGATGGTGATCCAAAGTTGAACATGTGTTGCAAAGAATATTTTTCCAATTTAAGTATTTGCAAACTTGTTGTGAAGCCTTCCATATTGAAAGTAAAGTAAATGAATCTTTAAGATGAAAGAAAGGATCCAAAAGAATTTTATCTTCAAATTAAAAATTGTTATTTCCCTTTAATAGTAGCATGGAAAATATGAAAATGAACCAAGTTTTTCCATTGATCTTCTCTAATAACTTCTCTAATTACCCATTTCACTGCTGAACAAGCTCCTTGAGTTTTAGGGTCGAACATGCCCAATCCACCTTTGGATATTGGTTGGATGCAATGCAACCAAGAAGTGGCTTTAGATCCAACATTAGCACTCCAATTAGCCCATACAAATATGTGAACGATTTGTTAATATCATAATAGCATTTTTAGAAGGCATCTAACAAGAGGAATAATACACATGAGATGCCAAGAATATACTGTTTACAACATGGATTTTTCTAGCTAAAGATAAAAATTTGGTTCCGCAAGTGTAAAGATTATTTTTCAATTTATTTAATTACCACTTCCACATATCAAAAAGAAAAATTGCCAACCCAAAGGGAATTCCTAGGTACCAAGTAATTTTCCTATGTTGAATTTATTTATGATATTTAGGAATCCACCTAGGAACTCAATCTGATTGCACCATCAAACATTCAATTTTGTGGTGAACTAGCTTTGAGCTATATACTTCACAATAAATATTAATGACTCCCATCACATTGTTGATCTCCTTTTCAAAAGTTTAAATAAAGAGTATGCTATCATCATCGAAATGCGAGTTAATCACCATAGTGTTATTAGGAATAGAAATACCCCTAATTAGGTTCAATTTATTATATTTTTTATAGAAATTACCCAATAGAATATACAACAAGAACATAGATAAAATGAGACAAGAGGTAAGTCTATCTAATTGAACATTATAAGGGAAAAGTACCAAATAGTTCTTTATTAATAACCAAATGAGCATTGAAATATTTGAACATGCTTACATAACTTACGAACAAAACCAAACCATTGTAACATATTGAGAATAAATCTCCAATACATTATATCATAGGATTTATCGAGATCTAGCTTAACCAAGAGAGAATTTTGGCCTAATTATTGTGCCCATTTTATTAGTTTTTGAGCAAGGATGTGATTATCAAGGATGAACCTCCCAAAAAACCCACCAAGAAACGCAATTTATTCTGGCCTGACAATCCCTTTTGCATCAGGTTTAATCCTTGCAAATATTTATTTAGCAATTATTTTATAAGAAGTATTGAGCAAAGTGATGGGATGCCAACCAAAAATACTATCTCATTTTTTCCTTTTGCAAGGAGTTTTATTATGTCTTCATTGATACTAGGCCCTAAAGAATGTTGCACCAAATCCTCCAAGTAAACTAGATAGAAATAATCTTTAATATACTACCACATTGTTTGATATAACTCCATTGAAATCCCATCAATCCTCAAACTTTTATTGGAGGACATAAAAAAAATATGTTCTAGGTTTTCTATGGAAAGATCATGGTCTAAAAATTGACTATAATCGAAATCAACCTTCTTAGGGATAATATATTTAATCAATTTATCCAAAATTGATTGAGCATATTGCCAATGGGGATCCTCTATAAATAAATCCTCATAATAGTTTTGATTTTTCTTTTTTATCTCTCCTAAATTGGTATGAACAAGTCTAATATCATATTGAATAGCTATGATTAACTCTTTCTTGTGTTTATAGTTAAGATAACTGAAGAAGTATTAGGATCCTCTATTTCCCTCCTTAACCAAGTGTAATCTAGCCCTGATTTTAGCTCCTTGCTCCCTATAATTCTCCATTTTACAAATTTGAGCTTCTAAGGCAACCACAAAAGTTTGTAAGTTGATATTATTAGGATTGAATTTTGAGCAATTTTTTGGTATGCTCAAGCTTCCCTTTTTTGTTTACTTTTCTTCTACCACACCATTCTCTTACCAAATGCATATAAGAAACCAACACATTGAGAAATAGTACAATGCCACCATTCTCTGTAAGAATCCCATTTATTTGGCTTTAGAAAATAATTCCATAGGCGAACAAAGGCTTCCACAGAGAAGAGATTTTTTAAATGAGGAATATTAAGCTTGGAAGAAAACTTAGAAACCTCCCTACTATTTTCATCCCCTAAAATACAACAATTGATAGGGAAGTGATATGAAAGAGTGGAAGAATAATCAAATGTCATAAAGACAGATGGGATCTTGAAAAACATAAAAATTAGGTGATATATAGAATCTATCAAGTCTATTAAGCTTTATTTCAACCCCAAATATGTAGTTAGACCAAGTGTACAAATTACTGTCATGGCAAGCCCTTTTGTTATAAACTGGATTAATAACATGCATTGTATTATGAAAAAATAACCATTTATAAAATTATACATTATTCAAATTGATATGGCTAAGCCAACTACAATCATTATGATGTTCCACCATATTAAAATATCCTTGTATAACCCAATCAACATTGGGAAGCGTTTTAGACATCCAATCCCATAATTAACATGTCTTTAGAAAAAATTGAAGCATTTACTGAGAAAAAACCCATAGGTTGGATATTGATGAAAACCAATGCCCACATACAACTATGTGATGAGTCCTCACTTTTATGAATGAAAAACATAGAACTAAGGATAAAAAACCAATGACCACCCCTTTACCTTTCTCTATGAGATGTATGAAGAAAAGATGCATCTCTCCATATGATAGATAGAGAAGAAACAAGAAAAAGATAATTGAGTTTAAATTCCTAGAGAAAAATGATAGAAAGCTTCTACTTAACAATAGATTCCTTTTTTCTATAATTGTAGCAAGGAAGAGACATCCCACTCACATTCCATGACAAAAATTTGTAATTCATGGTAGAGAAGAGATAGAAAGATCTTCCTCTTGTGAAAAGGTTTCAAATTGGTTAAATAATTCAATAGATTGATCAAAGGTTCCCATATCATTTTGGGAAGAAAATTTGAAGCACAACCCTTAGAGTTAAATTTTTAATAAGAGAGGATTGATGAAAACCTTGGGGTAACATACAACCATTTTGGATTACAACAAAAATTGAAGATTCTTTTCATTTTCTAATAACTTTTTCATTCATTCATCATTATAATATCTTTGAAGGATGTGTTGGAACCTTCAAATTTTGGAAAAATTTGAAGCTCCCATGATGATAAAATTGGTTGCACTACTCAAAAATACGCTTGTGAGATCTACCCCAATGGCCTACTTTGGAGTATCATAACTTAAAACCTATTCACTTTTATGCCATATTACTTGGTAAGTATACTCATCTACCATATGTAAATGTGCATGTCTAATTAAGCCTCCGATGACCATATTTGATAGGGTTTTGAAGCACCAAGCTGGAGGGTTTTGGAGGAGTTTACTGTCTACACAGTATTAGATCTCCTAGGATGGTCAACTTTGTAGACTAATATTTATGAGCTAGATGATTTTCATGACAAGCCAATTTTTGTTTGAAATTATCCCCATGTTAATATACCCCAATGTCCATTTTCAAGGCCCTAACATCTCATTTGATATTTTTTCAAAATCATAAGCAAATGAAGTTCTCATAGTTATGTTGTCTACCTTTCCAAAAGATTTCAAAGGGGTCACTTTTGACCTTTAATATTTTGTGGAGGAAGTGAATTGGTTAAAATCCCTTCTATGCAATGATCATTGGGCTTAAATGAACTAATTTCCCCAGTGACAGCTTCCCATGAAGACATCTAGTATTTTTTCAAGTTGGGGATTTGGTGAGTTCCAGTTGATTTTTGACAGATGTAGTTTTAGAAAAGGCTGGGTGAGCTACTTTGAGCATTAATATTTTGCGATATTTCTTGGAAACCTTCCTCCCATATCATCAATCAACATGTCAGTGCATTTTTTTAGCTTTGGGAGAATGCATAATCAATTTTCCAAGGTAACAAGATTGTAACATGATATAAATTCCAACACAAGCTTTATGCATTGTACTGCTACTAGAAATGCGATAACTTGTAGAAGACCACTTTCTACTACCCTCTGAGTAATAGGGTCCCCTTTTGGTTTACTAATTTTGTCCCCAAAAGTATCCAAATTTACATGCCCTAACCTTGTATCCCCTATTTAAAGGAGATAACTCTCCTATCCAACCAAATGCTCATACCCCAAGTATTTATACCACATTTTCCCAAATATTCACCTCAAAAGAGAATTCAAAAATACTACCTTGTGCGAGAACTAATCTCTAATTATCAGGGAAGGATTCAAGAGTGTCACTTACCATGTAATATGTCATCCACTCTAGCTTGAACCACTTCTTTGAGTGTCAATTGTGTATCTTTCCTCTTTAATTTCTAAAAGTACACTTCCCAAAAAGAATGATTATGTCTGAAATGACATCTTAATTCTACATAATCAAGCATTTATTTCACTCACTTTAGAAATAATAACATTTAATTCTTGAGACATATGCCACTTGGCACTAATATTAGATAGCCTTGATACATTTGAAAAAGTTGAATATTTGAAACACTTTCAAGAACTTAGTTAGGAGCCGATGAAGTTAGAAAAATTTAGTCAAACACGATGAGAACCTCCTTCCATTTTTCACACGCCTTCTCTTAGTAGAGTACACTTTGGATGACGTTCTCAACACTTTTTTAAAATCACAATTAGTTAGAAAAGAAATGTCGATCTCAACAGGCTTTCTCACAACTATGAAAACCTTTCTCTACTTCAAAAATAGTCTTTTGGAAAGAGATTTCTTTGAAAGAAATATGAGCTATGAAACTTGAGTTGTATCCATAAAAGGTAATGATAATTGGTTGAAAGACCAATGCCCAAAAGGAAAATGTTGAAAAATGAAAGCCAAGTTGATAGGAAAATAAGTTGTGAGTGTAGGGTTTTTGACTTATAAGGTTGTAAAATAGACCAAAGGACGAAAAAGGAAGGAATGTACATCAAATAAAGAAAGGTCGAAACAAAAAGGGACATCCAAAAACTTCAATACTTATGACCTAACTCAAAATTTAAGCAAAAAATATCTCTAAATGGGGACATAGACTAACAAGGATGCAACATAACCTAAAATCGTTGGTTAATCTACATTTGGTGACAAAGTGTAACATGGATTTTAGTACCACCTAGGGTTCTCTAACACTTCTAGGGTTTTTCACCTAAAAGGAGAGAGAGATACCAAAATGAAAAATGTTGCATTAAAGATTAATGGAATTACAATGTAGGTGTCTAAATTTAATGGTCTAAATTATGCTAGAAATGGATAAAGGAAATTAAATACTAATGCAAAACCTAGAAAATGGACTATGTTTGAAAAAACATTGTGATATGTAAACATAAAGTAAATGACCTAGAAATGACTATGAAGAAAAACATAAAATAGGGAAATGAAAGGTGTGTAGTTGGGAATGAGCCGCAGAATGGAAAAGAGACTAGAAATTCTTCTGAATCTAGAGTTTTTGCCTACTAGGACACATCAGCCAAGCTGGGCGACTTAGTCCCAGAGTTAGAAAATTGCACTAGAGCTCGTTTCGGCCAAGTGGGTATCCAAATCTACATAAAACTTTGAAAAACATGTACATTGGGACTAAGTCTCCACTAATGGTGACTTATTCCACTTTGGCTTTTCTGAAAACTCAAAAATGGAAATAATAGCCCTCAGTTTGCACTTTCTGCTCCTCCAAGTATCCGGTTCTGAAACTTTGATTTTTGACACTATAAGTGACTTTTAGTGGATATTTTTCCCTATCCAACATGGAGATATATTAAATAAGCTTTCAATCTATTTCTCAATGATTTACAAGCTTTCAAGATACATAAATTTGCAAACAAAGAAGGAAAGAGAGAAATGTTGAATGTTAGGGCACAGGGGTTTGGTCAAACCTCTTTTAGATAATTAAATCAAGTGAAGAAACAAGAAAATGAAGCATGAAATGTGAGACAATGGAATTAGTACCTTTCCATGATGATCGATCTTGAATTTCTGCAACAATGGTTGAAGAATCTGATCTTAAATGTCTACAACAATGGTTGAAGAATCTAATCTTGAATGCTTGCTTGATGACTTAAAATGCTCAAACCCTAGCTTTCTTAAGAAGAATGAAGGATGAGTGATGAGTGAATGAGTTAGAAAACTAGTTAGTTTAAAAATGAGGGGAAAAATATTTATTTATACATTTTGTACCCTAATTTCCCAAAAATAACACATCACAGGTTGACCTTAGGGTTTAGAAGACAATATCCCACCAAAAATTTGGATTAAATTTGATTTTTATACCACATGGGACTAAGTCGCCCAAGGTGGCAACTTATTCCACCTAGGAAATTTTAATTGGATGTCTAGAATTAGAATGTAATTAATGATGCTTAACAGGATTGTCTTTTGAAACACACTTAAGTGGGACCTATAAGTGCATTAAGGGGTCATTTTGACACAATATAAGGTCAATTTATTGATGACAAGCCTAAGAAAGTGTGAAAGTTTGTCACAAATCTTTACAACACTTTGAATTAGGACTTGGAAAGGGGTTATTAGGTGAATTATGGTGGAAAGGTCCTAAAAAAGTGGGAAAATGTATTACAACACTTCACAACATTTTTACTAGACACCATAGAATTCGATTGATTTGAAAGGGTTTAAGACCTAATGTGAATGTGTTTTCCATATTACAACATTAAATCTAGGAAAAATTAGGTCAAAAACCACAAGAAAAGGCCCAAATGAGCATGAAAAAGGATACATTTTTCTACGTTACATTTAGCCCCCACTTTAGTGAGAGGATTAACTTGCTTCAAACTCATACTAGATTAGCCATTCAAGGGAGAGATCCAATTGAGCCAATGAGGATGACAAAGGATGAAAAAGGTCAAAGGAGATTGTGCAAGCCCCTATGATCCAAGATCGTAGGTAAAACCAACATAAGTGCAAGAGGACACACACAAGGATGAATGATTTGCAACAAAACAAGATACATGATCATGCAGTGGAAAGAGCTAGAGGAAGAATAATAATGAAAGTAAAAATATGGATCAAGCTTCAACTGTTTGTCTAGCTAGTTGTGGATAAGATCTAGTCTATTTGTCCAAAAATGTATACGTGCTTTGAGGTGACATAACTTATGGCTATCCATTGGGTGAGAAGTTCAAAGAAGTCATTTAGTGAGAAATTCATGCCAGTGTATCGGCTTCCCACCATATAATGAGAAAGTAATTCCAATGTGTCAGATTCTTAAGATGTCCCATGAGGTATGTATGAGGTTCATTGATCGAAGGGGATCTAATGGAAACTTTTTTACTCATAACCTCGATAGTCGTAGTGTGATGTAGGTCTAGGAAAGGGAAATCTAGTATCATATTTGTACCATCACCCAAGGAAGACACATTTGAAAGGAGGTTTATAGTGATTTTGTTTTTTGTGCACCATGATAACTTCATCGTATGTAAGGGAATTATCAATGGCTTTATGTTCTTGTTCATTGATAGTGGGGATATTAAGAGAAGGCTCTAGTTGATTGTCTAAAATATCCTTCTCTTTCACCATAGTATTAACCCTAGTAGGAGAGCGTGTAAGATGTTCATCACATTCCATGGTTAGAATTTGTAAAGTAGCTTCATCACAAAGAGGGAGGCATCAAGAGAAGGACAATGATTATCATGGTTATCAAGAAATGGAATTTTTTGTTCAAAGATATTTTCCCAAAGGGTAGGTGCATCAAGAAGGGGAGGAATAAGATTCCACGATTCTCATTAAGGATAACTTCTAAACTAAACTATCTTCTTCACATCGAGGAGGGACAGTAGGAGAAGGAAAATTGTCATGGGCATGGTTATAGAGTCTAGGTAAGGTGATGTTTAGGAAGGTGTCTATGATTTCATTTTATTGTGCTAAAATATCTTCCCAAAGGGGATGAGGAGAAGAACATGCAAGATTTGCATGATGGTCAACAATTGCATCTTCTTTCACCAGGATACCTTCATCTTTAACATAAGGTATTGGGAGAAGAAAATTTAGGATCATCATGATTGTCTACAAGTGCAACATCTTCTAACACATGATCCACACAAATAGGAGAGATAGAAAGTGGTGTAAGTTTAAGACAATTATCAACATTTTCATTCTCTAGACTCTCATAACTAGGGAATGCATTGAATGAATTACTAACATGTTTATTGAATAACCTTTTCTCTGCAATTTTGGAAAGGATGGAAACTAACATTTTTGAACTTGATGCAATATTAAGACCTAGAGTGAAATACAATTTTCAAATTTCAAACAAGGTAATTTGCTGATTACACTATGCAATAATTTGAAAATGAAATGTTGTGAATGTAAAATTGAATTTAAGCAATGGATAAAATGAGCTAATTTAGGCTATATCTAGTAGAATGCATGTTACAGAAACTCAACGAATTGATATAGACAGGTAATGGCAGCCAAAAGAAGCCTAAAAATAGGGTTTTCATCTCTATAAAAAGTTGTTTTAGGGAAAGAAAGTGACTAAGTCACCCAAGGTGGAAAATTAGTCCTAGCAGGTATTTTTTTCAAATTTTTCATATTTTTTGGATTGATTTGGGTGGTTTCTGTGTTGTAAGATGCATGTACCTAAGATGAAAATACCAAATTTTAGAAATTTGGTAATGATTTAAGATGAAACAATGCAACCTATATGCACTTTTACTAATGCAAAAGTTTGAAACCCTAGAATACAACTTAACTAATGCAACATGAAACACAAGCTAATTATAGGAAAATGATGGACTCCAAATCATAAAATAAGGCATTCAAAAGTTGGTTTCACCAAAATGTAACATAGATTTTGGTACCACCTAGGGTTCTCTAACACTTCTAGGGTTTTTCTCCTAAAAGGAGAGAGGGATACCAAAATGGACAATGTTACATTCAAGACTAATGCGAGTATGATGTAAATGTAATGATATAAATGTTGGAAATGGATAATAGAAATCTAATACTAATGAAAAAATGAACCACCAAAAAGATATGCAAGAAGGGAAATAGGATTCCCCAAATAGGCTCCTAGGGTTTTACACCTAGGAGCTCTTGAGTAGGAAATGACTCTCTTTCACCTAATGATATTCTTTTTAGGCGAGTTCATTTAAATATAGGGGATGTGTTTTGTGTGTGTTTATTTCTAAATGAAATGGTCTAAGTGCTGGAAATAGATAGAAGAAACTAAACATTGATATGAAACCTAGAAAATAGACTATGTTTGAAAACACAATGTTGTATGTAGGCATAGACTAGACTGACCTAAAAATTTAAATTAAAATAAAATAGAAAGTTGTAAATGAAAGAGTGGTAGGTCTAGAAATGTATTCCAGACTTGAAGGAGCTCAAAAATCCTAAAAAATCTGATTTTTATGCTTGGCGGGACACTTGTGCCAAGTTGGGTGACCTAGTCCTTTTTCAGGGTGACTTCAGGAAAATCACCTGAGGATTGTTTCAACCAAATGGGCATTTGAATCCATAGAAATATCTGGAAAATATGCATAGTGGGACTAGGTCGCCACAACTGGTGGGAATGTCACTTTTATCTTTTCTAAAAATTTGAAGGTGGAAACAAAGGCTCTTGATCTGCACTTTCTATTCCTCCAAGTGTTCAAACTAGAAACCTTGATTTTCAAATTGTAGGTGCCTTTTTGTAAATGTTTTGCCCTATTTGTCAAGGAGATGCCCTAACAAGTCTTCAATCCATTTTTGAATGGTTTCCAAACCTGCAAGATCAAACCTTTGTTGAGGATGTCTACAAGATGCACAAGTAACTCCAATGGAGTTTGATTTTGAAACCCTAATGCTTGTTTGATTGCTTATGAAGAATTGGATGCTAGAGTGATTGTGAAGAGATGTAAAAAATGAGAGCAAGAGAGAGAAAAATAAGGATTAAAACCCTTATTTGTACATGTGAAACTCTAATTTTCCCGAAATGTAACTTCATAGGTTGACCCTAGGGTTTAGGAGGCAAGATTCTCATTGAATTTTATTTAAAATTTGAAATTTATGCCTAAAGCGACTAGGTAACCCAAAGTGGCAACCTAGTCCACTTGGGAAATTTTAAGTGGTGGTCAAGAATTAATTTGTGTTTAACGAAGTTAATCAGCTTTGCCTCCCGAAAAACACTTAGGTCGGGACTAAAGATACATTAAAGGGGAAAATTGACATAGAAAAAGGGCTAATTTAGGGGTGATAAGCCTGGATAAGTGTGAAAATGCATCATGAAAAACTTTACAACACTTTTTCATAAGGATTAGGAATGTGTAAGAAGATGTTGTTTAGGTGAATTATGTTTAAAGGGTTTTAGAAAAGTGAGGAAATGCGTTACAAAAATTCACAACACCTTAGTAAAAAATCGTTAGGTTATTGTTGAATTGAAAGCTTAAAAGACTGAATCAATGTAAACAACTCCAAAATCTAGTGGAAAAGGCCAAAATGAGTGAAAAAGTGCCAAGGTATACACTTTTTGGTGACACAAAAACCTAGAAAATGGACTATGTTTGAAAACACATTGTAATATGTAAACATAAAGTAAATGACCTAGAAATGATTATGAAGTAAAACAAAAAATAGGGAAATGAAAGTTGTGCTCCTGGGAGTGAGTTGCAGAGTGGAAAAGAGACTGGAAATGCTTTAAAATTATACTACAACACGTTTCGACCAAATGGGTATCCAAATCTACAAAAAAAATTGATTTTTTTTTTTATAGTGGGACTAAGTCACCACTAATGGTGACTTAGTTCACTTTGGCTTCTCTAAAAACATGAAAGTGGAAACAAAAGCTGTTGATCTACACTCCCTACTAATCCAGGTATCTAGTTCTCAAACCTTGATTTTCAGCATTCTAAGTGTCTTTTAGTGGATATTTTTCCCTAGCCAACAAGGAGATTCTTTCAACAAGATTTCAATCGATTCTTTAATGATCTCCAAGCTTTCAAGATACCTAAATTTTCAAACACACAAGGAAAGAGAGAGATATGTTGAATGTTAGGTCATGGGAGTTTGCCGTTGTCAAACTCCTTTTAGATAATTAAATCAAGCGAAGAAACAAGATAAGGAAGCATGAAATATGACACAATGGAACTAGTACATTTTCATGATGATTGATCATGAATGTTTGCAACAATGGTAGAAGAATCTGATCTTGAATATTTGCTTGATGACTTAAAATGATTAAACCTTATCTTGCTTGAGAAGAATGAAAGATGAGTGATGATTAAATGAGTTAGCCATCTAGTTAGGGTGAAAATGAGGGGAAAACCCTTTATTTATACATTTTCCTCCCTAATTTATTGAAAATAACACATCACAGACTGACCTTTGGGTTCAAAAGACAATATCTCGCCAAACATTTGTACTAAATTTGATTTTTATGCCACATGGGACTAAGTCACCCAAGGTGGCGACTTAGTCCACCTGGGTAATTTTAAGTCGATGTCAGGAATTAGTGTTGGATTTTATGGTTGTGTTTCTGATATGTGGTTGTCATTGATGTCAACACTATTAGCATTAATGTTTTTAAGACTATATATGTTGAGGATATTGAGAAAATTAGAGTAAAATAAGTTGCAGGTTGTCTGTGAAGAAATGAAGATCAATATGATGGAAAGTTCAGTATGTTGATGTTGAGAAATTGTAGATTAAAGGGTTTGTTTTCAAGACTATCTAGTTTATCCACGAAATTTTTTAGAGGCGCACATGAATATTTGAGCAGGTTATGAGTTTTTGTGTTCCAACAGTTATTCTATTACTTTAGCTGGTGTTCTTGGAAGAAGATAATGTGATCTGGTAATATGAGTTGTTGCATATGCTCTTGTGATGTTTTTTGATATTTCTAGATTTTTCTCTATCTGTGTTGCACATCCGCATTGATCGTTGTGCTTGCGATCTATGTTTTTCTCTTGTGTGTTCATGTTTTTCATGTTCATTGTTGATAGGGTGATTGAAGCATGTTGTGGATCTTCGTGGAATAGTCTTTGAAGGAATTTTGTGTTCAAGGATATTGTTTTGGGTCTACAGTATGTTGTGGCTGACCTTGGTAGATTTGCATGAATAATCTCTATTGTTTTGGGCCGACAGTTTGCATTCATTTTATTATATTGTTAAATCCGACATGAAGATATTTAATTCCTTGTTACAAATATATATGAGTGATTTTTTTAATGTCATTTGAAACACGTTTGATGTGAAGTGTGTAAATTCTATGTGCGAATAAATTTTAGATCATTCAAAGCTAGAGTAGAGTGTGAAGAAGAGTGAAGAAGTGTTCATGTGCTTAACCAGAACTATAATCAGGTATTAGCAGATGCTACTTTCTCATTTCAAAATCTTCAGATGGATTTAATCTGAATGTTTCTGTAAGAAAATGAGTCTTCCTTTGTATTTGAGCAGTGATCTCTAGGTAGTGTTCCTAAATGCATGTGCATTCCTCATTTATTCTTCTTATACTTATAACAAAGTATAAACTTGTGGATTAAACTCCACCATGGTTTTTCCCCTAACAAGATTTCCATGCAAAAATCTTGGTGTTATGTGTGTTTTTGATGTGTTGTTGATTCATGATTTCATAGTTATTAATCAAATATATGAGAATAAGGGTTAATAAGTTTAATAAGGTTGAAATTATGTGACAACCGATTCACCCCCCCTCTCAGTTGTATGCCCTTGTGTTACCAATAATTGGTATCAGAGCAAGTTCCTTGGAAGAAGTTTAACAACTTGAGGTGATTTGGGATGGTGATATATAGGAAGGATAGTTCAAGATTTGATGGAACAAACTATTCTCTATGGAAGACTTGAATGGAGTGTCATGTGAGATGCATTGGTGAATCTTACTAAAACATTAAAAGTAATAGGTATATTATTCCTCAAAATGGTCCTACTACTACTACTACTAAGATTAGGGATGTTGAATACAATATTAGGGCTAATGAAGCATTGCCTAGTGCTTTGACTACTTTTGAAATGAAAAATGTTATGGATTTGAAGGCTGCTTATGAGATCTGGAAAAAGTTGGAAACTTTGTATGAAGGTGATGCTAATGTGAAAATTGCTAAGTTGTAGAGTCTGAAAGGGAAATATGAAATGTTGAAAATGGGTGATGATGAGAATATTACTACTTTTATGAAAAAAGTGAATGAACATGTGTGTGGTATCAGATGTGCTAGTGGAAAGTTGAAGAATTAAAGATTGTTGCTAAAGTGCTTAGATACTTTCCTACTACATACAAATTCAAAGATATAACTATTGATGAGCTGCAGACTATAACAACTGTAACAAGAGATATGTTGATTGGTAAACTTACTACTTTTGAGTTGAGTGAATTCGATGATGCCCTTCCTAAGATAGAATCTACATTCAAAGCTAATACCTCTAGAAGAGATAAGCAGAGATATGATCTAGCTGAAATTTCTTCTAGAAAGGTATTCAACTATGAGGAAGAAATAAGACAAATTAAAGAAGAAGAAAGAGAACTAAATCAACATGAAGCACTTATTGTGAAAAGAGAAGCCAGAGGAGAAGGTAAGTATAAAGGAAAGTTTCCTATTAAATGCTTTTCCTACAATAAGATAGGTCATTTTGCATCAAGGTGTCCGAAAAGTGTTCCTAAGTCAAGACCTTACAAGCCTAAATTATAAAAGACATGTTATTATGATGCTAATGAAGGTTTGAAAAATGATGAATTTGATAAAGTAAATGCAAGTGAAGATGAGTTTGTGTTTATTTCTATCAAGGAAAATAATCCCGTGTCTACTGAACCTGCTAGTTGTACAAATGTGGAGAATGCCCTAGGTTCTTGAGTTGAAGAGAAAGATGAATGGGTAATTGACAATGGATGTTTACATCACATGAGAAGTGATAAAATAAAATTTGTAAGCTTGGAAAAACATGATGGCGGTTTTGTAATATTTGGTGATAACAATGGTGGTATAATTCGTGGCAGAGGATGTATTTCTTTTGATGGTAAACATAATACTAATGATGTTCTTTATGTTGAAGGTTTGAAGCATAATATTTTAAATGTCAGACAAATGGTTGATAAGGGATACAATATTCAATTTAAGGATGGAAAGTGTAGAATATTGGGAAGTTCTAGAAATGTGATTGCTTCAGGTACAAAAATAAAAGGTAACATTTTTGACCTAAATGCTGCTAGTAAAAGTTCTCTGATTTATCAAGTTGATGAAAGTTCGTTGCGGTATAGAAGAATGTGTCATGTAAACTTTGATAATATTATCAAGATAAGTTCCACTCAGGTAGTGAGAGATCTTCCTAAGTTGGTAAAGCCTACTAATGTGATATGCAAGAAATGTCAGTTAGGAAAGAAAAATAGAGTCACATTTAGAAGTAGACAATATTATTAAAATGGAGTATTGGATCTTGTGCATACTAACTTGTGTGGTCCTGCTAGAATCAGAAATCTACAAGGAGACATGTATTTCATGTTTCTCATTGATGATTTTTTTGATGCGGGTTACTTTCTTAAGGGAGAAATCTGAAGTTATAGAGAAGTTCAAGATCTTTAAGGCTATGGTGGAGACAGAGATAGGTCTAAAGATTAAATGTTTGAGATCAAATAGAGGTGGTGAATCAACTTCTATTGAGTTTAATTATTTTTGTGAAGTGCATGGTATAAAGAGACAATTATTTGCACCACAAAACCCTCAGCAAAATGGAGTTTTGGAAAGAAAGAATATGACAATTCAAGATGTTTCTAGATCTATGATGCTGGAAGGAAATGTTCCTCATATCTATTAGAGATAAGTTATGTGTATTTCTATTTATATCCCCAATTGGGTACAAGTCAAAGGTGATACTTGTATGACCCCTTTTGAGCTATGGTTTTTTATAAACCTACTGTTAGATATTTCAAAATCTTTCAGAGTAAATGCTATATCCAAAGAGACAAAGATATAGGAAAGTTTGATGCTAGGAGTGATGAAGGAATATTTCTTCATTATTCTATGAAGAGTAAGGCCTATCGGTGCTACAACAAGAGATATAGGAAAATGGTTAAAAGTGCAAGTGTTAAGGTTGATGAATATATTGCTAGACCATCTGAAAACCTATGGATATGATTTTGATGATCAAAATGACAGTACAAAAAATGTTTAGACTTCAAAACAAGTTCATATCATTATGGTGAATCAAGAAGATCAAGAGGAAAGAGAAACTACTGAAAGTGTAGAAGAGAGATCACAAGAGCCAAAAGTTCAAGAAAATTCTAAGACTCCAAGGTATGCGAGATTAAATCATTCAGAAAATAAAATTATAGATAATAAGAACAAAGGTGTCTAGACTAGGAGAAGAATTGCTGAAGAATACTGTTTGATTTCCAAGAATGAGCCTAACAATGTCAATGAAGCATGCACAAATGAACATTGGATTGAAGCAATGAAAGAATAACTACACCAAATTGAGAAGAATAATACATGGATTCTTGTTCCTAGACCTAAGGACAAAAATATAATTGGTACTAAATGGGTCTTTAGAAACAAGCTAAATGAACAAGGTGAAGTTATCAGAAACAAAGCAAGACTATTATGTAAATGGTATTCTCAAATGGAAGGAATGGACTTTGCAGAAATTTTTGCTCTTGTTGAGCAGGTAGAATTGAATTTGTGAGACTGTTTCTTGCCTATGATGCTTACAAAAAACTATAAGGTTTATCAGATGGAAGTCAAGTCAACATTTTTAAATGGTGAATTAGAAGAAGAGGTATACATTGAGCAACTTGATGGATTCCAATTGACTGATCAGGGAGATGTGATTTTTCGGGTGAACAAAGTATTGTATGGACTCAAGCAAGCCCATAGAGCTTGGTATGCCAGATTGGACAAGTATCTATTGAATCTTGGATTAAACAAAGGTACTGTTGCCACTAATATGTATTTCAAGATTGATGATGATAAATATTTGATTGTGGAAATCTTTGTTGATGATATCATTTTTGGAGGAGATGATGGTTTGTACATGAAGTTTTCTATTGAGATGCAAAATGAGTTTGAGATGTTTATGATTTGAGAGTGAAATTATTTTTGGGATTGCAAATTACTTAGTTAGATAAAAGGATATTTATATCTTAGTCCAAGTATGTTAAATAATTGATAAAGAAGTTTGGTATGGAAGATCCAAAGCCATTCGGTACACCCATGGTGACTGGATGTAAGTTGACAATAGATGATGATTCTTCGAAAACAAATCAGACTAGATACAAATCAATGATTGGTGGATTACTCTATTTGACTCAAACTAGACTTGATATCATGAATTTTGTATGCGTTGTTGAAATATTTCAAGCCAATCCTAAGGAATCTCATGTGACTCCTATCAAGAGAATTTTCAGATACTTGAAGGAAACAATTGATTTTGGCCTCTGGTATACTAAAGATGTAATATTTGTTTAAGTGCCTTTACTAATTCTGATTGGGTAGGAGATGTGAATGACAAGAGAAGTGCTAGTGGTGGCACATTTTTCTTGGGAAATAAGTTGATTTCATGATTAAGTAAAAAGTAGAATACCATTTATTTGTCTACTACAGAGGCATAATACATTTCCATTGCTTACAATTGTACTCAAGTATTATGGATGAAACAAATGTTGAAAGATATCAGAGTTGTGTATGATGAACCTATTTCTATATTCTATGATAATTCAAGTGCAATTAAAATTTCTAAGAATCTAGTGCTGCATTCTAAAACATATCATATATC